>CALYLW010001422.1:320177-418841 GCA_944989445.1 Ampullaceana balthica
AGTTTAAGTTTGTTTTGGTTATTCGCAGTAGCGTCACTAGGGGGGGGGCGGGGGGCGGGCCGCCCCGGGTGACACCCATCAGGGGGTGACACCCAAATCTAACAATTTGCTGAACGATTTTATGTTTAAAAATAATAATAAAATAAAAAAAAATTAACAAAAGACAGTCTTTCCCCTATAAAGAAATTACGAAATACAATGAAATACGCTAAACGCTTAAACTTTTCAATAACAATATATCAGTTAACGTGCAATAATAAAACAGTCACAACAAACTACAATGAAAAGAATTAGGTAAAAAAAATAAAGAAACAGCCGAACCAGAGAGAGCTTTAAAAAGTTTTGAAATATGGGAGACGGTGTCTTTTGTTTTAAATGATGTAAGCCAACTAAACTTAGACATACCGACAACTGACCTCACTAGTCCTTCCACCACAGTTGGAAAAGTGGGGTGGACGAAAATTTCTCTAAAAACAAAATAATAATAAAAATCAAAATATGGGTTTTCTTTGTTGTTTTTTTTTAGAGGAAAGTTATGAATTAAATGTCTTTGAGTTAATAATTTCTTTTTATTTATACCAGTGGCGTCAATTGGGGGCGCCCCGGGTGACACCATCAGGAGGGTGTAACCAAAGTCTAGAATTTTATTGTGTTCGATTTTATGTCAGAAAAAAAAGAAGACACATTTTTTCACCTAGAAAGAAGTTAAGAAATACAATTAAATACGTTAAACGCGAAAACTTTTATTTAAAAATTATCAGCTAACTTGCAATAATAAAACAGTACCAACACACAAAAAACATTAAAACAAATCAGTCGCAGCAGAGAGATCTTTTAAAAAGGCAGGACATGAAAGAGGCAGTGTCTTCTGTTTTAAAAGATATAAAGCCATTTTGTCTTTGACACACCGACAGAATGAAAGAATCCCACCTCATTTCTCCCTCCACCACAGTGGAGTGGGGGGGTGGGGGAGAATACGATTTTTCTACCAAAAAAAAATCAAAAGAGGGGTTTTCTAAGTCTTTTTTAAGAGGAAAATTATGAATTCAGTGTCTTTAACTTAATATTTTGTTTTATCTATATTTATTAGAGGCCTGCAAGCATAGACATGCATGTTTATATACAGGAAGTCCTCCGGTTACAACGGTCCTATCCCGACTTACGCTGTTTCGTGGTTACGAACACGCCCCCATAAAGAATAATATTACGAATTATTCCGTATTTTTTTATTATTTTTTTTTAATTTCAAACTTTTGTTTTTCATTGGGTAACGAATTGTTTTCTCTATTTGAAATAAAAAAATCTTATAAAAGTATTTACAATTATTATTTCAAACTACAAATTTCGTTTGCGAATTTTTCACATGGCGAAGTTAGCAATCAAGTCAGTAAAGCTAAGTAAGCTTACAAGTTCCTTTTCAATGCTCATTAGAGAGAGCATGTTCAGTCTTTGTTGTCCCATGCAAATTCTAACTCATTCTTTATTCTTTTCAACTTTGGAAAGGATCACTCTCTGCTGCAGTTTGGTGTCATTACTGAAAAATAAATGCGAAGTGCGATGTGTACATTTGTAAAGCATCAAAATTGTTAGTTCTGTGAACGTGTTTTGAGTTTCGCATTGCGCTAATTCCTTTTCCTCACCCTGAGCTTTGGGCTTGACAATAAATTTTTTTAAAGTTCTGAAAATTGGACTAATTCTGGAGGTAGGCAGTCTTTAAAATCACTTGAATATTCTTCCATTAACTTGGATATTGCCCATCGGATGGCGTCATTGCTGAGCTCAGTTAGGTTTTTAAGAAAGCCAAATTTCCCATGGATGTCTTTATATGGCGCCTGACCAATGTTGTAGGGCTTAAGGAAGTTTGTCCATAATTACCAGAAATACCTCAATCTTGAATTTTTGTCTCGGGGAGAATATTGTTTTGGTGATGTCCCTTTTTCGGACTTATACTTTCTCTTTTTTGATAGTATTGAAGATTGTTTATACTTTTTTTTCATGGCCTTGTCCTTTCCTTTGTCTTCATAGGAATCTAATTAATAATGCAGTCTTTTAACAAACTCAATGAGAGATTTCTAATGCATGGCTGAATTCAAAGATATTCTCGGCTCTTGAAAGGATACATTCGTTTTCTGAAATGTTTCTCAAATTTCAAGATAAATAGCGACTTCCAGTTGTTCAAGTTTCTTCCGAAATCCTTCTGTTTCAAGTCGACAGTCAAGTGGCTGATTTTCGTTAGTTGCTAATTCTTCCAGTGCTGCAATATTCACATGTTATGATTTATTAATAGATCTTAATCATTTCGGGCTGACCATCTTATGTCAGACAAGGCTTTTTTAACACGTATCGATTTCATGTGTTTTTGAAGTACCTGCCAAAGATGAGTAGATACAACAAGTCGGGTATAAAGATTTTGTAGAAGGAAAAAAATCTGACTGCAGCAGGACAATCAGCTGCACTTTTCCCAACCAAATTAATGGAATGAGGTGTGCACGGCACATAATGAGCAACACTGCACTTCTCACGAATAATAGCCTGGACTCCGTTTTACTTCCTACTCATATTTGCAGCATTGCCGTATGACTGTCCAATGCATTTTCAGGGATTCATACAATCATTTGCTCATCTTTATTATACACTATTATAAGTTTGGTTGACTTTAAATCATTGGGGACCCCTAGCTTTAGCCCGTTCACCACCCCCTCCCCTTTTAATCCGCCATAGGGGGACGGTGTCACTTATCTGTGACGATGTGTGATGAGGGGGAGGGTGTGTTTTAAAAAATGTGACGTCACATCATAAACGCGCAACTTTAAATAAAAGTTCCATTTAAATATTTGATTGTTTACCATCTATTTAATGACGCTTTCAATAGCTTGTCGCGTGTTACGATATCAGAGAGCAAACTTACCCTAAATACATGTACTAGAAAATAGTGCTTTTTTTTTGGGGGGGGGGTAAAAACTTTGTGACGTCATATCGAATAAACGGGGGGAGGGGTGGATTCTAAGATTTTGTGACAAAGTATGACGCTAGGGGAGGACGGGGTAAAAATAAAAAATCGGCAACATCGCGTGACGTCATTTATGGACGACCACTTCGGTCGTGAAGGGGTGACACCACGAGCTACCGCCCCGGGTGACACCAACCCTAGTGACGCCTCTGGTTATTCGGCAATTGTTTTACATGTAACAAACAATATTGCTACTGTTATNAAAAAGACAATACATTTGTAGTATATTATAAAATCTGTCACACATGAGTACGATTTTTTAAAATGTTCACTACTATAAATATTGACTTTTACGCATAAAAACCAAACAAAACAAAAAAGTTTAAGTTTGTTTTGGTTATTCGGCAATTGTTTTACATGTAACCAACAATCTTGCTACTGTGTTGCACAAAATGACAATGTTTATGAAGATGTTTTAGTAAAAAAGGCAGCTCTCCATGAAAATGTTTTTAAAATTACGAAACGGTTGATTTCTCCTGGAGAATTAATTCAAGTTCCAAAACATTTTTTTAAATTTCTTATGTATGAGTTCCTTTTGATTGTTTTCGTATAGTGATATTACACAATATTCCTCTATAAATTTGAAATGTCTGTAGAGCCTGCACATGCAACTCCTCCTAAACAATACCAGACAGAGGATACGGGTCATTGCAATATGCTAAGGAGGTTTCAAGGATGTGCAACGGCCATAAAAATAATAAAAAAAAATAAAACAAAAAAAAACAACAACGAAAAGGTTTAACTGGATTTCCTGACCGAAAAGAACATCGTTATTTTGTCAATTTTTCGCCAACCATAACATCTATCAGGTCTAAATAGACGCCAAACAATTGCTAATAATATTTAGAACAATGTTGTAGGAGGTTTTCGTGTTTGCACTACCTCGTTCGACTCCCGTAATTTTAGGAGCACTTTTTGAAAGCAATTGTTTTGTTTACTTTCACAATTATTGATTTGAAATGACTTTTAATGTAATCTAGAATGATAGTTAATGGGATTTTACCGCTTTTGTGAATGCTTATGTTAGATTGTTGCGTGGTGCGCATTATATTGACACATTCTTGGTGTGATGTAGCTTGAGGGGATATGACGTCATATTGTGTTTAGTTTCAGAATTACTTATTTGAATCGACTTTTAATGTAATCTAGAATGATTTCGCTTGAAATAAAAAATCGGAATTTCTTTTTGGAAATTGCTTTTAAATACTCAATAGAGTTTTTATTACTTGTTTTTTCTTACATATTGAAATGTTTTGAATTTTTTTTAAAAAGCTATCCATCCTTTCTTTTGAGGATGGACAAATACATTTTTTGTTCACAAAAATATTCAAATGAATAACATTGAAATATTTTAGTGGATCATTTACAATATTGATTTTCGTCGTCTCTTTTGGATAATGTGACAATCAGCCTGGCAAATAAAAATGATGCCCTATTGACCTGTAAATCAAGAGCTCCACAAGGACCTTATATTACAATGTCTCTGTTGTCCCAGTCCTTGCATTATAACGATTTCTGTAAACAACTAAGTAGGTTAAAAAGCAAACAAAATGTCGCCTACACTCTAACTACCCCCTTCCCTAATGTTAAGACACACTCAACACACAAATGTAAGTGATGTTATGCAATGTGTTGAGGATCAGCACAGTTATTTCCCGCCAATTAAAATCTTGGTAACTATACATGTTTTAATAACTTACTTTTATATATTTTAGGAACGTAGCTCAGAATTGTTTCTCTTGAAAGTGGTCATGATTTTAAAAAATATTTATTTAACGAAGTTATTTTAGCAATATGCTATGTTTTGACCATTAAAAGATTTATTATAATTTCCCCAATTAATATTTGTTAAATATTTGTTTACGTTCTTTTCTTTTAGAAAAAATAAAAATATTTTGGTTTGCAATGAGTTTCAGGTGGATAAAGTAGCATATTGTCTGATTTATGTAGAGTTAACAGTAACATAGAAACATATTCATAATTGACAACAATATAACTGGACAATGTATATTTTCAGTGCATACAAGTCTAAGCGGTTGTCAAAGAGTGCTTGCAAATGTAATGTATGGCATCTGTTCTTCTACGAAAGACGATAGATTTATCTTTATTATCTGCAGCTCTTGGTGTGGCTGATGAGACCAATCCTTGAGTGGCAGTCTCTTCTGCATGACACACACACGAAAGCAGTGGGGCAGTGTTTCCTGGCCTTTCTCCTCGCTCTTTTCCCGACTGCTTCTGCCCTAGATTGCTCCTCTGCTCTTAGTGAACCTTCTTTCACTATAGCCCGCCACATGGACCTATCCTCTGCCAGGTTTTCCCAGTTTTGTATATCAATGTTGGCTACTTTCATGTCTCTCTTGCATATGTCCACGTATCTGAGACATGACCGACCAACCGACCTTTTCCCTGTCGCCAGCTCACTGTAGAGCACATCCTTGAGTATGCGACCACTTTGCATCCTCTTGACGTGTCCAAGCCAACGGAGGGCGTCTTTGGCTTAATATTGCTGCAATACTACTCATGCTTGCTTGAGCCAGGACCTCTGTGTTGGGGACTTTCTCTTGCCATTTGATGTCTAGGATGCGGCGCGGGCATCTGAGGTGGAAGCTATTGAGCCTTCTTTCATGCCTGGTATAGGTGGTCCAAGACTCGCATCCATAGAGGAGTGTGCTCAGTACGCAGGCCTGGTATACCTGCAGCTTATTCCTTGCTGTGAGTTTGGCATTGGACCAGACTCTTTTGTACAGTCTAGCCATAACAGTTGCTGCCTTCCCTATCCTACTACTTATCTCATCTTCCAGTGAAGGGTGCTCGAGATCTTTGATCCCAGGTAAGTAAAACTGTCAACAGCATCCAAGTTGCAGTCGTCAATGGTGATAGTCGGGAGAGAGGCAGCATCCTGTGCCATAATGTTGGTTTTCTTTATACTTATGGTCAGGCCAAACTCTTTGCAGGCAGCGGAGAAGCTGGATACAAGGTTCTGCAGGCCGTCTGCTGTGTGGGATATTAAGGCGGCTTCGTCTGCAAATAAGAGCTCACGCAGCAAAATCTTCCTTATTTTGGTCTTGGCTTTAAGTCGGGCAATATTAAATAATCTCCCGTCAGCTCTGGTGTGTATGTATATCCCCTCGCTGTTGTTCTTGAAGGCATACTGGAGTAAGATGGAAAATAATATTGCGAATAGAGTAGGTGCCAACACGCAGCCTTGCTTTACTCCACTACTTACTGGGAAAGCCTCGGAGGTGGCACCGTTATAACACACTGTGCCCTGCATGTTTTCGTGGAATTGCTTGATGATGTTAAGCAGATGTGTAGGGCAGCCTATTTTTACTAAGATCTGGAAAAGGCCGCTTCTGCTGACAAGATCAAAAGCTTTAGTTAGGTCGACGAACGCGATGTATAGAGGCATATGTTGCTCCCTGCATTTCTCCTGCAGTTGGCGCAGAGAGAAGATCATGTCTATGGTTGATCTTCCGGCTCGAAAGCCGCACTGCGATTCTGGGAGTACACGCGATGCTAAGGTCTGCAGGCGTGTCAATGCAACTCGGGCGAAGGCCTTTCCAACTATACTGAGGAGAGATATTCCACGATAGTTGTTGCAGTCACTCTTGTCTCCTTTATTTTTATACAGTGTAACGATGTTGGCATCTTTTAACTCCTGTGGTATCTGCCCCTGTTCCCAGCACAGAGTGAGGAGGTCATGCAAAGGTTGTAAAAGTATTTCTTTTCCACATTTGAGAACTTCCGGTGGAATTCCATCATTACCAGGGGCTTTCCCGCAGGCTAGGCAATCTATGGCTCTACTTAGCTCGACCATTGTGGGTAGGCTATCGAGCTCTTCCATGACCGGCAGGTCTGGGATATCGTCCAGGGCAGCAGTTGAGACATGGTTTATAGTTGCGTACAATTCCAGGTAGTGCTCGATCCACCGTTTGAGTTGCTTGTCCCGATCGGTGATAATTTCCCCTGCTTTTGACATTAAGGTGCTGTCTTGGAGGTCAGAGGGCCTGTTGCTTGTTTTATATTCTCGTACATAGCCTTTGTATCGCCTCTATCATCAGCTGACTGTATGCTGGAACTTAGATTGATCCAGTACGTGTTAGCGTAGTGGCGAGCTGCCTGCTGGGCATTTTTCTTGGCGCTCTTAAGGGAATGTAGAGTTTCTGGGCAAGGCCTGTCTTTATAGGCTAAAAGAGCCTTTCTTTTTACATCGGTGACATGCTTCATTTCCTCCCAGTGGGCCTCAAACCAGTCTGCACTTTTGCGTTCTCTCTTGCCGAATGCCGCAATAGCTGAGCCATATATGGTGTCCCACAGATGTGACCACTTGGACTCAATAGTGTCTACTGGTGGCATTTGTACAAGAGCTTCTTTTAGTCTCTGGGTGTATTCTGCTGTTCTCTCTGGATTCTTGGTGGAGCAGATGCCTATGCGTGGTTTTCCCTTGTTTTTGTTGCGGTACAATTTCTTTGGCAGTAACCTTACCTTGCTAGCCACTAAGGAGTGATCTGTGTCGCAGTCTGCACTGTGGTAACTGGGTGTGAGGAGGACACTGTCCAGTTGTGTGCGTCTTGTAATGATGAGATCTAGTTGGTGCCAGTGTTTAGAGCGGGGATGCCTCCATGACACTTGGTGGATTGCTTTGCAGTTGAAGAAAGTATTTGTGACACATAGTCCATGTAAGCAGCACATCTCTAGTAATCTCTGCCCATTTACATTTAGCCTGCCTCTTCCAAAATAACCGAGGCAAGTTGGCCAGGCCATGTGATAACTTCCAACTCTTGCATTGAAGTCACCAAGGATGTAGATTGCTTCATTGGTGGGTATGCTCGCTAGTGTTTGATTGAGATCATCATAGAACTGGTCTTTCGCTTCTGAGCTCGAGGATAAGGTTGGAGCATAAGCACTGATGATGTTGGCTAATCCTGAGGATGTAGATAGTCGTATTGTTAGTATCCTGTTAGTGCCCTTTGTTGGGGGTTCTATGGAGGAGCAGAGTCCATTTTTTATGGCAAAACCAACCCCATGTTGCCTTGGTGTGTCCATTGGTCCACCCTGCCAGAAGAAAGTGTAGTTGCATTCTTTTATGGTACCACTTTCTGGGAGTCTAGTCTCCTGAAGGCAGGCAATGTCGATGTTTAGTCTGGCAAGCTCCCTGTCAATGATGGCTGTCTTCCTGGCATCATCAATAAGCTGCAGGTCGGCAGTAATGCCTGGACACATAGTCCTAACGTTCCAGCTTGCTAGGCGAAGAGCTGGAGTCTTCTTATCTTTTGTTTTTTTATTTCTAGGTGCAGGATTTACTGGCCTACTTGTTGAGGAGTTCCTCTGAGCTCCACGCACCCAGTGGAGCAGGTAGGCCATGGCGGGATAGCACCTTATTGGCTGGGGGCTGCCCAGCTTGAGGCGGGCGGTAGCGATCCATTGAGACATGGTGATCTCTCCCACCGTCAGAAGCAACCCCTGGCGCCTAGCTCTACGCCAATTGAGCTATGGCTTATAACCGGTAAACTGCTGCTTCCCGTGTTGTGTTCACACCTTGCGGCGATGCTGGAGTGTCCTCTCCAGTAAAGATAAAGCCTGGGCGTGTTACTATGGAGAACCAGCTGCTGCCCAAACAGCAGATCCCCCCTCTCCACGCCAATGGTGGATCCAATGGAACGACTAATGTCGATACGGCTTGGCACCATTCGCGTCGCAGGAGCTGCCGGAATGCAATTTGTTTCAGTAGCAGACCGCCTTAGGAGCTCCACTTCCTGATTTTCTTTCGGGTGTTTACTCCCCTAGCCTTTCCCATGAGGGTTTAGCCGCAAGGCAGCGGAGGTTTAGAATACGAGTTTCCCTCTCCTAGATGAGCTACCGACCATGGTTAACGAGCCTCATCTACCCGAAGCTACTGGTTTTGAGGCGCCAGTTGACCGCCTTCATCCCTTCTCCTGTTAGTAACAACATGGTCCGCAGGGCTTTTGTGTGAGCCACGCGAGAAGGCCAGGAGCTGGATTTTGGTTGACAGAGGCATTAAGAGACGCAAGCCTTTTAGGGCATTTCTAGAGGAGTGGATGCTTATCTTCCACCCCCGCCCGGGCAATGACAACCTTGGACCAAATGTAATAAGCATTACATAAACAGCTTTTATGAGGCAAAACTAGACATACATCAAGGATACACACAGGAATCAATTCTTTCCTTTATTAAACGAGCGTCTGTATTATTTGGGATATTTTAAGACTAGAAAATTTGTTAGTTGTTCTACAAAGTATATAAGTCACTGATTTAAATTTGCTTGGTTTCTGCTCCTAATACTATATGCTAGATACGCCCCACAGCTTAGCGTAGTTGGCTTTGCATGAGGCTAGATATTAAACTACCTTAAATGTACACAAGGTAATTTTCAATTGATGTTGTAGGGCGCCTAAGGCGCCCACTTTTTTTTTGGGGGGGGGGTCAAAAGCCCAAGTAACTTATCCTTGTATGATAAACACGAAATATTCCTGAAAATTAAACAAAGCATTTATATAATAATTTTTGCAGTGCTAATCACCACACGATTTTTAAACTAATTTTAGAAAGCAGCGCACCAAATTACTGCACCAAAAAATAACTATTTGCGTCAATCAGCACTGCTTACAACGCAAAATTTAAAAAAAAGCAGAGTGATTTCCCTCAGCGTTAGGCGGCAGTGATAATTGAGCGTAAATATATAATATATGTTAAAAACTGTTATCTGTAAAAAAGCAGCTACTAACAATACTGAGGTAACAAACATAATAGTTTTATTTAGACGAAGGTGCATTACGGTGCAGCACCGGACATCACCAATTTTATTGAGCAAATAATGGCATTCGCTAAATAATCAGTCTTTTGAGTTTGTTCATTACATGAAAAGTCACATGCGCACACCTAAAAGATATAACCTTTCACAATATTAATGTTTATTTAAAAATAGCTGAGAACTGGTTGCTTTTAATAGCTTGATACAAAATTATTTCTCAAGGGCTCTATCTGTATGCAAAGTAGCAGTATAAAATTATTCAATATTGATATTTTAAAAAGATCAACAAATTATAATTGTGACGTGGCCGTATGGGCGTGATCTTATCAACTCCGTCTTTCTTACAATGAATCCATGAGGCACTGTTTCAACATTATAACTTTATTCACAGCTCTATGTACATAAATTTACATCACATGTATCTATCACGTCCGTACAATCAAAACCACTCCCCAGTTCTCCCTCTTTTCTTCCGGTCATGTGACCACTACCAATTTTACATCTGACCTCGCTCACGTGACATTACCCCTATGCAAACAAAACAAATGTTTATGCAATATGACATTTTTTATCTTAATACAATGACATTAAGCTGTATGTCAATCTGACATATTTAACTTCCTTATAATGGATATTAAAAATATCTAACAATCAACTGATAGTCTTTTTAATAACTGAAAAATATCATCACACATGAAGTTGAATGTTGATAAAAAATCATCCTGAGCTTAGATTAACATGCAAGCCATCAATAAGAAATCTTTATACAATTTAATCAACAATGCTTATGTATCTTTGCCAACTATGTTGTATACTCCGGTACAGCACATAATAATCAATATTCATAATCATAATAATATGAGTTCAGACATAGTCTGAAATAACAATCTGTGCGAAGACATCACCAGTCTGCTTGCACTGAAATAAAGAAACTGAAATTTTAATATAATTTTAATATTGTTACATTGAAATGCATTTTATTAATAATAAAATGCCACTATCTTTACTATTAGGTATATCCTCCAGTGGAATTCGCACACCACTTCTTGTCCTGTATCCTGTAAATAATAATGTTATTAAAAATAAAACAGTTTTTGGTTCAATTATTTTTTAATTCACATAATGTCCGTGTTTGAAATCATTCTTCTTAAAATGTCTGCATGCACATTGTCTTTTCCTTTGACAGATTTGATATCGAATTTGTAATCCGCTTATAGCATTGCATTGTTCAAAAATAGTCATTCTTTATCTGACGAGTATGAATTTAAATAGATGGGCTTTCAATGCTTCTTCAGCCTAATAAATGTTCAATAATTGACCAACCACGATCACGATTATGTCCATTCACAACATCAATTCCAGCATCTTGAATAAGTTGCTTAGCTTTTGAGATGTCATTTTTGCTTCCAGATAATTCAATAGAATTTCGACCAGATGAATCACCATCACGAGACACCTTTATTCGACATCCACTGTCTGCTTCAAAGTCTCTGATTATGTTTCCTCCATGACCAATGATCCTTCCTACTTGATGTAATTTCACACAAATGATTTCAGACTGACCATCACCATCTCTATCTCTGCTACTATGATCGTCATCCCTTTTATCATATACATGATTGCCAATAGGGGCTAAAGTGTCACTTGTTTTGTCTCCTCTCGATTCATTCTTCTGTTTTCTTCTAAGTCTTGGTTGTCATTTGTTCTGTCTTTGGAGTTATAGTTATTCCTACCTCTCCATGTTCTTCTATTTTGATTATAACTGCTTTTCCATGTTCTTCTATCTTGATTATAACTGCCTCTCAATGTTCTTCTATCTTGATTATAACTGCCTCTCAATGTTCTTCTATCTTGATTATAACTGCCTCTCAATGTTCTTCTATCTTGATTATAACTGCCTCGCAATGTTCTTCTATCTTGATTATAACTGCCTCGCAATGTTCTTCTATCTTGATTATAACTGCCTCTCAATGTTCTTCTATCTTGATTATAACTGCCTCGCAATGTTCTTCTATCTTGATTATAACTGCCTCTCCATGGTTGTCTTTCTGGAACATTATCTCTATAGCTTGACTTTTGATGACATATGTTTACTAAGTGACTGTGTGTATCTCTCCATTCTGTTTTATATCTTGTTGGACTGCCCTTGGGTGACATTCTATCTCTCCATTCTGTTTTATATCTTGTTGGACTGCCCTTGGGTGACATTCTATCTCTCCATTCTGTTTTATATCTTGTTGGACTGCCCTTGGGTGACATTCTATCTCTCCATTCTGTTTTATATCTTGTTGGACTGCCCTTGGGTGACATTCTATCTCTCCATTCTGTTTTATATCTTGTTGGACTGCCCTTGGGTGACATTCTATCTCTCCATTCTGTTTTATATCTTGTTGGACTGCCCTTGGGTGACATTCTATCTCTCCATTCTGTTTTATATCTTGTTGGACTGCCCTTGGGTGACATTCTATCTCTCCATTCTGTTTTATATCTTGTTGGACTGCCCTTGGGTGACATTCTATTTGTCTGTCTTTTGTGGTGCTAACACTGTTTTGCCATGTGTCCAGGCTTGTTACAATAATAACAAATGATTCCCGTTTATTTACTTTTTATTGTAGCCAAGAAATCTTGTCTCTTATCCATCTCAACTTCGGGATGTGATTCTTTGAAAGTTCTTAGGGCACTGGTTATTTGCGATTGAGTCCTTATCTTATTTTTGCCAGATATGTGTACAATTCTGGTGTGGCATTATCTAGAAATGTATCTATTAATATCATGTCCAGTATTGCTTTTGGATCAGTGATATATATGGTTGTCAGTTCTAACCATTTAGTTAATTTTACTTGTGCCTCACGCACTATGATTTGTGGATCCTTGTCCATTTTGATCCTGATTTCATGAAATTATCTTCTGTAGTTATTTTCTGATTTGCCAAAATGGCATAGCAAAGCTTTTTTAACATTAGTGCATGTAAATTTATCTTCTTTTGGGACGGAGTTGTAAACTTCAAATCCCACTTCTGACACCATGTGTCACGTGGCCGTATGGGCTTAACCTTATCAACTCCGTCTTTCTTACAATGAATCCATGAGGCACTGTTTAAACATTATAAAATTATTCACAGCTCTATGTACATAAATTTACATCACATGTATCTATCACATCCGTACAATCAAAACCACTCCCCAGTTCTCCCTCTTTTCTTTCGGTCATGTGACCACTAACAATATTACCTCTGATCTCTCTCACGTGACAATAATGTAAGTTATATTTACTTAATTATAACTGATTTGTCTAATTTTTTATACATTCGTGTTTGTATAATTAGGTAAAAAGATAGAGTTATGTCATACTACTTGATGGAAGAAAAGTTTTAGTTAAACGATTGTGTAGAACATATTGGTAGCTAGTCCACATTATTTTATCGTAGCGACTTTTGAAGCCAAACTTATTATTCACATATCACGCAAGAAACAACTACTGACTACTGTGTAGCTTTGATGGTGCGATTTGATTTTTTAAATCCTTTATATTAGCTCGTGGTGTCTGCGGCGGACCTTGCTTGCTTGCTTGCTTGCTTGTCGCCAAAACTTTTGATCGATTTTTAACCCACTTGCTCGCAAGATAGCGAGCTGAAATTTTGCAGGCAGTTTCGTACCGATGATAAAAACAATGTATCAAAATTTCAGATCGATCGCATGTACCGTAATTAAATTATTGATTTTTTAGATTATTTTTTTTATTCCTATGTATCATGCTATTTTTTGAGATAGAGCGTCGCGGTGCGTATTATATTGAACAACCTTTCTGTCGCGCAATAAGGTGCGTATTTTATTGACAGCTCTTTTTATAAACATATTCCTGATCGGTGCGTATTATATTAAACACGTTTTACGACACAACTTCAATTTTGTATTTCTGGATGGTCTGGCGCTGCGTATTATAATGAACATTCTTTTAGTTACTTCTCGTACATAAAGGATTTATAGTCAAAAACTTGGTTTTTTACGGGTTTTTCTTATTTTCTTTGAAAACGGTTCCTTTCCAAAGTTTATTTGTTTACACCGTATGTAAATAATCGATCTTCAGCAAAGGGAGGTAATGTACACGTTTCCTATAAACGTTTGTTAATTTGTAACCGTCTACTTTTGCTCACAGGTAAGTAAAAATTTATTATGAGTTTTTTAAAGTGTTAAATATTTAAATATTCAGTGTAAATTATACTTTAAAAAAATTAGATGATTTTTTTACGATAAGAGATTATCAATGATAGTGTGTAATAATTGTTTGCTTACATATGCAAATCTGTAGCGTAGAGCAATAATCTTCTGTATAGAAGGAGTGTCTGTAACAGATAGGTATAACAACAGATTTGTATATACAATATTATGTTATATGTATAGCAATAGTTATTAAAATATAATTTACAGCGATAAGAACTCGTACACTTCTATGAATTTATTTATGAGATTTTATCACCTCTAAAAATCATATACTCAACGATCTAAAATAACTTAATGTGTAATAAATACATAATGATTCCTTTAGTTTCAGAGAAAATGTTAATATTTTTTGATTGATGTAGAGATGAAAATCAAAACTGGTTGTTGTGCTGAAAGTTGAAACACATTGAGAAAGTTGTTTTTTTTTAAAACAAAATTAAACAAATACTGAAATATTAAGTTTCCAGAAATAAATACTATTAAAATAATTTTATAGATTGTTAAACCAATAATTTTATTCAATTCTATAAATAATATATCAGACTAGCGTATCACCCGTCAAAAATGACGGAAGTTTTCAGATGAAATCAATTTATTTTGAAAAATGCACTTTTTTTAGGGCGCCTGCGGCGCCGACCTTTTCCAAAATACCAACTAACTTGTCCTTGTTTGATAAATACGAAATATTAAATTTTCAGAAATGTACGCAAAGCATAAAAATAATATTTACGCTCAATTTTCACTGATGCCTAACAATGAGGGACATCACTCTGCTTTTTTAAAATTTTGTGTTGCAAGCAGTGCTGATTGACTCAAATAGTAAATTTTTGGTGCAGTAATTTGGTGCGCTGCTTTCTAAAATTAGTAAAACAAATCGTGTGGTGATTAGCACTGTAAAAATTATTATCTAAATGCATTGTTTAATTTTCAGGAATATTTCCTATTTATCATACAAGGATACGTTACTTGGGCTTTTGACCAAAAAAAGTGGGCGCCTTAGGCGCCCTACAACCTTACTTTAAAATTACTTTGTGTACATTTAAGGTAGTTTAATATTACGTATCTATCATACAAAGACAAGTTTGTTGGGCTTTTGAAAAAAAGTGGGCGCCGTAGGCCCCCTAAATAAAAGTGGGCGCCGCAGCACAACCTATATTATATACATACTTTGTGTACATTTCAGGAATATTTCGTATTTATCTTACAAGGATAAGTTACTTGAGCTTTTGACATACAAAATAAAATTAAAAAATGAAAAACTATTATAAAATACTTTGTGTACATTTAAGAAATTTTAATATTACGTATTTATCATACAAGGACAAGTTAGTTGGGCTTTTGAAAAAGGTGGGCGCCGTAGGCGCCCTTAAAAAAGGGACGCCGCAGGCGCCATGGCGCCGCAGCACAAACTAATATATTATATATTTTCGCTCAATTATTACTTCCGCCTAACGTTAAGGGAAATCACTCTGCTTTTTTTAAATTGTGCGTTGTAAGCAGTGCTGATTGACTCAAATAGTTATTTTTTGGTGCAGTAATTTGGTGCGCTGCTTTCTAAAATTAGTTTAAAAATTGTGTGGTGATTGTAAAAATTATTATATACATGCTTTGTTTAATTTTCAGAATATTTAGTGTTTATCATACAAGGATAAGTTACTTGGCCATTTGACCCCTCCCCCCCCAAAAAAAAAGAAAAAGTGTGCGCCATAGGCACCCTGCAACCTCAATTTAAAATTACTTTTTGTACATTTAAGGTAGTTTAATATTACGTATTTATCATACAAGGACAAGTTAGTTGGGCTTTTGAAAAAGGTGGTAGCCGTAGGCACCCATAAAAAAAGGGGCACGCCGCAGGCACCACGGCGCCGCAGCACAAACTAGTTTTATAATAGGGGTTGTAGGGCGCCGGGCGCCCCTTTTGTTTTTTTATTTTATGATTCATCATCATCATCTGTCCTTTGAGTTCCTTGTGGAACATAGGGCCTCTGTCAAAGCTCGCCACTCTACACGGTCCCTTGCCAGTCGCTTCAGTTCTTCCCAGCTCTTCCCAGTCCTTCCAGCCTCGTCCAACATGCTCCGTCTCCATGTACGCTTGGGTCTTCCTCGTTGTCGCTTGCCCTGGGGGTTCCAATCTAAGGCCTGCCTAGCCCTGCTGTTATCTTTCCTGAGGGTGTGTCCAATCCATCTCCACTTTCTTTCCATGATTTGTTGATTTTATGATTAACCGACATCAAATCCTCTTTTTAAATCCCTTATATTAACTTCGCGGCCGTCTCTCTCTCTCTGTCTTGGGCTCGGCGGGCTGGGCGGAAAAACAGAAGTCAAAAATGACCCACTTCCCATGATCCGATCGAACTGAAATTTGGCTCACGGACCCGTCTGACCTAACAATGCATCGTATCAAAATTTCAGATCGAACGAACGTAGCGTAATTAAATTAATGCATTTTTAGTTTTTCCTTATATGAGGTATGTAATTCAAAATTCACTGTTTGTTATTGTTTTTTTTCTTCCAGTTTCACGTGAGTTTGAGTTGACGCCGACCGTCGTGTTGACGCCGACCGTCGTGCCAACACCCCCTCACATCCCACCCCCATTTATTAAAGACAAGGGACATCACTCGGTGTCAGTCTGTAAATGTTTGAAAATAATCAATACTGTTAGTTATGTCTCATATATAAGGGATTTATAGTCAAAAACTTTGTTTTTACGGGTTTGTTTTATTAAATCCCTTATATTAACTTCGCGGCCGTCTCTCTCTCTCTGTCTTGGGCTCGGCGGGCTGGGCGGAAAAACAGAAGTCAAAAATGACCCACTTCCCATGATCCGATCGAACTGAAATTTGGCACACGGACCCGTCTAACCTAACAATGCATCGTATCAAAATTTCAGATCGATCGAACGTACCGTAATTAAATTAATGCATTTTTAGTTTATCCTTATATGAGGTATGTAATTTAAATTCACGTTTTTTTTGTTGTTTTTTTCTTCCAATTCCACGTGAGTTTGAGTTGACGCCGACCGTCGAGCCGACACCCCCTCACGTCCCACCCCCATTTATTAAAGACAAGGGACATCACTCGGTGTCAGTCTGTCAATGTTTTTTCCCCTCTCCCCCTCCCACCCACCCCTCCCCCCTCCCACCCACACCTCCCCCCCCCCAGGGTTATGAAGCAAACTTGAGTTAAGACAGATTCAGTCTGTAAATGTTTGAAAATAATCAATACTGTTAGTTATGTCTCATATATAAGGGATTTATAGTCAAAAACTTTGTTTTTACGGGTTTGTTTTATTAAATCCCTTATATTAACTTCGCGGCCGTCTCTCTCATCATCTCATGGGCTCGGCGGGCGGAAAAACAAAAGTCGAAAATGACCCACTTCCCATGATCCGATCGAACTGAAATTTGGCACACGGACCCGTCTAACCTAACAATGCATCGTATCAAAATTTCAGATCGATCGAACGTACCGTAATTAAATTAATGCATTTTTAGTTTATCCTTATATGAGGTATGTAATTAAAATTCACTGTTTTGTTATTGTTTTTTTCCTCCACTTTCACGTGAGTTTGAGTTGACGCCGACCGTCGTGTTGACGCCGACCGTCGTGCCGACACCCCCTCACATCCCACCCCCCATTTATTAAAGACAAGGGACATCACTCGGTGTCAGTCTGTAAATGTTTGAAAATAATCAATACTGTTAGTTATGTCTCATATATAAGGGATTTATAGTCAAAAACTTTGTTTTTACGGGTTTGTTTTATTACGGGTTTGTTTTATTAAATCCCTTATATTAACTTCGCGGCCGTCTCTCTCATCATCTCATGGGCTCGGCGGGCGGAAAAACAGAAGTCAAAAATGACCCACTTCCCATGATCCGATCGAACTGAAATTTGGCACACGGACCCGTCTGACCTAACAATGCATCGTATCAAAATTTCAGATCGATCGAACGTACCGTAATTAAATTAATGCATTTTTAGTTTATCTATATAAGCTATATGTAGAGGTCTCTATCGTTTACATTTTACGGGTCACTTGACTTCAGGCCAGCCACCGGTGTGAACACGTCTCGTGCTTAAACCAGGTAAAGCGGCGTGCTTTTGTTTACATTTGGCGTTTCACGGTGAACTTGGCCCAGCGATCGGTGACAAGACCTTTCCCCTCTCCCACCCCCAACCCACCCTTTTTGGGTTAAAAGCAATGGGGAGTAAAGACAGATTCAGTCTGTAGATAATTGTAAATACTTTAAGTTTTGTCTCATATATAAGGGATTATAGTCAAAAACTTTGTTTTTACGGGTTTGTTTTATTAAATCCTTTATATTATTACACTCATGGTGTCTGGTTGAACCCGTGATTGATTGCTTGCTTTTCACCGAAATTGTTGATCAATTTTTTAAACCATTTGCTCGTAAGCTAGCGAGCTGAAATTTTGTAGGCAGTTTTTAACCGATAATAAAAAACAATGTTTTAAAATTTCAGATCGATCGCATGTACCGTAATTAAATTATCGATTTCTTAGATTATTTTATTTTTCTCTATGTGTCATGCTATTTTCTGAGATATAGCGTCCCGGTGCGTATTATATTGAACAACCTTTCTGTCGCGCAATAAGGTGCGTATTTTATTGACAACTCTTTTATAAACATATTTCCTATCGGTGCGCATTATATTAAACATGTTTTACGACACAACTGCAATTTTGTACTTTTGGATGGTCTTGCGCTGCGTATTATAATGAACATTCTTATAGTTACTTCTCTTACATAAGTGATTTATAGTCAAAAACTTGGTTTTTATGGTTTTTTTAAATTAAAAATTAAATCCTTTTAATTAACTCGTGGTGTATGGTTGGTTGCTTGATTGCTTGTCGCCAAAACTTTGGATCGATTTTCAACCCTTTTCCTCGTAAGCTAGCGAGCTGAAATTTAGCAGGCAGATTGGTGGTGATGATAAAAACTATGTATAAAAATTTCAGATCGATCGCATGTACCGTAATTGAATTATTGATTTTTTATATTATTTTTTGTATTCCTATGTATCATGTTATTTTTTGAATTCAGTGTAAGGGTGCGCATTATATTGAACAACCTTTCTGTCGCGCAATTAGGTGCGTATTTTATTGACAACTCTTTTTATAAACATATTCCTGATCGGTGCGCATTATGTTAAACATGTTTTACGACACAACTGAAATTTTGTATTTTTGGATGGTCTTGCGCTGAGTATTATAATAAACATTCTTTTAGTTACTTCTCGTACATAAAGGATTTATAGTCAAAAACTTGGTTTTTTACGTTTTTTTTATTAAATCCTTTATATTAACTCTTGGTGTCTGGTTGTTTGTTTGAACCATTGATTGCTTGCTTGTCATCAAAACTTTTGATCAATTTTAACCCACTTCCTCGTAAGCTAACAAGCTGAAATTCTGCATGCAGTTTTGTACCGATGATACAAACAATGTATAAAATTTTCAGATCGATCACATGTACCGTAATTGAATTGTTGATTTTTTAGATTATTTTATTTATTCCTATGTGTCATGTTATTTTTTGAGATAGAGTGTAAGTGTGCGCATTATATTGAACAACCTTTCTGTCGCGCAATAAGGTGCGTATTTTTTTGACAACACTTTTTATAAACATATTCCTGATCGGTGCGCATTATATTAAACATGTTTTACGACACAACTACAATTTTGTATTTTTGGATGGGCTTTCGCTGCGTATTATAATGAACATTCTTTTAGTTACTTCTCGCACACAAAGGATCTATAGTCAAAAACTTGGTTTTTTACGTGTTTTTTAAAATAGTTTTAAGGCAGCTACGGACAATACTTAGATGAAGGTGCATTATTGTGTAGCACCGGACATCACCAATTTCAACTTTGCAAATAAGCCATTACCTTAATAACATGCCATTTGATTTTTTCACTACATTAAAAGTCATTAAAAGTCATTAACCGTGCATACATAAAAAAGATTATCTTTCACAACAATCATTTTATCGAAAATCAAATGAGAACTGATTGCTTCAAATAACTTGATAAAGAAAAATGCATTAGGACTTTAGCTGAATGCGAAATATCAGTATACAGTTAACCATTTTGATATTATAAAAAGACCAAAGCTTTAGATGTAATAATAATAAATGGTATTTATATAATGTCCACATATTAGTTAATATTATGTTTGATACAATCGTGTTGACATCAAATTGTAAAAGGTCAGAGTTACGTCATACTACTTGATGGAATGAATGTTTTCGTTAAGCGATGTTGTAAATATTTTTGGAAGCAACTCACCGTTATTTTTATCGTCGCGACATTTTAAGCGAAACATTTGCTACACATATCGCGCTAGAAACAATTAACGACTACTCTATGGCTTTGATCGTGCGAAATGAGTTGTTTATTTTTTTATTTTATTTTCAAAACGATTTCTTCACGAAGTTTCTTTGTTTACACCTTATGTAAATAATCGAAATCGATCTTTACCAATGAGAGGTAATGTACAAGTTTCCTATAACTTTTTGTTGATTTGTTACCGTCTTCTATTGCTCGTAGGTAAGTAAAAATTAAATATGAGTTTTTTTAAAGATGCTATATATTTAAAAAGGCTGTGTAATATAAACTTTTAAAAAAATGGTTGATTTATTTTATGATAAAAGATTATCAATGATAGTGTTAATAATTGCCTGATTACGTATATACAAATCATGGATAAGCGTAGGACGCAACAATCTTCTGTATAGAAGATAACAGATATGGTAAATCAAAATGTTTCTATACAATATTATGTTATAAGTACAGATATAGTTATTAAAATATAATTTACAGCTATAAGAGCACTTGCTCTACTATGAGTTTATACAAGATTTTATAGCCGTTAAAAAATCATGCACTCAGTGATCTAACGTCATTTTATGTATAATAAAAACAAAATAATTCCTTTAGTTTCAGAGAAAATTTCATTGTGTTTGAGTAGATGTCGATAATAATAATTTCTCATTAAAACTTTAAACGTGTAAACGTTTCAGCAAAGGCCAAAATCGGTTGATGCATGTAAACATATTATCTAGAACTAATAGAACTCTTGGAGTGTAGAAACATATAATGGTCACAAATAAATTCAATAGATGTTATGTACTTTACAGAATAAAAGAACTGTTAAGAAATTCTTTACTTTCTTTAACTTCTTTAACTTCAAGTAATCAACTGAAGATTATCAAGCCCGAGAAAACGTGTTAATTAATTTTTTTTTAACAGAAATCCCCTACAATAAATTGTATTAAAAATTAAGTTATTTCTTCGTAAATTATTATATAGTGTTATTAATATGAAGAGAATGTTTTATGTAAATAATATAATAATTATTTTAACACTTTTGTTGACTATTAACTATTATTTTCTTTTAAATTAGCGATGTTTCATTTTATTTTTTTATTATTATTCTAACAAAATTGCAATATTAACGCACTCAAAAGATGTCAACAAGAAATGGACAGAAGAGCTGTGGCGTCACTAAGGTTGGTTTCCCCAGTGCGGTAGCTCATAGTGTCACCTCTCACGATTTACCCCATAGACCTAATCCGAGTTTGTCAGTGCCATATAAAGGGAAATACAGAATTTAACATTTTAGTATCACCTCTCACGATTTACCCCATAGACCTAATCCGAGTTTGTCAGTGCCATATAAAGGGAAATACAGAATTTAACATTTTAGTGTCACCTCTCACGATTTACCCCATAGACCTAATCCGAGTTTGTCAGTGCCATATAAAGGGAAATACAGAATTTAACATTTTAGTGTCACCTCTCACGATTTACCCCATAGACCTAATCCGAGTTTGTCAGTGCCATATAAAGGGAAATACAGAATTTAACATTTTAGTGTCACCTCTCACGATTTACCCCATAGACCTAATCCGAGTTTGTCAGTGCCATATAAAGGGAAATACAGAATTTAACATTTTAGTGTCACCTCTCACGATTTACCCCATAGACCTAATCCGAGTTTGTCAGTGCCATATAAAGGGAAATACAGAATTTAACATTTTAGTGTCACCTCTCACGATTTACCCCATAGACCTAATCCGAGTTTGTCAGTGCCATATAAAGGGAAATACAGAATTTAACATTTTAGTGTCACCTCTCACGATTTACCCCATAGACCTAATCCGAGTTTGTCAGTGCCATATAAAGGGAAATACAGAATTTAACATTTTAGTGTCACCTCTCACGATTTACCCCATAGACCTAATCCGAGTTTGTCAGTGCCATATAAAGGGAAATACAGAATTTAACATTTTAGTGTCACCTCTCACGATTTACCCCATAGACCTAATCCGAGTTTGTCAGTGCCATATAAAGGGAAATACAGAATTTAACATTTTAGTGTCACCTCTCACGATTTACCCCATAGACCTAATCCGAGTTTGTCAGTGCCATATAAAGGGAAATACAGAATTTAACATATTAGTGTCACCGATTTTGATGGTGTCACCCGATGCTGTCCTCACCTCCCTCACCCCTTAGTGACGTCTATGGTTTGTTGACTAAGACATGGTGTAAGTTCAGAAGGATATTAATTATGTTTTTCTTAAAATAATTTTAAACACATAACTAAAAGTTATTAGATTCTTGTCTAAATCTTGTACAATATATTTACAGCACAAGTTAATGTAGATTTCTTACCTGATTTAACAGAAACAACAGACATTTCATACAAAGATTAGTTATTTTAAACTAGATAACACCATTGTAAATTTTAAAACGTCAAATAAATTTTTTTATTTTCTACAAATAAATAGTTAGTTTACAAATAATTATGTAGTAACATTTTTGTAGTAAATTTTATACATAATTATGAGCAAAAAATAGCTATTTTACAATTTCAAAACATCAGTTTAAATTTTAAAAATAAAAAATTACTACACATTTTCTAAATTATTTTATTGAGCTGTAATGTACAAAGTCTTTAATTTGACTGAGTGTGGTTACTTCTTCCTGATTTCATATTAATTAATATAGCTATTCATTAAATTATATTAGATTGTCTCTAATACTTTTCAAGTTCTCCTGACTGCTATTCTACATGTTCTTATGCCTCGTCTCTTTTGCAGACTTTCTCAGCCCATTATTGGCTGAGTCATAGCATGTATCAAATTGTAATAAAATAGAGAGAAATGACAACTTTTTTTAAAAAAGAAACAACTCATAGATTACTCACAACGCTATGCTGAATCTAATATTTAATGTTGTTATAAATTTCTTTTTCATTAATTCTCCTACTTCTAAAAATAACCTTTGAACCACTCATTTTTAATTAAAAAAAAGAACAGCTTTACGTGTTCGTAAGAATGGAGTTTTTCATCACGTGCATTTTTGAAAGGTTTCATTTTATTTTATAGTTTTTTTATATTGATATAAAATTAATATTTAGCAGGTAGTCATATGTAAAACAAAGTAAAAGCGAGTTACATTATTCTAAATCTTAAATTACTTTAGCAATAATCAGTAATATAAGTTGAACAGAGGCACAAATGGGTTTTTGACGCCCTTGGCTAATTTATTTTTGGCGCCCTTTATTTAAATAAACACATTTTAAAAAATTAGAGATTTAGCGGCGCCCTTTTGAATTGGCGCAGGCCGGCGCCCTTGCCAACTGTCCCAATGCCAAGCCGTTTGTTACGCCACTGAAGTTGAACTAAGGTTTAACAATTCATTTACATTGTATCCCTTTTTACAGGGAGCGAGGTAAAGTGGCATGCCACTTTGATAAAATAGATTGGCTTTCTGACGGTGCAATAGGGCGATAATACTATTTGGCCGATTTGTTAGACAAGAGCACATATAAATGTAAATGTATACATTGTATAGTTTTAATTATTTGATATTAATACAATTTAATGATACAATTTGTTCTTTGAATTTTATATGAACAAATATTATTATGTTACATTCAAAGAAACATTTAATCAACACAAAACTACTAATTTGTCTCATTTACTTGTAAATTCTGAGTTCACAAATTTTTCTTTGTAAAAAATGTAAATCCAATAATTAATGTTCCCAACTTTGTTTATCAAATATATTTTTTAATGTAATACGTCAGTAATGGTTTTTGATGGTGCCGGTTTTACGGGAAATCCAATTTTAATGCGTAACTTAAATGTTAATACAATGTTCTTTAATAAAAAGTTCTATATATAGGAAATAATACTTGCATTATATTGCTGTATTTAACTATAATAAATAACGAAACAAAATTTGTATTATAGAATGCTGCTAAATTGGAAATTATTTTTTTTTAAAAGATTCTTACAATAAATTACACACAAAAAACAAAAAAAAAGTTAATCACCAATACAAGGTAAAACATGTCATAAAACATATGAATCAACAATAATTATTTGACATATAAAAATATATGTATGTGTGTGTGTTGTGTGTGTGTGTTAGTGTGAGTGTTTGTGTGTAAAATATAGCAAGTGGGCTTTGAGATATTGTTATCTTGATTATTTCACACAGCACACATGAATCTATCAATATAATACGTGTGCATTCTTTAACGTTCATGTTTTAGTGAACTAATTTTGTAACTTATTATAAACTTCCATATAACATTTATGCTAATATGACGTAGGTTTTCAAAATAAATACACATCAGATTAAATAATAAAGTAATACAGAACTTTCATTTATTTTATTTTATTTTATTTTATTTTAATCGTTTATTTCCCTTTTTAAAAATTTTTATGCAGATGTTCAAAAAGCGTTGTTTTTGGTGCAGTAATTTGGTGCGCTGCTTTCTAAAATTAGTAGAGTCACGGACAGGACAGATGGGTCGTGACATACATTGCAAATTATGTGTATGGATTGATTAGTGCACATTTTTGGTATATAATAGATCTTATTTGGGATTAATAAACTATTTTGTGATCTTATGTTTGTTGTCTCCTGAAATATATTTAAAGCGTGAAACTTTATTGGTTATATCAATATCATTCAAACAACAGACTCTACTTCTGTACGTACGTTTTTTGCTCCCAACAATGTAATAAAATATCCACGACTGTGTTGGTCTGTTTGCAAGTGACGCAGCGTTCACTGGTCAAGGCTTTTGGGGGAATGTGTTACACAAAGTGTTGGTCTGTTGGCAAGTGACGCAGCGTTCACTGGTCAAGGCTTTTGGGGGAATGTGTTACACAAAGTAATCTGAATAATTGTTTTGAAATAAAAAGTTGGTAAAAATTTCCTTCAAGTATATTTTTTATATATTCATGTCCATGGAAGTGTAGTGATGTGTTTTACCTATTTTATATGAGTGAAATAAAGCATGCAAACTTTTATAGCATATACTACTTTCTTATATGATATATTTTAATGCTAGAAACGTGTAGACTTTAAGGAGTTCTAAGTACCGATCTACACACGTACTTACTGAACTCAAATAAACAATAATTTAACTGTCATAGATTCGCCACAGTCACCACTGACACCAAAGCAAAAATCTTTAATATATTTACATTCCTTTTTCATGAATATTACATTATCGGTGGTAATTAAATAAAAGAGAATTTAAAAAACAAAAATACACATCTTTTTTTTTCTTCTATCTCAGCTCATCAGAATAAATATATTATTACACCTAGAACTATCACCACGGAAGATCTGTGTTTATTTAGTGCAACCAGTTTTTCTATCTCAGCTCATCAGTATAAATATAGTATTAATCATTCCCGTTGTCTGTATGGATGTAATGCTGTTAGGTGGCGCTGCGATCGATTTTATTTGATAGTGCTGTTAGGTGGCGCTGCGATCGATTTTGTAGGGAAATAAATGAATAAAATAAAAATTTAAAAAATATGAATGAAAGTTCTGTATTACGTTATTTTTTAAATCTTATGTGTATTTATTTTGAAAACTTCCTTCATTTTTGACGGGTGATACACTAGTATAGTATTAAAGTTATAAGTATCACCACGGAAGAACTGTGTTTATTTAGTGCAACAATTTTTTTAATCGATTATGTTATACAAAACTATTTGTAGGTTGTCATTCTTGGTATATCATAAAATACAAAATACACAAACAAATTGTGCAATTAAAACAATAAATGTGAGCTTTATTGTAAACTAAAACGACAATAGACGTATCGGCTAACGCCTTCATCGGTACAATAGCATAAAACAGGTACTTCCATATATTGAAATTCTTAAAACATATTATATCATAAAATAATTTAAAATATTCATGTAAAAATAAAATGAAATGAAAAACAAAAACAAACGAGGACACAGAATATAGGAAAAAGGAGGAAGTATCTTAAGTTACAGTTAAAACCACAATTGGGAAAAAAGATTCTGCAGTTAGGTAAAGATGTGAATTTGGTTAATTCCATTTGGAGCCAACGTATCAAATCGTTTTATAAGTTTATTTTCCATGTGGATCCTATCATTGGTATTGCTTGCATACAAAACCAGTAGCTACAATATCAATATTTATACATATATATATATATATTATTTCTTTATTAGAGTTGTTTAATCATATGCTATTTCTTTATTAGAGTTGTTTAATCATATGTTATTTCTTTATTAGAGTAGTTTAATCAGATGTTATTTCTTTATTAGAGTTGTTTAATCAGATGTTATTTCTTTATTAGAGTTGTTTAATCAGATGTTATTTCTTTATTAGAGTTGTTTAATCAGATGTTATTTCTTTATTAGAGTTGTTTAATCAGATGTTATTTCTTTATTAGAGTTGTTTAATCAGATGTTATTTCTTTATTAGAGTTGTTTAATCAGATGTTATTTCTTTATTAGAGTTGTTTAATCAGATGTTATTTCCAGTTAACAATAGAAAGTAAAGATCTCATGGTTTCTCACTAATATAATTATTACTAATATATTCTGTCATTTTTTCACGTAAAGAGATAAATTAATATTTTTAAAAAAGAAATGGTACGCTAAAATGAAAAAAACAAATATTTATCCTTAAAAATTAAATGCAATACTTCGATCAGAGGCGTCACTAGGGTTGTGTCACCCGAGCGGTAGCTCATGGTGTCACCCCCTACCGACATATCCCATAGACCTGCCAGTGCCAAATATCGGGAATTCATGAGAGTGTGGAATATCATTAATTAGCCGAAACTGCTCACATAACTCTACTTCAGTTTCCATTATCTTACGTATGTGAAGCTGGTTTTTCAACAATAAGCATTATAAAAACAAATTACTGGAACAGTATGGATGTTCATTCATCATTGCAATTAGCATAGTCTTTAGTGGAGCCATGACTTGATATACTTGACAAAAAAAAAGCAGGCTCGTGTGACCCATTAGTTAAAGTTTATAACTTACCAAAACGTACATTTAACAATATTTTATTTTCTTTTACGCCAAGTGAAATTTTATTTACAATACCGTTAAGCATTATTATAAACTTGAGTTACTTACAAAAAAATTGTTTTTGAGTTATTTAAACTAAAGTTTACACAAATACAAATAAAATTCAAATAAAAAATACTTTTTAAATTTTGAATCTATTGATATCTACTAAAACTATAAAAATTAATATATTAAGGTTTATGTATATGCATCTTGCAATACAAATCATGTACAGCTGGTGTTTCCTGTAAGGACAGGGAAAATAGTGCACCGGGCAATGGAAAGATTGCTGCCGGGCCACCTTACTATAAAGTTTGAGAAGCACAGGACTAAAACACTTATTTATAGTCAATATAATCCTTTTTAGAAAAAGAAAATTGTTGATTAAGGAAGTAATATTTTAGTCGCGTGCCGGTGTTGCAAAATAAATCCTCCCCCTACAGAGTCTCCCCCCGGAGACTCTGTTTTAAAACAAATCCTCCGGGGGGAGAAAATATTTTCCTCCCGATTAAAATAATTTCGCCCCTACCCTGTAAAATATTGTCTCCCCCAAAATAAATTCGCCCCCATCATACTTTCGATATAAAACAAAGAGATCATTAAAAATCAAAAGAATAAAGAATACTTACTTGTGTATTGCTGTAATATTCACACACTAGATTGTTCCGGGGCGCCGTGGCGCCTTCGGCGCCCACTTCTTTTAGGGCGCCTACGGCGCCCACCTTATTCATAAGCAAAAATTAAACTTGCTGAAATGTTCACAAAGTATTTTTATAGGGGCCGTCCATAAAGTACGCCACTTTTTTTGTCAAAACCCCAAGTAAGTTATCCTTGTTTGATAAATACGAAATATTAAACTTCCTGAAATGTACACAAAGTATTTTATAATTATAAATCATCAAATCCTATTTTTACATCGTTCCCTTTTTCCAAAATTAAGATATAAGCTAAAGCAATGACGTCATATAATATATTTTTTACAGCGCGTCTTTAATTTGTAATTAATTTGCACACCTTTTGATGCACACCTTGTGTTAAATATAAGATCAACCAATGACGTCATATTAAATATTTTTACAGCGCTAATCACCACACGATTTTTTAAAACTGCTATAGACTGTTGTACATCATCAGCGTTCCACATCCAATGAGTGAGCCACTTGGGCTTTTATATTATTTACTAGATTGAGCTGCGGCGCCGTGGCGCCTGCGGCGCCCCCTTATTTAAGGCGCCTACGGCGCCAACCTTTTTCAAAAGCCCAACTAAGTTATCATTTTTTGATAAATACGAAATATTAAACTTCCTTTTTGTTTGATAAATACGAAATATTATACTTACTGAAATGTACACAAAGTATTTTATAATTATAAATCCTCAAATCCTATTTTTACATCGTTCCCTTTTTCCAAAATTAAGATATAAGCTAAAGCAATGACGTCATATAATATATTTTTTACAGCGCGTCTTTAATTTGTAATTAATTTGCACACCTTTTGATGCACACCTTGTGTTAAATATAAGATCAACCAATGACGTCATATTAAATATTTTTACAGCGCTAATCACCACACGATTTTTTAAAACTGCTATAGACTGTTGTACATCATCAGCGTTCCACATCCAATGAGTGACTTGGGCTTTTATATTATACTAGATTGTGCTGCGGCGCCGTGGCGCCTGCGGCGCCCCCTTATTTAAGGCGCCTACGGCGCCAACCTTTTTCAAAAGCCCAACTAAGTTATCATTTTTTGATAAATACGAAATATTAAACTTCCTTTTTGTTTGATAAATACGAAATATTATACTTACTGAAATGTACACAAAGTATTTTATAATTATAAATCCTCAAATCCTATTTTTACATCGTTCCCTTTTTCCAAAATTAAGATATAAGCTAAAGCAATGACGTCATATAATATATTTTTTACAGCGCGTCTTTAATTTGTAATTAATTTGCACACCTTTTGATGCACACCTTGTGTTAAATATAAGATGAACCAATGACGTCATATTAAATATTTTTACAGCGCTAATCACCACACGATTTTTTAAAACTGCTATAGACTGTTCTACATCATGAGCGTTCCACATCCAATGAGTGACTTGGGCTTTTATATTATATATATGTTTAATGTAATACTATTTATAGTAGTGGCGTAGATATAGAGAGATAAGATGGGGTGCGGTCCATACCGTTTGACACCACTCAGGGGCGTGACATAATACTCACACATGTTTACTGTAATACTATTTATGGTAGTGGCATAGATATAGAGAGATAAGAGGGGGGAGCGGACGATACCATTTGACACTTCTCAGGGGCGTGACATAATATTCACACGTGTTTACTGTAATACTATTTATTGTAGTGGCGTAGAAATAGAGAGATAAGAGGGGGTTGTGGACCATACCGTTTGACACCTCTCATGGGCGTGACATAATACTCACAGATGTTTACTGTAATACTACTTATTGTAGTGGCGTAGAAATAGAGAGATAAGAGGGGGTTGTGGACCATACCGTTTGACACCTCTCAGGGGCGTGACATAATATTCACACATGTTTACTGTAATACTATTTATGGTAGTGGCATAGATATAGAGAGATAAGAGGGGGGAGCGGACGATACCATTTGACACTTCTCAGGGGCGTGATATAATTTGAAAAATTACTTAATTACTTAATTTTTTTCCGCTGTACAAATTGACGCACATGCAGTTTTGGGTGTAAAAAGGCAGTTGTTTTGTTTCATAAAGCAAGGATTATGTCTTTATAGGCATGGGTTTGTGTTGTTACTATAAATAGTAAGTTTGTACAACGTCGGGTGTTCAGACGATGAGAAGGTTTCTTAATATCTAGAGTCGGGGGGAAAGGATGGGAGTGACCCAATTAAGTAACCGCACGGAGGGAACAAAAATCGGGCTACGACACTGACCTGTTTAACTTCTGACCTGATTATAAAGTCTTTTTTTAAAAAAACTCTGTGGGCTATGCATTGTTATTGTGAGACGCAGAGGCGAGGCGTCAATGGAGGTGGGGGGGTACTGGTGGTGCTGACTGCACTAGCTGACACTATCACAAGGGGTAAAACAAAATCTAAAATTAAGTTTGTTCCCGTTATTTGGCACTAGAAGACTCGGAGGAGGACTATGGGTTTAGTCGTGAGGGGGTGACATATTGAGCTTATATACATATATATATATATATATATATATATATATATATATATATATATATATATATATATAGTATATATATATATGTGTGTGTGTGTGTGTGTGTGTGTTAGATATTACAAATGCTTTGTACGGAATAAATGTGATTTCAGTTTCAGTTACTTTTATTTAGTCAAAAGTTTGCGTACACACAGACATAGATTTTTAAAATTAAATTATTTTGTAAACATTCAGAAATACAGCGCAATTATTGAACCTTATTTTCATAACATCACCATGCACGAATAGATTATCTCATATCACGATTGTGAAATTATCTTTTACTGTACAGGTGTATTATTTTTCTTTATGAATTTGTATTTTTAAATGCCATAACAGTTTTAAATACAACGAATATATTAAAATTTCAAAGCATTTTACACATGTTACAAAAAATTTAGACGTTGGCTCCAATATTCATGACTAACATTAAATTTTCTGCCTATAATTTATACCGCCCCCTTCTAGAGTGTCTAAACTAATTATGACATTATGGACTGGACAGCCCAATCTAGAGTTGTGTCCATAAGAGAAAAAATAATTAAGAAAATTGTATCTATCCGTTAACATATTTTACAAAGTCTTTAAATGGTACTTTGATGTTACAATATTATATTGCTAGATATTCTAAAATATTAGAAAGCTTTAGGAGATAAAAAAAAGAGTATTAACACAAGAGAATCACAACTACAGGTTATTATTTTCATTTTAGTAGGTATACAATACTTCGAGGATAACAATTAAGCTACAATTGCAAATCGCATAGTGAGAAAAGATTCTTTTAAAAAAAATGATCAATACTTTCATTACAAAAACTAGTACATGTATTGCAAAATTTATCTTTCAAATATTAAAAAAAATTATTAAACAAAATATTAAACATACATGCATACATACATAACATACATACATGCATACATGCATACATACTACATACATACATACATACATACATACATACATACATACATACATACATACATACATACATACATACATACATACATACATACATACATACATACATACATACATACATACATACATACATACATACATACATACATACATACATACATACATACATACATACATACATACATACATACATACATACATACATACATACATACATACATACATACATACATACATACATACATACATACATACATACATACATACATACATACATACATACATACATACATACATACATACATACATACATACATACATACATACATACATACATACATACATACATACATACATACATACATACATACATACATACATACATACATACATACATACATGTATACGTACATACATAAATTCATACATACACACATACACACTCATATAAATTACTCCCTAATGCCTCCCTTTGCGTGATTATTACATTATAATAACTCATTAGACTACAGGTGACCAGACCCTTAGTAATTTAGAGCCGTTTTAAAATATTTAAAAATTGTTGAGAGTTGCATTGAAGCATTATGAGTCATAAAACCTGGCTTGGAAATCTTTCAGTAATCCTTTTAATATATCTTTCATAAATTGCACGCGAGCCGCAATGTGAACACAGAAGAGCCGCATGCGGCTCGCGAACCGCGGTTTGACCACCGTTGCTTAGAACGTGAAGGTTTCCTAAGCAGACTTCTTCATACCTCAGCTAACTATGACTCGATAGACAACTTAAATGGCCAATACGTGCCCACCTTGAAGCAATCTATCTACTAAGACATATAGCTAATCTTTACCCGCTCAACAAAAGACGCTTCATGTTTTCCTGTCGCATTTCATCAATAAACAAGCCCACCTCTGTGTTACCCCTTAAGTCTCCAGGATTCTAACATTCCGTAAGGTCATTGACCTTATGCCTAACTAATTCAGCGGCACACCTAAACGGGAATCTCAAGCTAACTAAGCGCCTCATCTCAACCCAGATCTCCTACAACACTTTGATCTGGGTTATATTGTGAATTTTACGCAATGGGTATCACCAACCCTAGCTAAGACACTGATTGTTTAATCGTGTAACCTGTTTTTTTACTTTATTTTCTAAATTTAAAAACCTTGGCTACATTTGATTTGTTAAATTTTCTCCAGTAACTTTAGTAAACGCTACCGATAATAGACAGTAATAATGTTTTTGAATTATTTTAATGCACACATAGAAATCGGTAATTTCATTTAGGTCCTTAACACATGATCTACCCACAAACGTAAAGAGTGAATTCTTGTTCCAAAATATCGGTGTCACGTTCTCGTATTACTTGATCATCTTTATATTTCAGTTCATTTGTCTGATATTCTTTTAAATAACTCTGGGCAATTAACCTACTCTAAATATGTGTCTATACGGGCATACACCCACTTAGCCCGCAAATTGCTACGCCCCTGACAAAGCTTAAGATTGCTCAATTTCCAATAATCATACAGAAATGAATGTAGAACAAATACAAATTATGTTTTAAGTCATAAAGTTTAACAAAACAATTATTTATAATTTCCAATAATTAAGGGGAGGGTTTATTTTCAAGCGTTTAAGATTTTATTCCCCATTCAGTCATTAACAATCTTGACAAATTATGACACATGTATCAATTATTATACTAATTGAAATGAACAGATGTTTTGAACTTTATATCTTGCCCAGAATGGGCCCTGGGGCTCTTAATGTTGTTTTTATCTATTGTACTCAATATATATTCCTCAATATCGTGTAAAATTGAATAGGGAATACAATGATTAAAGTTCAGTAAAAAGACTTTTTCGAAGGAATGGAAATTAAGAGTTCAGAGCCCTATAGTAATATTATAGGCTCTTAAGTTTTTATATTCTAAGTTTTGTCAAAATCCAGTTTTTTTCTCAATATCTAACTCTTAAACTACTTTTTATATACCTACAATAGGGGGAAAATAGCATTAAGGGGCCCTGGCCCATTCGGTGCAAGAGGTCAATTTCAAAAACCTGTTCATTTTAGTTCATTTTTATTGTGGCTATATTTCTCAAGCTCTTTAAAAAGTAAATAGGAAAAATATCTTAAACATATACGAAAAAAGATATTTGGGGCCCAGGCCACGAAGATATTGGCATTAGAAGTGCAGTGTCTATAGTATTTTAATATAGGCTACCAAGTTTTTGTGTGCAAAGTTTGGTGAAGATCTATTCATTTACTAAGTAGCTAACGTAGAAACTATTTTTTATATAGCTCATATAAGATAAAAACGACATTAAGGGTCCAAGGGCCCATTCTGGGCAAGATATAAAGTTCAAAACATCTGTTCATTTCAATTAGTATAATAATTGATACATGTGTCATAATTTGTCAAGATTGTTAATGACTGAATGGGGAATAAAATCTTAAACGCTTGAAAATGTGAATTTTTGGGCCCCCAGCCCCAAAGGAATGAATATTAGCAGTTTAAGTGCCCTATAGTATTTTAATATTGGCTATCAAGTTGTCATATACACATTTTGGTTAAGATCCAATAATTTACACAGTAGCTAAAGCTTAAACTAATTTTAATATAGCTCGTATAAGCAAAACATTACGATATGGGCCCCCGGCGCCCCATGAGTGTTAAATTTTGAAAAAAGTGATAGTTACCATCCCGGGAGCATACTCAACAGTCTTGAAAAGTTTCATGACGATCGGGTGAATGGTTTAGACAGCTATAAAGGACATTCATACACACACAAACATATTTAAATATTTATATATATATATATATATATATATATATATATATACTTGAAAAATACCCTCACTCGTAGCGTGAGTGTGCTGACCCTTTATCCAAGTATTAGGTGATGGTTATTACAATTTTTATTTGCCAAGTTAAATTTCAGATTCAACTATTTAGTTAAAATCTTATGAGAAACAGAGATATGCCATTTTGTCGAGTTATGAATTAAAGTTTTAAAAATCCCGATTTTATTCATTGCATGAAAAATATTAATACAATGCATCGTGAAAATAATTGAAATAAAATAATTTAAACGCATATGTAATATATAAAGCTCAGTTGATATTTTTATGTTTGTTTGTTTGTATCCATTAAAAAAAGGCCACTGCTTTGTTGACATTTTTCCAAGAGATCTCTGCCACTGTCGTCACTTAAAAAGCTCTTTTATATTTACGACACTGCAATGTAACACAATTGTAATTAATACAATATTTGCAACAGCGTCTATGAGATAAAGATAATACAGATAAATAAAGAAATTAGGCTATATTCCTAATTTTAAAAAAACAAACAAACAAAACTAATCAATTTTATGTTAAAAACGCATGTGAAAGCATGACAATAATTGATTTTAAAAATGGCCTATGTTAATCCATCATCAAACGAATGAACATAACATATTCAATTCGCAATACAAAATAATTAAGCGTTTTCAGGATCACTTTATTTAGTTTAATCTACTTATGTTAATAAGTCCGGTAGCCTAAGTTTAAATAGTATAAGTGTATAGGTTATGTAAAAGACAACAGCTTATGTAAAAGACAAACAAAATATAAATGTTATATTAATATGACACAGCTAAATTTAAGATGCGTACACGAAAATGTGCGCACAGTAATCAGGCGATAAAAGATTTTTAAAACGTGCACCGCTAAAAAATGAAGCCTTGAAAAAAAATACTGACACAATTATTACATAAATAGGTTTTTCATTAAATGTCGAGTTATGGAACAGAAAATAATTAAAACAAATTCGCAATTAAATTTAAACGTGTAAACAATTAAATCAAATGCATCGTGTGGCAGTTGTAATTAAATATGTTTACGTGTCTATCTAATATATAGAAAGTAACAGTAAAGAAAATGACAATTCTTTGTACTACACAGCTCAAATTATGAAGCGTACACGAAAATGTGCGCACCGTAATTAGACATTATAATATTTTTTCAATGAAAATAAAGTATTGGCATTGGGGAAAAAAAACGTCACCAAAAGTAACTCGCTTTGAACGGCATTTGAACGTCCGCGTAAATTTGTTCAATACAGAAATGAGGTTAAATTTTTTATTCTTTGTCTCTGCATTTTCTGATTATTTAATTTACGGCATTCGGGCAAAAGGGACAATTACAAATACTAACTTAAAACCACCTTCAGGGTAAAAGGAACCGCCCTGCCAAATTTGGTCCCCGTCCGTCATTTGGTTTTTCCGTGATTGTCTAACAGAAAGTCGAAAATTGAAACATACAAACATACAAACATTTGAGCTTTATATATTAGATATATATATATACTAGAAAAATACCCGCACTTTGTAGCGGGAGTGTGCTGACCCTTTATCCAAGTATTAGTTGCTGATTATTACAATTTTTATTTGCCAAGTTAAATTTCAGATTCATCTATTTAGTTAAAATCTTATGAGAAACAGAGATATGCCATTTTACCGCATGAGTTGTTTTCACTTAATGCAGTGCCTTTTAACAAAACCTTACTATTTAAAAGATATGATTTATTAAATAATGATTCTTACCGACCATTATAACTAAATTTACAATTTAATTCCCACTTGTACAAAATTAACATAACTTTTAGGTTTTCCGAAAGAGCTCTACGACCCTCGTCACTCAAAAATTTAATATATAATTACGAAACTGCATCGTATCACAATTGTAAGTTATATAATATTTGTAACCACGTCTATGAGATAAAAAACATGTGGCACTATCCCTTTAAAAGGCAAAAGCTAAGTGACTCATAGCGCAAATAAACAAAATTATAAATGTACTTTCTAAAATACTTTTTTTAAAAAAAACCGGTCGTATTAAAATGATATAAAAAAAATGTGCACACCATATTTAGACAATATAGAAAGCTGGCCGCATAAACTAAAGTCTTGTTGTAAAGTAAATTTACTGGACCAAAATAACTCCTCCTTTTGACGTATGCATAATTGTCTTAACAGGGAAATAATATTTAACATTTTTTATGTCTCTATATTTTACGATTTATATTTACGGTTTATAAGCAATGTGTATAATTTCAAAAAGGAATCATTTTTTTGTTCCCTATTTCGGATAAAGCATCATATTTTGTAAATTATATTCAATGCACACACACACACCAGATTTTATATCTGCAAAATAAAATAAAAATGAAAAAAAAAGATTCAACCGTCTGTTCATAAGTGCATCTTAAAAATGAATAAAAGGCAATTTTAGAAATGGCCTATGCTATTCTGAATACAAAGGAATGAACATAAAAACATATGCAATTCGCAATTCATATTAATTAAGCGTTTTCAGGATCACTTCATTAAATTTAGTCAAGTTTTGTTAATAAATTTGGTATCGAAAGTGTATAATGTATAGTGTATATAAAGCTTAAGTAAACTGTTTTAAAGTGTAAGTTTATTTGACATATGTCATCACTTTCAACATAAAATAAACTCGCTACATCTATGTTTTTTTAATTAAATGTCGAGTTATGAATGAAATTTTTAAAAATCCCAATTTTATTCATTGCATGTAAAATATTCATACAATGCATCGTGAAAATAATTGAAATAAAATAATTTAAACGCATATGTAATATATAAAGCTCAGTTGATACTTTTATGTTTGTTTGTATCCATTAAAAAAAGGCCACTGATATTTTGACATTTTTCCAAAAGATCTCTGCCACTGTCGTCTCTAAAAAGCTCTTATATATTTACTACACTGCATCGTAACACAATTGTAATTAATACAATATTTGCAACAGCGTCTATGAGATAAAGATAATAAAGATAAATAAAGAAATTACGCTAAATTCCTAAATTTAAAAAAAAATCAATTTTATGGTAAAAACGTATGTGAAACCATGACAATAATTGATTTTAAAAATGACCTATGTTAATCCATCATCAAAGGAATGAACATAACATATTAAATTCGCAATACAAAATAATTAAGCGTTTTCAGGATCGCTTTATTTAGTTTAATCTACTTATGTTAATAGGTCCGGTAGCCTAAATTTAAATAGTTTGAAAAAAATAGTGACACAATTTTTACATAAATAAATTTTTATTAAATGTCGAGTTATGGAACAGAAAATAATTAAAACAAATTCGCAATTAAATTTAAACGTGTAAACAATTAAATCTAATGCATCGTGTGTCAGTTGTAATTAAATATGTTTACGTGTCTATCTAATATATAGAAATTAACAGTAAAGAAAATGACAATTCTTTGTACTACACAGCTCAAATTATGAAGCGTACACGAAAATGTGCGCACCGTAATTATACATTATAATATTTTTTGAATGCGCACCGCTGAAAATAAAGTATTGGGGAAAAAAAAACGTCACCAAAAGTAACTCGCTTTGAACGGCATTTGAACGTCCGCGTAAATTTGTTCAATACAGAAATGAGGTTAAATTTTTTATTCTTTGTCTCTGCATTTTCTAATTATTTAATTTATGGCGTTCGGGCAAAAGGGACAATTACAAAAACTAACTTAAAACCACCTTCAGGGTAAAAGGAATCGTCCTGCCAAATTTGGTCCCCGTCCGTCATTTGGTTTTTCCGTGACTGTCTAACAGAAAGTCGAAAAGTGAAACATACAAACATACAAACATACAAACATTTGAGCTTTATATATTAGATATATATATATATATGGATAATATAGAGTTGAATGATTTAATTACTCATAATATATATATAAATAAATAAAATATGCATATATATGTATATATATATTATATCTAATATATAATCGCCCTAAGTATGCGTGTGTCTCCCCGTTCAAAGGCGCGCGAAAAGGTGCTCGAAAGGCACGCAAAAAAGGTGCGCAAAAAAAGGCGCGCAAAATTATTATAAATAAATTAAAAATGTTCGCCGTCAAAAAAATATATGACGGCATTGTTTTAGCTAGAACGCCAATTGCCGAAACAACGCGCGAACCTGTGACGTCGGCATTTGTGTACACACAAACACACATTTGTGTTGAGTCTAACATCGGCCACCGGCCTATGCGTATGTGTGTCTCCGTTATAAATCATGATGTTAGTTACCACCAACCGGTTGATGTCGGTGTGTCGGTCTTCGGTTCTTGACCCACTGCCAACTGCATTGCTGCGCCGCATTCAAGGTACGACACCGTTCTCCTACGCCTATACCCATCGTCAATGTCACGTTCGCATTGCTTTATTATTTCTTCTTCAACTCCACAAATTTACAAACCTTCGCGTGTTGCCACGAGACAAATATGCCTCGAAAAAAGAACATTTAATGAAGCCGAAATTGCCGATAGAAAACGTCGCAGAAACGAACATAACAGGAATCGAAGAAGAACAGAAACACACGAGGAGGCATCCCGGCGACGAGTAACGCGAAACCAACGCGACAGCCTTTTTGGGTTCCACATGCACAAGCAGTCTCATGCAATTATCAGACTCCAAGTTCATCTACTTGGCGAGCAATCAGTAGTTTTTATTACTGATAACGTTGAGGCTGCAGCACAGAACGCAGCTTCGAGAGGCACTACTTTGACGGCTTGGTTCAAACTAAATCAACAATACCAGATGGCTACAGGTATACTATACTATACACACTGACATACCTGAACATTATGTTTTTCACGAGAGGACCAGAACATGGCAGAGAAGGCAAAGGTATTCTGACAGAATAATTGGTCGTATGTACTCTGTCAGTTTAGTGTCAGACATTCAGCGCTTTCTTCTCCTTCATGTGCCAGGTGCAACTTCCTTTGAGGACCTTCGGACCGTCCATGGTATTACAAATTCAACATTCAAGGAAGCTGCACAACACCGAGGCCTCTTCAATGACAAGCAGGTCTGGGATATGACGTTACATGATGCAGTTGCCGAAAAGAGACCCGCTCTCCTACGGGAATTATTGGCACATATGTGCCTGCTCGCATCTCCTTCAAATATTCCACAATTGTTCCAGAAATATAAAGAATACTGTTATGAAGATTTTACGTTGCAGTTTCATCACGAAGTGAATTGCAAACACTGCCTCAATTGGGCCCTTACTGATATTCAATTGACCTTTATTGCAAATAGGAAAACCTGCGAGAATTTCGGTTTACCAGTTCCACCAAGTCACGTGGAAGACATACAGGACAGCGTTTTTGATCCAGTCCAACAGCTCAGCAAAGCAACAGACATGGTACGGAGTCTCAAGGAACAGCAGAGAAACGCATTTGATGAAATTATCACAGCCGCAGCCAATGATCATCTTCCTCATAGGTGTTACTTTCTTGACGGACCTGGTGGCAGTGGTAAAACATATTTGTACACAACCTTGCTTGCATCCTTTAGAGGGGAACAGAAGATTGCTTTAGCTACTGCATCAACTGGAATCGCGACCAATTTACTGTAAAGTGGTCGAACGTATCATTCCCAGTTTCAACTTCCCGTCCCAATTATCGACACCTCAACCTCTAGAATGAGAATGACCTCCTCCGATGCTGACATTCTCCGAAGAGCCACAATAATAATTTGGGATGAATCCACGATGGCCTCTAAGGATGCGTTGAAATGCGTGAATAAACTCTTACAAGATATCATGCAAAATGACAAACCTTTCGGTGGAAAAACCATTCTCTTGGGTGGGGACTTCAGACAAACCTTGCCCGTTGTTGCTCATGGAACCAGGGCCACCATTGTCAAAGCGAGTATTAAGTTTACCGATCTTTGGTCTAATTCTCACATTGTCAAGTAATGTGTGATCTATTGATCCAGAATTTACGTCTTGGTTAATTGAGCTAGGCAATGGAACATTAACCAATGAACATGGATTGAACGAGAATATGTTTGAAGTTCCAGCCCATATGGTCTGCACAGGATCTATTGTTTCTGAAATATTCGGTGAACGAATTCTAGCCAGAGATGCGGAAGAATTTGCAAATAAGGCTATTCTCTGCCCTACAAATGCCGATGTGGACCTTATCAATAGACAGGTTCTGCATTTACTTGAAGAAGAACCCAGGACATACTTAAGTTCCGACTCCATCGACGACTGCACGCCAGATGATGAAAACAATTATCCCGTGGAATTTCTACATCAATTGGCACCTTCGGTAATGCCGCTTCGTCAATTAACAATAAAAGTCGGAGCAATTATAATTCTTCTTCGCAATTTGAACATCAAACGAGGTCTATGCAACGGCACCAGATTGGTGGTTAGGTACCTCAAACCCAACCTCATCATTGCTGAACTTCTGTCCGGAAGTGACAAAAGTCGCACTATATTCATTCCACGCGTTCACCTTGCCCCGACAACCACAGACTTGCTTTTCGTTCTACGGAGAAGGCAATTCCCTGTGAAGTTATCTTTCGCAATGACCATAAACAAATCGCAGGGCCAGACACTGGATAAGGTCGGTATCTACCTACCACAACCTCTGTTTAGCCACGGGCAATTATACGTTGCTTTCTCCCGTGTACGAAGATCAGCAGATGTCAAGATCCATGTGGCAGATGGTCCTAAACAAGGGTAACTGCTCCACGACAGCTCGGCCTGCTACACTAATAATGTGGTATACAAGGAAATCTATGATATTTAGCTGTTCATATCGCATTGTGTTCATGGCAATAAAAGATAAATGTTCTTTTCTATTTGAGTATTTCGTACATCTCTTTGTTATTTATTTTCATATCGTATTGTGTTCATGGCAATATAGGCCAAATGTTATTTTCTATTACAGTAATTCATACATTTCTTTGTTATTTCTGTTCATATATCGTATTATGTTCATGGCGATAAAGGCCACGTGGTTTTTTCTATTGCAGTGTTTGGTATAGATCTTTGTTATCCCTTCTGTGGGATTTCGTTCTGCCAGCGCCACCTTTTGAACAATTAATGGTTAATTGCAATTAAAGCCAAAAATTTAAGTTTATTGTGTCACAAGTTAAATGTATTAAGATACTTGTCAAAAATCGAAATAACACTGGAATGTCTCCTTTATATGACATCTTTTACCCAACAACGCAAACAGACAAGTGTATTGACTTTATTCGGTTCGAGTGATGAGCTGGTCTTTTTGACAATATAACCAGCCGAGCTGAACAAACGTTCACATATTTTTAGATTAACTTTGCTGAAGTTTCCGATACTGTAGTGGATGTTTGGTATGCAGGTGATATGTAAGCAAAGAATTAGAACCATCGTAGCAATGTTCCCTTTAAGCAGCGCGGCTGCGCATATATTTGACCGACGCCACCCAGCAGTTTAGAATCATCGCGCAGCAAATTTTATAAAATATTTTTAAAAAAATGGACGTTGATAAACTTTGCAACAGAATTTTTTAATTTGTTTATTTATTTTTTTTTAAAAAACTTTGCACATGGACCAACGAAGCTTAGACTTAGAGGGAACATTGCATTGCAGGCAAACGATTTCTCTCAATGGACACAATAACCATTATCAACATCAAATGTTCGTGTAATTGTCCGAAAATTAGTTTATTTTTCCGGACGAAATTATTTTATATTTATCGACCGAAATATTTTACTTTTTGATCTCCAGTACATTTAAAGGTGGTGGGTCGATTAATCGTTAACAAAAATTAATCAATAATATGTTTAACGATCAATTGAGAAATTAATGGTTAATTTCCGTTAATATATATATATATATATATATATATATATATATATATATATATATATATATATATATATATATATATATATATGTATGTATATATATATATATATGTCGTCTCTAAAGCATGATATTTCTAAAGAAAATTTAAAAAGTTGCATATCTCCTTTATGTGTATGGTTATTCTAATATAGTTTATTCTCCACTTTTAACCTCTATATTTATACAAAATAATGTATAACTGTGTCCATTTTTTTGTTTCTTTTAATTATTTATTTTACAGTAGATTCAAACGTCAACAATTGCATCCAGAAAAACAATTTGTCAACAGCGAAAATGAACTGGCCACTGTTTTCCATGCTGATTACAACCCTCTTTTACGTCATGATTGTAGACGTAGAGGTAATGATTAATATTTTCCAAATTTCAAAATTGTATGAAAAATGAAATAATCATTATTAATTTTTTTTTCAAAACATTACTTTATTTTAAAAAATCTTGAATGCATTGTTTATCTGTCATCAGGCGTACATTAATTCATGTCATTTCTAACTTGAATACATTAAAAGGTTTTGTATTTTAGAATTTGACAACAAAAATTTAAAGTATTCATATGTCTTAAATTTTAATGTAACGTATTTAAATGCAATTTGCTGATTTTAACTTTTTAATATGCTATAAATAATATAAAGGATAAGAATGACAATAAATACAAATACTATTATTACTATTATAATTTTATGCCTTGCTTTTATGCATTTGGACATTTTGTTCACATTCACATACTGTGTACATTATCTGTCATGTTTATATATATATGTGTATATATATATATATATACATATATATATATAAAGATATACTTAAATTCTAATATTTTACCGTGCAAACCTTTGCATACATTGTCTAACAGATGCATTTATTTTCATATCTTTTTTCAGTGTCATACATGTGCAACAACTGGTAGCTACTGTGATCGCGATTTAAGGTGTTGTAACAGCGCCGAAACTTGCTTGTCGTATCGGGATGCAAGAGGTGTGGTCCATTATCAACACAAATGTAAGGACGTCCGAACTCAAAATCCTTTAAAACCTTTAAGTAAGTAAATTAATGTAGTATGGATTAATATATTTGTTTTAAATCAGCGAATAAATTTTAAAAAAAGGAATAAAATGAAATAAATGTATGAATTATTAAGTTTAATTATATTTAAAACTTAATTTATTTATAGGATGTGACGCCATTTTTAGCCTTCATAGTTATATATAAATAAGCATATTTATATTTATATATATTATAGATATTTCTATTAGGAATAAAGAAATGTCAAAAATTTGTTTGGTTTTAAATGTATACATATAATATTTCTATTTGCAGCTATGGCGGATTAAGGGGGGGGGGCTGAACAGGCTAAAGCCATGGGCCCCGATGATTAGGGGCCCCTAAACTTAGTATATGTTATAAGAAAGATGGCAAATGTTTGCATGAATTCCTGAAAATATCATACATTAAATAAATTAATTTAAAAAACTGATTTTATAGGCTGACTAAGAGAACATATTAAAGTTTATTGTTTATATTTTTAAAATTTACAATTTTCATCAGTCTCGTTTGGCCTTGAGGTAGAAAGTCGGCCTGCTGTGCAAGCAGTCACGCGATCGATTCCCGGCGTGGGCACACGTTTTTTTTTAAATTGTATTTTTCTACTCAATATTAGGATACCGGCAAACAGTTATTTCTTCGTATTCCAATTTTTCATGAATAATCTTTTTGGCTGGGAAGGCTGATCCCATAGTACAGACAAAGTATTTTAAAGGAACCGACGAACTATTTAGTTACAAGTTACAGTCTTATATTAGCTGCTAGCAATCATTTTATTTAAAGGGACGCTGGCTGGATAGGGCCCCAGTTTGAATTGCAGCCAGGGGCCCCGTGCAGTCTTACCCCGCCCCTGATTTGAAGGCTTGAAAAAAAGTACACACAGTAGCTGTAAAAACAACCATCTGCTAATAGAGATTTACAATCATTATTTGTCGGACAATACAAACAAAACTATTTTCCTTTAGGAGGGCCAGAGGAGCAGGAGTACACGCCATCGTCCCATAAGGGTAGACGGTTGCCATACATACATACATACTTAGTATTAATGAACATAAAAAAATGTTTTTTTTAAAAATTCCAAATTATAAAGCTTTAATTTTTTTTTCCCTTAAATTAAAATTATTTATTTGTATTTGTATATACAGATGCACGTTGCAGTGAGAGTTATGAGTGTGAAGACAGGTGTTGTCAATATCGACGTTATTGGCGTGGTGCAGGATATTTTTGTGGACCCCAACAAGACCCTATGTACAACATTTTTTATCTATGTTCCACATATACTGAGATTTAAAGATGAGGTCTCGGAAAATATCATTTTTAAACAAAGTTATTTAGAACTGGCTTGTAAACCTCAGATTTATTTTTTTTCAATTTCATTACTAATTTAAGTTTGTAATTTTTGTCTTCAGTAACAGAATATGTAAATTTTAATATATTATTTGTTCTTTTTATTTATTGTAGAAAATAAAGTAAATTGATGGTACATTACACTTACTAATTTTTTTAATAGATGCACTACTAGGCAAATCTGACCATTGCCTAAACGTTCACTGGAAGTACCACATATTTTATTCGTAAACGTCTCTTTCTGAAATAAAATATCTCAATGTAAAATATTGAATCTATGTAACTGTTACAGACGCTCCAGCTATACAAAATATTTTTGATCCCTGTGATCATCCATGGTTTGTGTCTAGTCTTGAATTTTTATTGTTTTAAGGCTACTTCTAAACAGAATATTTTTTTTGCTTTTCATGATTCTTAAAAAAAAACAAGAACTGAGTAACAGACTCCCTGAACAAAGTAACAGACTCCCTGAACCAAGGGCACGTGACGCAGCTTTAACATAAAATTTTATACATCGTGTTCAGCAAATATTTTGGCGATTATAACTGACTACTTACGAACCGCGGCATTCTATACGCCGCAGACTTGCTTATCATAGACAGTGCAAAGAACGAGGGGGGGGGGTTGAGTTAACAGACACAAACACCAACATTAAGTAATTTTAAAAAAGCGAGTAAACGTGGAGACATGCGCACTGCGATTGTTGTTACCTGCCCCCTCCCTTACTACCATCTCTTGTCAACCATAAACTGTGATTGGCCGACCCTAGATATGGTTAGTGATGTTCACTAAAAAGACAGAAAAGAACGGGCAGAAACAAACATTTTAATTTTTTTTTAAAAATATATATTCCCGCGTTGGTTTGAACATAGGAATTTCCGAGTGCATGGCAGATGTGATAACCAATATACTACCAATGATATGTTATCAGTGAAGGAAAAACGCAAGAAGCATTGTTGCCCCTACCCCCACCTTGTTTTTTCTTTTTTTTTCATCCCACTACGCTTGCCAACTGTGATCGGTCTACTGCCAGCGAGGGTATGTGTGTCCTCCTGTTTGCACTTACTCGCTTTGGTGAAATATATTTAGAGATTATAACCAATTGCTGTTCTGTAGAAACGTCAATGAGTATGATGTAATTTCTTGTAATACCTAAAATTAGTCGAAGTGGTACATATTACCAGGAATATTTCAAGTGTAAAATAAAAGAATATTGAAATTACAGAGACACGCATGTTTAGGTATTGTATGAAAAGTTACGGGTTCAAACGGTTTGAAGCGGGTTGTTCTCTTTGCTAAGGATTCACATAGTCACACAGGCTGCCAGTGGATATCTTACATTATAAAGGGGGGAAATGAAGCTGGTCATTGTGCAACACAATTCACATAGTCGCTCATTAAAAACAAACAATAAAACAACACAAAAAAACGCGTAACGCTCCTTTAGTCCAACAAGGTTATATGTGCGATCTTTTTATGGATCATAGTTGCAAACATATTTTAGAGAGAACGTTAAAACAAATTAATAAATAAATTATAAATATATATATACTAGCAGACCAGTCGTGCGTTGCAACGATCTCATTAAAAGGAATAAATATAGTACAAAAGAAATTACAATTAAGGGTCACCGAGCCCTTCAGTTTAACATATGAAGTTCGAAAATCTGTTTCAATCAAAGTATGCCTGTGTGTGTGTGTGCATGTCCTTTATAGCTGACTAAACCATTCAATCAATTTCATAACAAATGTATAAATATATTTATCTATATTTCTCAATATTGTGTAAAATTGAATGAAAAATACAATATTTAATGTTTAGTAAAAAACACATTTAGGGCCCCCAGCCCCGAGGAAATGGACATTAAGAGTTAAATGCCCTATAGTAATTTAAATAGGCTTTTAAGTTTTTATATTCCAAGTTTTGTCAAAATCCAGTTATTTTCTCATTTTCCAACGCTCTAATTAATGTTCATATAGCTAAGACAAAAATTACATTAAGGGTCCTCCGGGCCCACTCTTTTCAATAAGTGCATTTCAAAAATTGTTTCATTTAAATGCAGTTTCATAATGGATATATTTCTCAAGATCGTTAAAACTGAGTGGGAAATAATATATTAGAATATATACAAAAAGGGCATGTGTGGCCCCCGGCCCATTCGATATAAGATGTACATTTCAACATGCTGTTCATTTTAATTCAATTTCATTATTGATATATTTCTCAAGATCGTTAGAATAGATTGGAAAATAGTATCTTAAACATAAAAAAAAGACATTTGGGGCCATTGGCCCTGAACAATAGGACATTAGAAGTGCAATGCCATTTGTTATTTAAATATGGGCTACCAAGTTTTTATATACAAAGTTTTGTTAAGAGCCATGCATTTACTCAGTAGCCAACGCATAAACTAATTTTTATATAGTTCATATCAGCAAAAAACCACATTAAGGGCCCCAGGACCCAATTAGTGCAAGATGTCAAGTTCAATACATATGTTTATTTCAATCAATTTCATAATAGATATACTTATCTATCTATATTTCTCAACATCTTTAATAATTGAATGGGGAATAAAATCTTAAACGTTTATCAAAAAAGACCTTTTGGGCCCCCAGACCCGAAGAAATGGATATTAGGAAATTAGTGCCCTAAAGTATTTTAATACTTGCTACCAAGTTGTTATATACAAAGTTTGGTTAAGATCCATCAATTTACTTTTAAAGCTAACGCTTAAACTAATGTTTATATCGCTCATATAAGAAAAAATCATATTAAGGGCCCCCGGTTCCCATTGAGTGTTAAATTTTGCCCCCCCCCCAAAAAAAAAGTTGCTAGTGACTCTCCATGGAGCATACTCAAAAGTCTCCAAAAGTTTCATGACGATCGGATTGATTGGTTTAGTCAGCTATAAAGGACATACATACATATTTAACAATTACACTAAACAATTGTACTACCGATCCTCAAATTAAAACATAACATTTTAGTATTAGAGTTGAACCATTGATTTTAGCATTTAAAGGGATTCTTTTGGTTGCTCTCAGCAAAATTAAAGCCTTATGCAACTTTACTACAGAGATATGTTTGTGAAATAACTCAATAGTCATTTACTGTTCAATGTATTGGATTGTAGTTATTTAAATTATAGGCCAAGAATATTCTATTTATTTAAATAAGATAACGAAGATTCAATAGCAAATATCTCCCCACTATGATTTTATAAATATATACGTTTTTAATTACTTTATCAAAGGTTTAATTAAATTGGAAAATATTCTTCTTCCAAATTTAGTTTTCTTCTAATTCACTAATCGGAAAAAAAATCAGTGTATCTTTTTGTAAACTCGTGGATGTCATTATATATATATATATATATATATATATATATATATATATATATATATATATATATACTAGAGTACAATGGTAAAAAATGACGGAAGTTTTCAGCTAAAATCTTGTTTTTAAATAAAAAATGAACTTTTTTTTAGGGCACCCATTGCGCCGACCTTTTTCAAAAGCCCCACTAACTTTTCCTTGTTTGATAAATACGAAATATTAAACTTTCTGAAATGTACACACATTATTTTATAATAGGGGTTGCAGGGCGCCTACGTCGCCCCCTTTGTTTTTTGATTTTATAATTAACCATCATCAAATCCTCTTTTTACATTGATCCCTTTTCCAAAATTAAAATATGAGCGAAAACAATGACGTCATATAATATTTTTGTACAGCGCATATTTAATTTGCAAACCTGTTCATGCTTTGGTGCAGTAATTTGGTTTTCCCTGCTTTCTAAAATTAGTAGCGTCATGACTGACTGACAGACACTACTTGCGTGACAATTGCAAATTATATTGTTTATATATATATATATATATATATATATATATATATATGTATGCATATGTTTTATTATAATTTATCATAATTTTCTATATATATAAAAATCAAAGTATGTCTGTATGTGTGTGCATGTTCTTTATAGCCGACTAAACCATTTATCCGATCGTCATGAAATTTTTGGAGACTGTTAAGAACATACCTGGGATGGTAACTGGCAACTTTGATTTCTAAATTTAATACTCATGGGGCACCGGGGGCCAATAATGTCATTTTTTTCTAATATGAGCTATATAAAAATTAGTTTAAGCGCTAGCTACTGTGTAAATTGTTGGATCTTAACCAAACTGTGTATATGACAACTTGATAGCCAATATTAAAATACTATAGGGCTCTGAACTGCAAATAGTCATTCCTTTGGTATGGGGGCCCAAAAATTCACATTTCTCAAACGTTTAAGATTTATTTTATTCACCATTCAGTCATTAACAATCTTGACAAATAATGACACATGTATCCATTATTATACAAATTGAAATGAAGAGGTGTTTTGAACTTTATATCTTGCACTGATTGGGCCCCTGGGCCCTTAATGTCATTTTTTGCTTATATATTATACATAATAATTATTGTATGCGTTAGCTACTGAGTAAATGAATGGATCTTAACCAACATTTGAATAAAAAAACTTGGTAGCCCATATTAAAAAACAATAGGGCACATAACTTCAAATGTCCATTCCTTCGGGGCCAGGGGACCCAAATGTCTTTTCTTCGTATATGTTTATTTTATTTGCCCCATTCAATTTTTCACGATCTTGAGGAATATATCTATGAGGAAACTTAATTAAAATGAAAAGGTTTTTGAAATTTACATCTATCACCGAATGGGCCCAGGGGCCCCTAAATGTCTTTTATCCTTATATCTAAATATATATATATAAATCAAAGTTTGTCTTTGTGTTTGTGTGCATGTCCTTTATAGCTGACTAAACAATTCATCCGATCGTCATAAAGTTTTTGGAGACTGTTGAGTACCTATCTGGGATGATAACCGGCAACTTTTTTTTTCTAAATTTAACACTCATGGGGCCCCGGGGGCCCATAATGTTATTTGATGCTTATATGAGATATTTAAAAATTAGTTTAAGCGCTAGCTACTGTATAAATTGTTGGATCTTAACCAAACTTTGTATATGACAACTTAATAGCCAATATTAAAATACTATAGGGCACTGAACTGCAAATAGTCATTCATGTGGTGCGGGGGGGCCAAACAATTCACATTTCTTAAACGTTTAAGAATTTATTCACCATTCAGTCATTAAAATTCTTGACAAATAATGACACATGTATCCATTATTATATAAATTGAAATGAAGAGGTGTTTTGAACTTTATATCTTGCACTGAATGGGCCCCGGGGCCCTTAATGTCTTTTTTTGCTTATATAAGATACATAAAAATGTATGCGTTAGCTACTAAGTAAATGAATGGATCTTAACAAAAATTTGAATACAAAAACTTGGTAGCCCATATTAAAATGCTATAACATAACTTCAAATGTTCACTCCTACGGGGCCAGGGGTCCCAAATGTCTTTTCTTCGTATATGTTTAATGTATTTTCCCCCATTCAATTTTTCAGCACCTTTAGGAATATATCTATTAGGAAACTTAATTAAAATGAAAAACGTTTTTGAAATTTACTTCTTTCACCGAATGGGCCCAGGGGCCCCTAAATGTCTTCTTTTTCCTCTCTTATATTAGCTGTATAAAAATTAGTATTATATTAAAATACTGAGAAAATTAATATATCTTGACCTATTTTAGTATATAAAAAATCAAGGGTCTATATTTTACTACGATAGGGCACTGAACTCCTTGTTTTCATTCCCACGAGGCAGGGGGTTCAAACTGTCTATTTTAGTAACTGTTTAATATTTTATCGTCCATTCAAATTTTTAACAATTTTGAGAAATATAAATAAATGTATGTATTTTGAAATTTATTTAAATGAACAGCAGTTTCTAACTTTATTTCTTGCAATAATTGGGCCCTGGGGCCCTTAATGTAGTTTTTTGCTTATACGAGAATTATAAAAAATAGTTAATGCGTTAGATACAGAGTAAATGATTGGATCTTAACCAAACTTTGTATACAAAAACTTGGTAGCACATAGTAAAATACTTAAAATTTCTAAAATTTTTATATAGATTTCTTCTGGGCCGGGGGCTCCAATTTCTTTTTTCATATATTGTTAAGATATTTTTCCTTTCATATTTAACGATCTTAATAACTATATCCTTGATGAAATTGAATTAAAATGAAAAAGGTTTTTGAAATTGACATCTCACACCGAATAGGCCCGGGCCCCCTTTATGTCGTTTTATTTCACTATATATATATATTTATAAAAATTAAAATATGTCTCTGTGTGTCTCTGTGTGTGTGTGCATGTCCTTTATAGCTGACTAAACAATTGACCCGATCGTCATGAACCTTTTTGAGACTGTTTAGTATGCTCTCGGGATGATAACTGGCAACTTTTTTCAAAATTTAACACTCATGGGGCGCCGGGGCCCATAATGTCATGTTTTGCTTAAATGAGCTATATATTGTACATGTATATATATTCACATGTATTCTATATATATATAAATCAAAGTATGTCTGTGTGTGTTGTGCATGTCCTTTATAGCTGACTAAACCATTTATCCGATCGTCATGACATTTTTGGAGACTGTTAAGTACCTACCTGGGATGGTAACTGGCAACTTTGTTTTCTAAATTTAATACTCATGAGGCACCGGGGGCCCATAATGTCATTTATTGCTTATATGAGCTGTATAAAAATTAGTTTAAGCGCTAGCTACTGTGTAAATTGTTGGATCTTAACCAAACTGTGTATATGACAACTTGATAGCCAAAATAACAATACTATAGGGCACTGAACTGTAAATAGTCAAGCCTTTGGTGCTGGGGGCCCAAAAATTCACATTTCTTACACGTTTAAGATTGTATTCACCATTCAGTCATTAACAATCTTGACAAATAATGACACATGTATCCATTATTATACAAATTGAAATGAAGAGGTATTTTGAACTTTATATCTTGCATTGATTTGGCCCTTTACATAGATCTTTACCAAACTTTGCATACAAAAACGTGGTAGCCTATATTAAAATACTATAGACACTGAACTTCTAATGCCAATATCTTCGGGGCCGGGGGCCCCAAATGTCTGTTTTCATATATGTTTAAGATATTTTTCCTATTTACTTTTTAAAGATCTTGAGAAATATAGCCACAATAAAAATGAACTAAAATGAACAGGTTTTTGAAATTGACCTCTTGCACCGAATGGGCCGGAGCACCTTAATGTTATTCCCCCCTATTTTAGGTATATAAAAAGTAGTTTAAGCGTTAGATAATGAGCAAATAACTGGATGTTGACCAAAGTTAGAATATTACAACTTAAGAGCCTATATTACTATGGGGCACTGAACTCTTAATTTCCATTCCTTCGGTGCTGGGGGTCCCAAGTCTTTTTACTAAACTTTAATCAATGTATTCCCTATTCAATTTTACACGATATTGAGGAATATAGCTTGAGTACAATTGCAATAAAACTATATTATCACTAATTTTGGTGCCGGGGCTTAAATATCGTTTATTTTTTTGTACGCTATTTAATTACTAATATATTTATCCGTTTGCTATGAAACTTGGAGTTTTTTTTCACACTTCCACGAAGGTTTCTTCAGAATTGTTTTTAAATATACCACTAATTGGTTTCTTTAAATTTATTCTTTTTTACTGAGATCGTTGCAACGCACGACGGGTCTGCTAGTTTTTAATAAAAAAGACATTATTATCTCCCCTACTAAAACTGTTTATTATGTGTATATCAAAGTACTAATATTTATTTTTTGATTATAGTGATGGACAGATAAACCAAGATTTGTGAAAACCGTGTAAAATCAATTAGTAATTGCAATCTTATAAATGCGTAAATGAATGTACTCGTTGCCCCAGAATAGATTGGTGTAAATATCAGGGTTTCAAATGAACTCTTGTGTTGTGATGTTTGCTAACATGTAATTGAGTACGAATATTATTCCCATCTTCCATAAATTCCTTTATGTATGATTACTACTTTACTCTTGTTTCTCCTATCCTCTATTGTTTCATGGTTTAATGATTTAACTAATGGTGTTATTCTTGTCGATTTTGAATATTCTCCAGTAATGAATCGGGCAGCTAGTTTTTGAATTTGTTCTATTTATCAATGTTTTCTTTGGTGGATGGGTCCCACATAGAAGATGCATATTCTAGTAGAGGTCTCACCAAAGTGATGTAGCATTTTAGTTTGATATATCTATTACATTTGTAAAAGTTTCTTTTTATAAAGACTAAGGTTTTGTTTGATTTTTCAATAACTTCATTGAGTGACGGTAATGTTCAAAATGTTGATAAATTTATAGTATCCATTGTGAGAAATCGTTTGCCTACGATGGCTCTAACAATTCGTCTATTAAGAAACCAAATGAAAAGCGTATTAAGCTAATTGCAGTAATGGGGTCTGACTCTGAGACATAAAATGACGACATCTCTTCTGATGAATTACTGCGTTACAAAATGGAGATGCAAGTTCCTGAATCCATTAACCCTTACAATGGTTGAAACTAAATGAACACCGATATCCAAAAATGTCATTCCTTGCCAAGATCGTTTTGTGTATACCAGTTACCTTAGTTCCATGTGAAGGATCGCTCAGCTCGGCTGGTTATATTGTCAATTAGACCCGCTTATCACTTGAACAAAATAATGCCAACACACTTGTCTTTTTGCGTAGTTGGTTAAAAGATAGCACATACATGATACATTTCAGTGTTATTTAGAGTTTCAACAAGGGCGTTTAATAAGTGTTACTTATGAAATCATACATCATAAATGCTTGCTTTAATCGAACTTAGCGATTAATTAATCGTTAATTTTTTCCAAAAATAACGATTACATTTTAATTAATCGTTGACATCCCTAAAATTAATATATACCTATTCTCGCCAGGATATACAAAAAAGATAGTTTATTAATATGAGCTTTATCTGGAGGAAAAAAGGAGTAGGCACCAAGTGCAAACGGTACACACTGTATAGTGTATATGACTTAAAGTTTTATAACATGGACTTAATTAAATAAACGAACTCAGTGTGATCGAGGTCCATCAATGCCTGTAGAAAGGATCTCAGAACAAATCGTAGTTTTTTTTTATAATTTGAACATTTGAGATGGAGATGGTTATAAGTTTTGTTTTCTTTTTTTTTCTTTTTCTTCTTAAAGGGGCGGGATTTGTCGTTTGTGAAAACAATTGTCGTCTAGGATAACAATGAATGAGGCATTCCGTGGTGATTAGCTGTATATTTCAGCGGTAATAATCTGCATATTTATCCTGTACATTGATAAAACAGCGGGAAAAAGTAGGAACCAGTTACAAAACTGATTCACACTTGTGTTTTTAATCGCATTTACTGGCCAGTGAAGGGGATCACGATGGGAAAATGTAAATTTAAACGATCATTAATTAATCCCATGTACATTCTTGCTCTAAATTTTTCTCCTAACCGTATGTCAATTGCATGCAACTTAACACCGTTTAGCTGACATTTGTATGCACTTAAATTAGTATGTGACATCTCATTATATATTTAATGGTATTGTGACAGTTATAATCAAGAGATATCATGTAGATCAAATAGTCTTTTAAAAATTTGATCAAATTAACGAAGTTGATTAAATCTCTTACATGACAAGACTGAAAAGTCTAAGAATAAACACAATATGAAGGTGACTTGGACGACGATCAAATCTAAATAAAATAAATTAAATTATTATTCATCGACACACATTGTTAAACGTGTTTTGAATAATTAAAAGCAGATAGCCAAGTAAAGAATTACGCCAACCTATCTCTGTTTGCGCCATATTGTCGGTATTTAAAGCAGTATTTGAGATAATCCTGAAGATGAGAAAAAATCTAAATATTATTTTCAACTTTTATACAAATGTTTATTTATTTTTATTTGCTTTATTTTTTAGACAAGAAATTGACTTTCTGTGCGATGGTTTCATTAATGTTTTTTGACCAAAAGTGGAATTAATATTTTAAATGTATTTTTCCAATCAAAAATAATGCTCCGTTTTGGCGTACTGATGAACGTTCACGGAAAATAGCTACTAGAATCGTTGAAACTTACTGAATTCTAACATAAACGTATTTATTATTTTTTTGGTGTGTTTTTCCTGGTCTCTTCGTAAGTACTTAGAATATTTTTGTAAAAAATTGTTGAGGAGCAAGAAATACATAAGGATAATAAAACAGTGCTGATTTGTATGCCTAAAAGTAGGATCACACAACAATATTAGGTGGCTAATGGGACAATGCTATTTCTAAGGACTGTATGTTTGTTAAACCGAATCGACAATTCGACCCTGGACATTTTGACCCTGTCGCTTCTACAACGGACGAGCGATATCGAACAGTTCGACCACAGGACGTTGGAACCCGGACGATTAAAACCCATGGGGGCTAATCATCTTCTGGACTAAATGCTATTTTGAGAATTTGGAAAAGTGTTTCCAGGTTCATGAAGTTAGTAAGCTACTTAAAAATGCAAACATCAAAGGCATTCCATTGAGCTGTGTAATTGTCAGGCATTGTACCAGAAATGATTTTCTGTTTCATTAAAGAGAAATGGCAAAACGGTTTTTTCTCCTGCTTGCCTATAGAACAGTGACATTTTTGCTTGAAATGACTTAACATGCACATATATTTCAAGTGCAACCAAGCTAATGCACTGGATTTTGACATTTAGTTTAATCAAATATTTTCATAATGTAAATGACAAACATGACGCCTGATGTCCACTCTTCATTTACAATGTTAGTAACACAGTCACAAACAAAACCCTACATCTTCAGAAACATAACCATTTCGTCCTTGAGACCAAAAATCCGTTTCAATAGCTCGCCAAGGTTTAACCAGCGATCACTGCTCTATTAGATAATATCATAATATTCAGGTACTAAATCTTCTAGCAGTGCATTTAATTCTCTGTTATTGTTTGCCCTGGTTCTAATGAATAAAGGTCATTTCACTTTTTCTTTACAATTGTTAAAAGTTGTTTAAAATGTAAATCATAAACAAAACCACTTCTGATTGAGCTGAAATGAAATTACGAAAAGAAATGCTACCAAATAATGACAAATGATCACTTTTCGATTGTTGGGTCACAAAACTGACTTAGAATAACAAGATTTGATACAAATAATGGGAATAATTGTAAAAACATTGCACAAATTATAAACAAAGAATTGTAATATCAACATAAGATCGCAAATTGTAAATGGCAAGGGGCCGGTATAATATACTCTGTTATACTCTGACTTAGTTTGTCTACCCCTGATGTAAGGCATAGTTAAAACGTTCATAAGCATGTGATCCCTTTTTTACAAATACGATAATGCCATCATATTATTTCTCAGTTTTATTGATATAGTGGGCCAAGTGCGTGTGTTTAATAACAACAATTTATAAATTAGATAATAAAAAGGAGGCATTTTTTTATTTTAAATGTTTAAATTATTATTATTTTTTTGTTTTTGTTTACTGAAGTTCAGATCTTGAAATTCTAAAAATAAAACTTACATAATAAACTGTTAACCTATTTGTATGCCAAATTCATCCCCATTAGAAATAAATGTTGCATAGATTAGGATGACATAATGACAATTAAAAAAAAGAATATCGGTAAAAAGCCATAGTTTAGACCAGTGGTTCCCAAAGAGGTCCGTACGGAACCATTCAGTGAATCCATGGAAAATTAATATTGATTTGGGTGTCCCTGGAAAACGTCAGGTTTAGTATTAAAATAATAAAAGTATGTTCTTTTGTTATTATTACCGAAATAACAATAAAGACAAATGAATAATATAGTAGCGATTTGTAGGTCCTGAGTAAAATTAATTGGTTTGACCTAGAAACAAAAGTATAACTACAATATTTCCACAGCTGTAACCAATCAAAATGTTTGGTTTATTGAAAGTTTGATGTGTGAGAAAGGCGGAGACCCTATATGTAGGTCATAAAAATATAATCTTCTAACGGAAATGACGATGATTGCAGGGTTGGGTAAATTTTGACGTATCGGGAAGTTATATTAATCTAAAGCAGGAAGAACCCAGCTTTCCATTGATATTGATTTCCATTTGATATGTCGGACGATTCCAAATACAGGAATCGAGTCAGCAAAAAAACGTTTTTCTTCTTCAAAATTCGACCAAACATTTTTTTGAAGGGTTAACAAAATAATATTTTAAAATATTTTTAATATATAATGATACGTTTTTAATGTAATTAACATTTAAAAAATTGCTTTAGAAACCTAATATATTAAAACATAGAAATACTTAAAAATGAGAATTTTGGCTGATTTCTCACCCGCACCCCTCTTCAAAGTTTGAGATGACGCCAACTATTTAAGTTAATAAAAAAAACATGGCACGGTGGGAGACAGACTACCGAAAATAGTTTTATACAGCAATGCAATAGTGCTGCTACATGCAGTGGCGTCACTAGGGGGGGCGAGGGGGGCGGGCCGCCCCGGGTGACACCCATCAGGGGGTGACACCCGAGCCTAAAATTTTACTGTGTACGATTTTATGTCAGAAAACAAAAGATGACAAATTGTTTAATCTAGAAAGAAATTAAGAAATACAATGAAATGCGTTAAACGCGAAAATTCTTATTAAAAAAAATATCAGTTAACTTGCAATAATAAAACAGTCCCAACACACGAACAACATTAAAACAAATTAGGAAAAAAAGAAAAGAAATAGTCGCAGCAGAGAGATCTTTAAAAAAGGCTGGAATGAAAGAGGCAGTGTCTTCTGTTTTAAAAGATATAAAGCCATTTGGGCTTGAACACACCGACAGCATGAACGAATCCCACCTCACGACTCCCTTCCCTTAACCACAGTGGCGTGGGGGGGGGGATACGATTTTTATCACCAACCACCCCCCAAAAAAAAATCATCTTTGTTGATGTTTTTCTTGAGGAAAATTATGATTTCAATGTCTTTGAGTTAATTTTTTTTTAATATATATTTATTAATGGCGGGAAAGCATATATATGCATGTTTATATACAGGTAGTCCTCCGGTTACGACGGTCCCATCCCGACTTACGCTGTTTAGTGCTTACGAACGCGCCCCCGTAAAGAATAGTAATTCGACGTTATTCCGTAATTTAAAAAAAAATTCATTAGGCAACGAATTCTTTTCTCTATTTGTAATAACAAGAATTATTGAAAAATATGTTTGATTATTATTTCAACCTACAACTTTCAATTGCGAATTTTTTAAATGTTGAACGTTTTCAATCAAGTCAATAAAGCTGAGTAAGCTTACAAGTTCCTTTTCAATGCTCATTAGAGAGAGCATATTCAGCCTTTTTCGTCCCATGCAAATTCTAACTCATTATATATTCTTTTCAACTTTGAAAAGGATCGCTCTCAGCTGCAGTTTGATGTCATCATTGAAAGATAGATGCGAAGTGCGATGTGTACATTTTTAAAGTACTGTGTGAAATATATCTCATTCAAAAGCAGGAAAATGTTTAGATCTGTGCAAGTTTTTTGAGTTTCGCTTTGTGCTAATTCCTTTTCCTTACCCTGAGCCTGGGTCTTGACAATAACTTTTTTAAGAGTTCTGAAAATTGGACTAATTCTGAAGGTAAGCAGTCTTCAAAATCACTCATGAACCTACATGTGGAAGAAAATCAGAAGCCCCGAGCCTAGTGCTCTTTATGGGTCTTCCCGGAAGACCCCCTTAGCCACCTGGCCACCAAAGGGACGTAACAGCTGAGGAACCCCCCCCCAAAAGCGGTCGCTTCTGAAGCGGCCACCTGGGCATCCATGACATACAGTCGAAGATGCCTCCCACTAAGTTGCCCTCACAAGGAGTCGGTGGAATTTCCTACTACGACCCGCTACCACTTTGGCGTCATCCCGACAAAGCACACGGGTCTCCATTGTTAGGACCGCCGCAGACCGGGGGATCATCAAAGACCTACCTAGGGTGCAACCTCCACTGGAAGGTTTCCTCAGAGCTGGCGTCCAATGCGTTCTTCCAGGCACTTTTTGCTAATCCTTACTGGCGCTCCTGGCCCTATACCGGCACCGCTCGATGGCGTTGGTAGTAAATTGAAGGGGGCGAAACGGTTGCTTCGTATTTACCCGACCCCTTCTTCGAAATCACTTGAATGTTCTTGGCTGCTGCCCATCGGGTGGCGAAAGTGCTGAGCTCAGTTAGGTTTGTAAGAAAGCCAAATTTCTCATGGATGTATTTATATGCACCTAACCAATGTTGTAGGGCTTAAGAAAGTTTGTCAATGATGACCAGAAATACCCCAATCTTGAATTTTTTTTCTCCAGGAGAATACTGTTTTGTTGATGTCCCTTTATCAAACTGACGTTTTCTTTTTTGTTTGATAGTATTGAAGATTGTTTACACTGTTTTTACGACGGACTTTTCCTTTCCTTTTTCTTCATAGGAATAAAATTAAGAATGCTATTTTTAAACAAACTAAATGAGAGACTTCCTTTCTAAAATTGTTTCCTAAATTTCAAGTAAAATAGCGACTTCCAGCTGTTCAATTTCCTTTAGAAATCCTTCTTCTTCAAGTCGGCAGTCACGTGGCTGATTTTCATTCGTTGCTAATTTTTCCAGTGCTGCGATATTCTCATGGTATGAGCTATTAACAGACCTTACAGCATAATGTCAGGCTGACCATCTTGTGTCAGACAAGGCTTTGTTAGCATGTATCAATTTCATATGTTTTTGAAGTACCTGTCAACGATGAGTATATGCAACAAGTCGGATATAAAGATTTTGTAGAAGAAAAAAAATCTGACCGCAGCACCTGCTGCTCTTTTCCCAACCAAATTAAATGAATGAGCTGTGCACGGCACATAATGAGCTACAATGCACTTCTCACGAAGAATAGCCTGGTTTCCGTTATACTTCCTACTCATTTGCAGCATTGCCGTATGACTGTTCAAGGCATTTTAAGGGGTTCGTACAAACATAATGGCCTGCATCTTTATTATACACTATAATTCATAAAAAGTTTGGGGGCCCTTAAATTATTGGGGGGCTTTAGCCCGTTCAGCACCCCCCTTTTAATCAGCCGTAGGGGGGTTTCCACGCATCTGTGACGATGTGGTACGAGGAGGGGGGTGTTTAAGAAATGTGACGTCACATCAAAAACAGGAAACTTTAAATAAAAGTTCCACTAAAATATTTGATTGTTTACCATTTATTTAATTACGTTTTCAATGACTTCACGCATGTTACGATATTACAGTGCAGACTTACCCTAAATACATATTTAAATGACAAAAATAATTTGCAACATGCTAATTTTTATTGAGAAAATACGGCTTGGGGGAGGGGTGTCAAGGCTTTGTGACGTCATATTGTAAAAAAGGGGTGGGGTCTAAGTTTTTGTGACAAAGTATGACGCTGGGGGAGGGTGGGGTAAAATCGGCAACCTCGCGTGACGTCATTTATGGACGGCCCCTTCAGTCGTGAAGGGGTGACACCATGAGCTACCGCCCCGGGTGACACCAACCGTAGTGACGCCTCTGGCTACATGCATAACTTGCCTACACCATAAAGGCTATAAGAGTCGCACAAGTAATCGATATTTTACTGTTATGTTATGTCGATACGAAGTGTATAAACACATTTTCCCAATCTTAGACAAAAGAAGTTTAGTATTGCTAGTTGGAAGTTTTCATATAGTTGAATTTTGTATTGTTATCCAGATAGTGTACTTTTGAACGTAGGTACATATAATATTTGAATAAAATTGATATCTTTTGAAAAAAAAATTTTTTTTTCATTTTCATTATAGTAATACCATAACGTTAATAAAAATTTTTTAAAAAAAAATTACTGAAAATTTATTTTAAAAAAACTCACGACGGGATCGAAAGTTAAACTAAATAGAATTGTTTCCTTAAATCTTACGTCAAATAATTTCATTGAAAAATTTAATAGTTAATCAAAAGTTTCAAATAAAACTTTTTATATAAACTTTTTCTTATACTTTTGTGCCCTTTTTAAATAGATAAGTGAGCCGAAGAAAAAAATGTAGACAGTATATTCGAAGTATGGCTTTATTTCATCACCAGGACATTTTATTTTACCAATGTGTCTTCTATGTAATAAAACTTTGTCGAATGATTCCATGAAACCTTCCAAGCTTAAGGAACATCTTATGAAAATCCAACGTGATAAAAAGATACAGATTTTTGTTTTCAAGCAGTCAAAGAAAAATATTTGAAAACACCATCACTTCAACAATTTATGGGGACAACATCTAAGCCAGATGACGATGGACTGCGTGCGTCTTATAATATTTCTTTACTGATTGCAAAGTCTGGAAAGCCCAACACGTTTGGTGAAGAAGTTATTTTACCAGCTGTAAGTTAGGTGATAAGCACTGTGTTGCACAAACCAGGTTTCGACATCACAAAAAGAATTCGACTGAGCAATAATTCAGTCCAAAGAAGGATTGACGTAATGGCTTAGTGTGTAGAAAATTCTTTGTGTGATTACTTAGAAACATCTGAATTTTCTCTACAGCTTGACGATTCCACTTTACCAGGAAACGAGGCTTTAGTTTTAGCTTATGTAAAATTTGTAAAAGAAGAATAATGTTGCCAAGAAATGTTGTTTTCTAAATGTTTGGAAACAGATACGAAAGGTGAAACATTATTTACTGAATTAAAAAGATGTTTCGATGAAAAAGCTATACACATGACTAATATCATTTCTGTTACTACTGACGGTGATCCGGCAATTGTTGGAAGATACCGAGGCTTTCTGGAATACTTAAAACAAGCTGTACTAAATATACGTTCGGTGCATTGTGTAATTCATCGACATCATTTAGTTGCCAAAAATCTTAGTGAACGTTGGCATGGATTGCTAGATTATGTCATTAGATCAGTTAATAAAATCAAGAGGAATGCTATCAATGAGATATTATTTGATAAACTTTGTTTAGAAAATGATGAAGACTATAATAATTTACTACTTCACACAGAAGTACGTTGTTTATCTAAAAGTGCATGTTTAAATTACTTTTATTGCTGCTCTCTTTGATTCAGTGCTGGAAATCGTGGAATGAAAAGACAATGAAGTGAAACAAAATTTAATTAACTCAAACAATAGCATAGCCTACATGACAGATTTGTTTGCCACATTTAACGAAACTCATTTGAAACTACAAGGTGACCAATTAAATTTAATCAAAACTAAAAGCGTGTTATCTGCGTTTGTTGCAAAAAAAAATTATGTGTAAACAAAACTTGGGGAGAGGAGAATATTCTCAGTTTCAAAATCTTTCGAAATTGCAAAATAGAGATGAAGACTTGCTTGCCTATAGCCAACACTTAACGGCTCTTCTTGCAGATCTGAACCAAAAAAAAATTGAAGAGATTCTTCACATGGATATTCCCGACTGGGTGTTGAACCCTTTTGTTGGGGAACAAACTCAGATTCCAGACATAGATGACTCCCTACTAATACAGAAATGAGGAATTTAAACCTTTTGTTGGGGAACAAACTCAGATTCCAGACATAGATGACTCCCTACTAATACAGAAATGAGGAATTTAAACCATTGTTTGAGAAATGATACCACAATTCTGGTTACAAAAAGAGATCCCAATTTTATATCCTGCATTATGGGTTATTTTACAGAAGTTGTTGACTGCTTTCCCGTCTTCCCTTTTGGTACAGGGTGGATTCAGTGCCGTAATGGACCTCACCACAAACAAAAGAACCCGGCTAGCCATTAGTGCTCGTGGAGATTTGATTTGTTACTCACAAACATTGAGCCGGACATAAATAGACTCAAACAATCTCATCGAGTTCATTCAAGTCATAATTTTTTTTATAAAAATGTAAACAAAAGTTGTATGTAAATAAAATAACCTTCAACAAAATGTTTATTTTTAAATTAGTAAATTTGTATACCTTGCATTTATGTACGGTTTTCATTTGGGGGTCCGTGGGAAAGTTTTGAATGTAAAAGGGGTCCACGGGTAAAAAAAAGTTTGGGAACCACTGGTTTAGACCATTGATGGATTGATTTCGACACGAGTGCCACAGTCGGCATGCAGAGCCTCATCAGAAACAGGCGATACAAATATTATTCCTTAATTTATAATCACAATACAATAACATTTGTAATGTAATTTAAATAATTATTATAGTTTTTTCTTGAAGGTTGCACTTACTTATTTGTTGTTAACCTTGATGAACCTAAACAAATTGTATTTTTGAAAGGTAAGTTGCGAAATTTTAATTACTAGATAATTTGTTTATAATATATTTTTTTTAAAGCTGAGAGTATATCAACGGCCAGCTTTCAAATTTCACTGTGCCAGGTAAAACATTTTTCAAAGTTTTCAAAAATGTTATGCAGTCTTTTTACGTGACATTCCAAATAAGGAAAACATTAAACAACGCCTCACTGAGATGCCACTTACAAAAAAAAATATTGTTGAACATGGAGTACTGCTGTTGGCTTGTGTCATGGTGATACAAATGAGATGGTGATACAAACGAGATGGTGATACAAACGAGATGGTGATACAAATGAGATGGTGATACAACTGTCATGGTGATACAAATGAAAGAAAGCTCGTTAAATTTGGATCTTTCTCCCAAATGAACACAAATAATAGATATTTATAAAAATGTGAAGGAAGCTTTATTGCAACAAGGCATAAGAACATAACAAAATAATTTTAATTACATGTTATCTTGTGCCTTGCATGTTAGGAAAAACATCTGTTATCATACAGTTCTTGGTAAAGAAGCAAATCGTCCAGTTTTTTTTTACCTTCATTTTTTCAGACACATAGAAGCTCTTTGTGCGAGGAACAGACAAACAATATGAATGATTTCAACAATATGTTGAACTACATCATGGCTTGAGCTTTTAATTTACGACACTTTAAGCACTTATAAATGAGGTTCAAACACAGTATAATACTTTGCTTATGTACAATAATCGTTGAGCAGAAGACTGGTTTTAGACAGTTTTTTAGGCTGCCGGGATGAATTTAGGCTATTTTTGAAAGAAAATGGGCAGGATTAGCCACTGCTCAGAGATACGGTGTGGCTTAAAAACTTTTTTTACTTATTAAAAAAAAATTAATAATGAAAATAACAAAAAACACTTTATTGTACTGAGAGCTACAACATTTACATGGCTTCACTTGTGTTACGATATTAGAGTACAGCCAAGTTCTAAGTTTTTGTGAAGACGTGTTACGAGGGGAAAAGGGGGGGGGGATCAGCCAAAATCCAGTGACGTCATTTATGGATGCCCCTTAAGTCAATCAAACGATGTGTTTTAACAATTAATAAACATGAATAAATAATTGTAATTGAAACAAAGTAAAGGTGGCGAACATGTTTACCATTGTATGAGTAAAAAATTGTAATATGACTTGATTAATTTTATGTACATACGTCTAGTGCACATTTCTTCCTCGCGAAAAGATTTCGCATGTTTGAATGCTACCTTAAAAAGTAAAATTGACTATTTTCTTTTTTACGGTTAACATTTCATCATAGTTGTACGATATTTGATAACACATAGATACATTGTAATTAACACTTTTTTCGAAAAGCTTAATTGCTGGAATTCTAATCTTTCAAAAATCAAATAAATGTTCATTATAATACGCAGTGCAAGACCATCCAAAAATAAAAAAAATGCAGTGGTGTCGTAAAACATGTTTAGCATAATGCGCATCGATCAGGAATATGTTTATAAAAAGTGTTGTCAATAAAATACGCACCTTATTGCGCGACAGAAATATCGTTCAATATAATACGCACCGCGACACTCTATCTAAAAAAATAGCATGATACTTAGAGATAAATAAAATAAATAAAACTATATAATTCGCAAATCAGTCTGTCCTGAAGCTACTAATTTTAGAAAGCGGGGAAAACCAAATTACTGCACCAATGCATCAAAATGTGTGCAAATTAAAAATGCGCTGTAAAAAATATAATATTGCGTCATTTTTTTCGCTCATATTTTAATTTTGGAAAAGGGATCAATGTAAAAAGAGGATATTGTGATAGTTAATTATAAAATAAAAAAACAACGCAACCCCTATTTTATAAAATACACTGTGTACATTTCAGAAAGTTTAATATTTCGTATTTATCAAACAAGGACAAGTTAGTTGGGCTTTTGAAAAAGGTCGGTGCCATAGATTTTGTAACAGCTGCATTTTTTATCAAACAAATATATTTCAGCTGAAAACTTCCGTCATTTTTGACGGGTGTGCACTAGTATAATATAATGTATGTAAAATCTATAGAACAATTCAATCAGAACGAGGTTGCAAAATCTTGCAGAAAGATTTGTTTCAAATAATAAAATTGGAAACAAACTCGAGTATGTCTTTTTTGACCCAGAAAGTGTCAAGAGTAACAAAGAAAAAGAAAGACATACATTCAAAATGTTTTATTCATGGGAAGCAACTAATCCAAACTAAAGATTCAGAATATTTAAGAGTAACAATAAATAAGGAATTATCATTATATTCCAAAGTTATTGAAATAATGTAAAACTATTTTAAAAGCCTAATGAGTTTACAGCGAAAAAATGGAACCTTGAATTTTCCCAGCACTGTTAAAATTTACCTTGAAATTCCTAGGTCCTGATAAACGGGGCCTGGGACTTTCCAGACTATGTAAAATGGGACCCTTGACTTTTAAGAGATGTTTGTGGCCAGCCTTTGCTAGATAAGTGTATAGTTTGGCTAAAATATTTTGCCGTTGTCGGCTAACTGTGTTCCAGCAGGATGCGATGTGATTCCAGGGGAATAGCTTAGCTTATACAACAAGGTTACATCTGCATCGCATGAGTTGCACTATCTATAGTCTATAGCGTTTTTGCAATACCAAAGCCTAAAGGACCACGTCTCTTGATTTTCTGCTATGGTGTACTCCCTTATTCTCTCTATCAAAAGGTGTAGCCGCGAGAGTGCGGAGGTTTGATATCAGAGTTTCCCTCTCATATCTATCAAGGTTTACGAGCCCCATCTGCCCGAAGCTGCTGGTTTTAAGGTCCCAGCAACCAGTCTTCGCCCCTCCTCTGATCAGTTGAAACTTGAAACACCAGACTTTGTTTTAAAGCAATGGAGAAGGCCATGAGTTGGACTTTGGTTACCAGAGAACATTTTAGACGCAAGCATCTATAGATTTTGCAGTACGTCATCTATTTGCTATAAAGAGAGACAATGTGGGTTGCGGGAAGTGTTATCGATTAAGATTGAAATACTATCTACAAATGGACAAATAGAAGAATGTTAAACCGATTGTTTGGATAAATCAATATTTAATGTTATCAAAACATTAGAGGATAATGGTTTTATACATGTACAGCAATTCAGGAAGATAAATATGATGTTAATATGTAGTGAACTACAATGTATATGATAATTTATTTTCATTTTTTAATGTTAGCTCCATCGCAACTTGTACAACTGTTAAACGAAAATTAGCTTTTAAAAACTCTATTGGCGAGCTATTCCACACAGTAATAATACGTCTTTGAAAAGACTTAACAACACATCTATAAAATGGGGAATAAGTAGGCCCTTGCAAAAAAAACATATAATAAGACCATTGGATTTTATCTCTTGACAACAAATATAAAATACTTCGTTATCTATCTAATATGTACTCGCTAAGGAACGTCTGTCACTGATTGATGTGCACGGTAACTCCCAATTTTTATTATTATTATTATTTTTTTTAAATTTAGACTTAAAATGATATTTTTAAAAAAATGAATCGAGATTAACAGAGCGTGTCTCTCAGCCGACTACACACTCTTTCCACACTGTTTATTCTCTACCCACCCCCCACCCCCCCCACTCACTGCTCATCTCATCTCAAATCTCGTGAACAGCAAACCATGTTCACTTATGTTACCCACCCCACTCGTAACGGTTGCCTCTGAGGCATCTGCATCCAAGAACAAGGTGCCTACCTCTGAAAATTGACTTCAAAATTAGGGTTGGAGTCTCTTCCTTTGACTCGCTACTACCTGGGTGCAAAGCCCGCTCAGCATATGAGTCTTTTAAACCAAGGACTGTCGCTGGGCGGGTTATCATTAATGCGCCAAACTTAGGGCGTTACCCCAATGGCAATGTTACTTTACAGTGGGCTTCCGCTAAGTTCTTTGCAGTACATTTTCTTAATCCGTACTGAAATTCCTAGCCATAAACAGTAGAACTAATCAAATGCTAGTGAGGGGGACGAAATGGTCACTTCGGAGAATACGACACTAAATGGTTTCAATGGTTTTCAACAACGACATTACACATGTTAAAAACTGACAAGAATAACACAATTAGCTAAATCATTAAACCTTGAAACACTAGAGGATTGAAGACCCAAAAGTTAAGTAGCGATTATACATAAAGTACTTAATTCTAATTTAGAAATACAACACAAATATAACTTAATACAACAATCAGATAGACATAAGGATAAAAACACCTTTCTTATTCCATAAGCAAGAACAAACACACGCGTTTTCAGTCTTCCCGTCCGGAATTCGGGCTGCCTGAAGAAACCAGTGAAACCAACACTTTATCAACATTTAAAACTCCAACAAGAATGCAGGACTAAGCATAGATAACCGTATGACGAAATAATCTTCTATATAGAAAGAGCGTCTGTAACTTTAACTATAAATTTTCCAAAAGGCAAAAATATATATATATATATCTATCATGACGTCATTTAAAAATGGTGTAACTCTTTCAAATTGTATTTTTGTTTCCAGTATTACCTTAGGTAGCTCTTTTTTATGTTTGTATTATGTTCTAGTTAATCTATGTTTCTTCTTGTTTATGTGTCCCTTAGAAAAGACGAATCATTTAGAACAGTTTCTATATATATAAATATACTTCAATACTTTCAATAAATACTTAAAAGTTGTCAGGAAGATTAAATAAAATAAGTTTTACTACATTTTTAAATGTACTTTTACAGCAATATGGATTTTTTTGCACGACTATAGCAATATAGCGACATTTAAGAGACGCGAGCTTTCATTGTTCGGTCATGTGCGTCGACACGATAGCCTGACAAAAATCATACGGTAGAAGGGGGCCAGCGAAGATGTTGGCTTGACAACATGCAAGTTTAGAAGTGGCGTATTTTGTTTGATTTATTTGCCGCCACTAACGATAGTCAAATGTGGCTATCGGTGTCTGTATGTGCCCATGCACCCACTGCCAGTGACAACAACGGCTATTGAACTGATAATAATGATTGTACTAATATGTTAGCCGCATATATGAAAAGGGAAATTCAAATCTTTTTAACGAAGTTAAACCTTATTATATGTATCTGCAACATCAATTGATATATAATTATTGCATGCATAATGTTATCAAGTAATATAACCATATATTGATAAGATAATTGTATTCCAAAGAGTAATATCATCATTATTTGTGTCAAACGGTCACTAATCCTAAATATATTTTGTATGATTGTTTATTTTATTGAAAATATCATATTTAACGATTTAAAGATGTCTGCCAGAGAAAAATGAAAGCAGCGAGGATAAACACAAAAAAACTGGAAATGCAAAGCAGAAGACCAAACTTCGTAGCGCACAGTTCTCAAAGAGAGCGTCATAGTAGCCGAGGAACGAATGATAGAGGAGGCTACAAACAGAAGAGCTACGAGAAAGGCCAAAACATTGGGGTTACCAGAACTCGTGTGCTAAAGCAAATGCAACCCAAACCAACGTACCATCGTCTCTCGTAATAATTCTGATGATTTATATGTATATATATTAATTAAATATGTTAAACTGCTACACATTTTTCTTCAATATTATTTTTTTTTATGTGTCTGTTTTCGTAATTTCTCTTAAATTTTTAAAAGAAATGTCTGTTTTCAAACTAACCGTACTATACAATACATGAAACCATAACTGATTTATTGGTTGTGCTTAATGTTTGGCCGGATGGATTTTTAAGCCGAAAATGTTTCAGAAATTTAAGTCTAGTCTCATAACAACACAAACTGAAATACATAAATACATAAATATTAATTTAAGAACGCGAGCAGCTCTCGACTCCATTAACTACTTCCTGAGTCTGAGTCGCTGTGACGCACTCACCAACTTCTTCTTGCTATGTTAACGAATTCTGTATTCAAAACGGTGAAAAAAAATATATATAAGATACATGGCTTGTAATAACTATAGCAGATAACAATAATCAATTAAAAATGATAAGTGCTAAGACAGATATTCAATAAATTCATATAATTATATTTGATTCAATTCAGAAAATTTAATTGATGTTGTTAATTTTTATAATAAGAATGAGATCCAGAAAACATGACGTGTTAATTGCTTGCAAAGATCAATCCGTTCACTTCTATGGTAGCAAATACTTGTAGAGAAAGAATGGGACGAATTTATTAATTTTGTTTAATGTATATTTATTTATATTGGACAAAAACGCACAATATATGTCATTCAATTTGCATTAAATTTTGTTACACCTTTCAGTGACAGCGAATATATCAACCACAGTGGTAAGTGATATTCGTTTACTTATTTTTCCACATTTCTTATCATGTGTCCTTTTAGAAAAAAACATATTACCTTATTATTAAAAAACTAAATAATATTACATATACACTAAAACTACATTATGTCAACGGCCAAGAAAGTTGTAGCTATGACGAGATAACTGAGCATCTAGGTAAATAAAAAACAAAAAATCTGCTAATAAATTACACTTTTAAAAAAAAATAATGTATTCTTAAAATGTGTGATATTTAAACATAAACAATAAATAATAAACTGACATAATTTTTAGAGGTTTTTATTTTTATATAGTAATTTTCTTGTTAATTGTATGTATTTTACGCATCAGCGCGCCATGTTGTTTTTTTTTACATTTATTTTGTTAAAAAGCTATAAGGAAGGTTGACATGTGCATTTTATAAGTAATCATATTTCAAAACTAAAACGTTAGTAATAGTGGTGTCAACATGTTGTTAACTATATCTTTTTGCAGTGAAAACTAGTATGCACAACGAACATTGTAGTGTCTTAAAAGAGTGTTAAGAATGCTATTTTTTTTTAAAATCAGGTCGGTTAACCCTTTAAAACTCTTTAACGGTTACATTATAGAAAAGGATAGCATCAAATAGAATAGGAATACACAAAATAATTATTTTATCAAAATAATAAATTAAAGCTTTAATAATACACTCCAAAAACAAAGTGTATTTTCATTAAATGACATCAACATTACCTAATGTGTTACACCAGTGCCTCTATAAATTGGTTGTCCGCGGAGCGGTGCGGGTCCTTTGCCATCCGCCGCCGGTGCACAGAAAGTTGTCAAGAAAGTTAAAGACAAATCTAATTATTCAATATAACGCTAAATTTGTATCCATTAAAACTAACCATATATAATGTGTCTATTAATCGCGATAAACACATATAATAAAACAAATAAAATAAAATAAATTACATTTACCTACTAAATATTGTACAAAAAACATTATTTTACTCGGCAACGTGCTTTTATATTTTCAGGTACCCAATAATCCTGAAAAACGGGTTCATATAGCTAAGTATTTTCAAAACAGATAGAATTTTCCCAATTGTATTGGTACCTTAGATGGAAAACATGTACCTATTAGAAAGCTTAAATAAGAGGATCTTAAAATTATAACAATAAAAGCAAAGTTTCAGTATAATTCTATTGGGCTTAGTTGATGCTGAATGCACATTTCTTTATGTACATATATAGTGTAATGGAACAGAACCTGATGGTTCAGTGTTTGAGAATTCAGGTTTAGCTGAAGGTCTTGAGATCAATAAATTAACATTCCATCATGCCAATCGATTGAAGCCATTGAAGGGGATATGCCCTTTGTTAAATGAAGCTCATGAGGAAAGTCCATTACAAAAGTATATATTCAGATTGAAATTACTGAAAGTAATATAGAACTTAAACCTCACCAATTCACTCATGCAAACCATGTGAATCAAAAGACGTGCATTTCTAGATAATATAAATGTCTTCGCATTCTCCAATACAGTACCCGCATATTTTATTTTTTAAAAATGTATTGACCACACACAAAATATTATTAACATTGTCACCCTTCTAAAGGCACGCCTAATGGCCTGTGTGGAATCTGTTGCTAGTAAAAAATATAAATGAAAGTTCATTGGAGCTAAATGCATCTCCTTACCTCCCTTAAAGTGGATCAATACTAACAGCAAATCGATACGAGACCGTGTTTACTTCTATACGAACTGCAATTTTGTTGTTAAATTTATGTTTAGATTTAAAACTTTACAACACTATGTTGGTGCGTCTTTTCTGTAACGTGTAGATTTTACAGTTTAATGATCTGTGTTTTGCAATCAAATTTTAACAAAACATTTGAAGTCATAAATTTGCAATTAAACGCTAATAACCTGGTTGGTGTGAAGAAAATCGATAGAGGCTGAACTTTGTTGTAAAAAGTGGACTCAAGGAAGAAGGCAAAACCAATTGTAAGGATGAATCATAGTTTTAAAGTTGAAAAAAAAACATGCTAGTTGGTTTGGAATTGTGTCTTGCTATTTAGAATGTTAATTACCAACGTATATGGTAACCAGTAACTGCTTTGAAGTTTCCAATTTTGTAAACATCATGACAGCTAATCTACTCCTGTGCGATAATAATGAATTGAAGAATTACATAGAAGGAGCCTTTAGACAGAATATAAATTAGTCTTGAAAAGACACTGCAAAATAACTATCTACAAGCCTATCCTTAAAAAAATAAAACCAAATTAATTATTTTTTTACTTGACAACAATGAGCAAAATAACTTATAGGAACGTATTAATTTGTCTTTAATACACTTTAAGTTAAACGATGAACATTTATATTGCTTTACAGTTCACCCTGAAACATTTGGTTAATCGGTTCACAAAGATTGGGGTGTGTTTTATGCCTTCGAAGATGAATATTTTTTTGACATTACAAAAGTCTTTTTAATATAACGTAATTTTATTTTATTTTAAATAAAAAATGTCCATACAATACTTGTCGCTATCAAATCAGATGTTATAGTCCTAATTCAAATTTGGAAAAGCTTAACTATAATTATCATCAATGTTATTAATAGACTAGGTTAAACATTTTTTTAAAATTTATTTTTTGTAGAACTAGATAATATAGGGAATAATTATACTGTCTATCTCGAATGTTTACTCTATATATTCTGAAATTAACCTCTAATGATATGTCATTAAATTATTGCCAATAATCCGGTTTGTGACTTATTAGAAATAAATGTTAATCGATTAAGATGCCTTTATGAATACAAAAAACAATACCGCTAAAAAGTCATTGCTTAGACGAACAATTATGTTTTTTATAATGAAGGTGATCAGTTAACATTAGTTTAGTCCCACACCCAATAAACGTTGTCTTACACTTCCCAGCAGCAGATAACGCAGGTTGACATAGTGCTAGCAAAAGCTGTAAGAAATTAATCACAAACCTAATATAAAATAAACCTAAGTGTCAGATCAATTATAATCTGATGTTTGTGGAATGAGGCATAAAATGCATACACATACAGAATAGTAAAAAGTTTTAAGAGTTATATATAAGAATCATGATTCTAGATTTGATTCCGAAATGACCTAGGAAATATGTAGATCTGATAAAAAAAAGGCAGAAATTTCACAACTTCGTACACATTTGCCAGCACGTGACGTCCACCACCAATGAACAAACATCAACCACGACAATGCGTACCTTAATATCAATACAATGGTTGATAATAAATAATGAATACAACGTTAACTATCTATTCGCCTGTGCTGCGAGGACTAAGCTTTATATGCGACAGCTGTTACCTTCTCAGGCTATTTAATATATATAAGAAAAATCAACGTGGTTGAACATAGTGATGTTTGGACATCTTTAGATCTACTTCTGTACATTTACAAGTTGGTGTTGTAAGTGGAGATAATTTACTAATTGATGCCATAGACTTCTTTTTAAAAAATGAGCCTATCAATGTGTCGTTTGTAAAAAGATTTTCTTAAAATGTTGTTATTTTTGTTGGCGGATATATCTATCAATAATTATAAAACACAATTTATTGTTTAACCTTTACATCATTTTTTAAAAATTAAATTCATTTTAAGATCAAATGCTGTTCATGAGGAATTCCCTAAAGCTAAAGCTCATAGATTAAACAGAAACTAAACACGTAACATACAAGCATGTAGCATTTTATATTACACTGTAATTTACATTATCATTTGTGCATTAGTACTGAATACTTTATTAAATACTCGTAAAATAACTAACTTAAATTTGGTAAGTGTCTTTACTGTACTTCAGTATTGTGCTTGTGAAAGTCTAGAGGAAGGCAATATAGTTGTCCATAAGTAAAACGTTAAAGGAAAATCTCGTCTTGATTACGCCACTGGAGACGGACGCTAAACCACTTTGCTTAAACTGTTACATGTTGTAACTAAATGTTATTTTACATATATTATCGAAGTTGAGACCAAAATTTGAAGTCACTAGTGGTTTATTAGTTGTAACATGACTTATGACAATTTTTCGTCGTCAAGTTAGAGTTTTGTTTTACACTATTTAGATCATTAGGTTATAAAGATGTGTCAAATTTAAGTTACTTAATAGAAGAGTTCTATAAAGACAAAAAGAGGTTAGTGCTCGGACTTACAACAAGATACCACAATTTAAAAAATGTACTGCATCGGCAACCTTTTTATATAAGTTCTATAGATATGTATCCATATATATATATATATATATATATATACATATATACACCTTAATTTTACAACGAAAAACTTGAATAATATGGTTTTAAAAGATTTAATCATACAGACTATATAAGCTGTTCGTCCGTCATTGTCGACGATGACCACTCTCATCATAACTGTAGTTGACCTGTGCTAGGCCGCCACATGTGACCTTTGGTGGCTTGCTAAACCTATTTTAGCAGGAAACTGGCCCCCGCATGTCAGACAAGAGATGCATGGGAACCCTGCAGGAGATTTTTGGACACGGTCCTTCCTGGCTTGATGTTTTGACTTGGCGGCCTGTTGTCTATTTGCCTCACAGACAGCTGCGCCGCTCCATATCATAGAGCGCCAGTGGGCTCGGTCACTGGCTGCTGCCTCCCAGGATTCATGTCCAATGTCAAAGTCCTTTAGCGCAGTTTTAAGTGCATCCTTGTAGCGCTTACGTGGACCTCCGCGTGCTCTTTGCTATTCCGCAGACTATATATTATATATATAATATATATACATATGTATATATATGTACATATATATAATTGATATTTAAAAGAAAATCCAAAAACGTTTATTTAATATTATTTATAATGTTACTTGCATATTTGCTTTATTCTTTAAAACTCTCAACTATAACTATGTAAATTAATTTATAATTGAGGCCATTTTTGTCTTTGAATTATATATATAAGAACAGATTCAGACATCAACATCAAGAACAAAAAAACAATTTTGTCATCTACAAGAATGATCTGGCCACTATTATCCGTGCTCATTACAACCATGTTTTACGTCATGATTGCAGAAGTAGAGGTACCTGATTCATTTTTCCAATTTAATATGTATATATATATATATATATATATATATATATATATATATATATATATATATATATATCTATATATATATATATATATATATATCTATATCTATATATATATAAGACGCATTTGTTGTCTGGTTGTCTGTCTGTTCCCTAATAACTCAAGATCCAGACAACCAAATAACGTGAAATTTGGTACACGTACACAAAATTATACCGGAAAGGTTATTAAACAGGTTTCGTTCCATATATATAAGATACTGGGGCCCGGGGGCCCAAAATGTAGTTTTTCCCTATATGAGCTATATAAAATAAAAATTATTGAAAATTAAGACGTAAAATAATGACGCAAATTAATAAACATTTTGGTGTCGAGATTAACAAGAAGGCGATTATCGCCATAAAATAATTTTTTTTGTTGTTGTTGCTTTGTTGTTGTTGCTTTTGTTGTTTTGTTGTTGTAGTTGTTGTTTTGTTGTTGTTGCTTTGTTGTTGTTTTGTTGTTAATTTTTTTTTGTTGTTGTTGCTGTTGTTGTTTTTGTTGTTGTTGCTGTTGTTGTTGCTGTTGCTGTTGTTGCTTTTGTGTTGTTTTTGCTGTTGTTGTTGTTGTCCACATCCCTTGCCCTGCAACGACAATGTCCTTCATGTTGTTGTTGCTTTGTTGTTGTTGCTGTTGTAGTTGTTGTTTTGTTGTTGTTGCTTTGTTTTTGTTGATGTTGTTGTTGCTGTTGTTGTTGTAGTTGTTGTTGCTTTGTTGTGGTTGCTGTTGTTTTTGTAGTTTTTGTTTTGTTGTTGTTTTGTTGTTGTTTTGTTGTTGATGTTTTTGTTGTTGTTTTGTTTTTGTTGTTGTTGCTGTTGTTGTTTTTAGTGTTGTTGCTGTTGTTGTTGCTGTTGTTGCTGTTGCTGTTGTTGCTTTTGTGTTGTTTTTGCTGTTGTTGTTGTTGTCCACATGCCATGCGACAACAATGTCCTTCATGTTGTTGTTGCTTTGTTGTTGTTGCTGTTGTATTTGTTGTTTTGTTGTTGTTGCTTTGTTGTTGTTGCTGTTGTTGTTGTAGTTGTTTTGTTGTTGTTTTGTTGTTGTTTTGTTGTTGATTTTGTTGTTTTTGTTGTTGTTTTGTTTTTTGTTGTTTTTGTTGCTGTTGCTGTTTCTGTTGTTGTTTTTGTCGTTGTTGCTGTTGTTGTTGCTGTTGTTGTTGCTGTTGTTGTTAAACCCTGGAAAAGCCGGGTACTTGCCCCTAGTATCTTTATCTCTATATATATAAGACGCATTTGTTGTCTGTCTGTCTGTCTGTTCCCTAATAACTCAAGATCCAGACAACCAAATAACGTGAAATTTGGTACACGTACAAAAAATTATACCGGAAAGGTTATTAAACAGGTTTCGTTCCATATATATAAGAAACTGGGGGCCGGGGGCCCAAAATGTAGTTTTTCCTTATATGAGCTATATAAAATAAAAATTATTGAAAATTAAGACGTAAAATAATGACACAAATTAATAAACATTTTGGTGTCGAGATTAACAAGAAGGCGATTATCGCCATAAAATTTTTTTTTGTTGTTGTTGCTTTGTTGTTGTTGCTTTTGTTGTTGTAGTTATTGTTTTGTTGTTGTTGCTTTGTTGTTGTTGCTGTTGTTGTTGTAGTTGTTGTTTTGTTGTTGTTTTGTTGTTGATGTTTTTGTTGTTGTTTTGTTTTTGTTGTTGTTGCTGTTGTTGTTTTTGTTGTTGTTGCTGTTGTTGTTGCTGTTGTTGCTTTTGTGTGTTGTTTTTGCTGTTGTTGTTGTTGTCCACATCCCTTGCCCTGCGACGACAATGTCCTTCATGTTGTTGTTGCTTTGTTGTTGTTGCTGTTGTATTTGTTGTTTTGTTGTTGTTGCTTTGTTGTTGTTGCTGTTGTTGTTGTAGTTGTTGTTTTGTTGTTGTTGTTGTAGTTGTTGTTTTGTTGTTGTTTTGTTTTTGTTTTGTTGTTGTTTTTGTTGTTGTTTTGTTTTTGTTGTTTTGTTGTTGTTTTTGTTGTTTTTGTTGTTGTTTTGTTTTTGTTGTTTTGTTGTTTTTGTTGTTGTTTTGTTTTTGTTGTTTTGTTGTTGTTTTTGTTGTTTTTGTTTTGTTGCTGTTGTTGTTAAACCCGGGCGGGAGCCGGGTAATTGCCCCTAGTATCTCTATATATATAAGACGCATTTGTTGTCTGGTTGTCTGTCTGTTCCCTAATAACTCAAGATCCAGACAACCAAATAACGTGAAATTTGGTACACGTACACAAAATTATACCGGAAAGGTTATTAAACAGGTTTCGTTGCATATATATAAGATACTGGGGGCCGGGGGCCCAAAATGTAATTTTTCCTTATATGAGCTATATAAAATAAAAATTATTGAAAATTAAGACGTAAAATAATGACGCAAAATAATAAACATTTTGGTGTCGAGATTAACAAGAAGGCGATTATCGCCATAAAATTTGTTTTTTGTTGTTGTTGCTTTGTTGTTGTTGCTTTTGTTGTTGCTTTTGTTGTTGTAGTTGTTGTATTGTTGTTGTTGCTTTGTTGTTGTTGTAGTTGTTGTTGCTGTTGTTGTTGTAGTTGTTGTTTTGTTGTTGTTTTGTTGTTGTTTTGTTGTTGTTTGTTTGTTGTTGCTGTTGTTGTTGTTGTTGTTGTTTTGTTGCTGTTTTGTTGTTGATGTTTTTGTTGTTGTTTTGTTGTTGTTTTTGTTGTTGTTGCTGTTGTTGTTGCTGTTGTTGTTGTTGTCCACATCCCTTGCCCTGCGACGACAATGTCCTTCATGTTGTTGTTGCTTTTTTGTTGTTGCTGTTGTAGTTGTTGTTTTGTTGCTGTTTCTGTTGTTGTTTTTGTTGTTGTTGTTGTAGTTGTTGTTTTGTTGTTGTTGCTGTAGTTGTTGTTGTTTTGTTTTTGTTGTTTGTTTTTGTTGTTATGTTACTGTTGTTGTTTTTGTTGTTGTTACTGTTGTTGCTAAACCCGGGAAAGCCGGGTACTTGCCCCTAGTATATATATATATATATATATATATATATATATATATATATATATATATATATATATATATATATATGTATATATATATGAAAATGAAAGGTTTATTTGTTCATAAAACTTTACTTATATAAAAAATAAAATAAAATAACACAACTTGAAAGCATTGTTTATCTCTTATGAGGTGTACATTAGTTAATGGCATTTCCATGCTAAATTGCCAACTTGAATAAATTATAAGACTTTGAAATATTTATAATTCGACCACGAAAATTTTAAGTTCAATGTTTATTCATTGTATATGTAATAATTTAAAATAATTTGCTGATTTTAATGTTATAATGTATTATTAAAAATACAAAGAATAATAATAACATTAACAATAACAATGCGTATAATTATTTATTTTACTATTATACTAATATTATTATTGTTGTCATTATTTTAGTCGGTTGTGATTTGAATGAATTTGAACATTTTGTCAGGCCTTGTTGCTGAAAAAAACTTTGGATCGATTTTTAACCCACTTCCCAATGATAAAAATGATGTATCAAAATATCAGTTTGCTGTCAAGTCTCGTAGTTAATGGATGTAGCCTTGCTCTACCGCTTACTAATAATTGACACGAGGATTCAGAATTACAATGTTTATTCAACTGTTAGCAAACGGCAGTCCGCTCAACAGTCTCCCTGACTGGCCATTCCATGCACAGCATATGACTAAGCTCCAATATAACTTAGTATACAATTTCAACCTTCATAGCATACCGCCATTCTTCTTCTACTCGCTTCCTGTCATACTCTGTCAAGATTTCTGCGACGCACAATATTCTGGTGAGCACTATTATGCTAACGTACTGGTCTCTCTTTTATGCCCCTTCCTTATCGAAACATTATATTTTGAAAGTACTTTGGTCACTTCATATAGTCCCTCTGAATATAATATCATTTTTTTTTCTTTTTTTCGGTTTTTGGAGTAACACTTTGTCTCCTACCTGAATGTCTTTCTTTACTGTATGTTGGTCATAGTACATCTTATTCTTGACCGTCTGTGCTACTGTGTTCGCTCGCGCCTTTTCTAGGCCTGTTTTTAGTTTATTTCTTAATTCAATAATATAATCATACGTCGTTTTAATCTCATCTGTTGTGTTTTCATGTGTGAATATCGTTCTCAATATTGCCATCGGCAATCTCACCTTCCTGCCGAACATTAACTCATAAGCTGAGATTAATGTGGTCTCATTGGGGACTTCCCTATATGCGAAGAGCACAGACTGTAATACACTATCCCAGTTGTCTAAACCTTCTGTAACTACTTTCCTTAGCATCGTCTTTAATGTTCCATTTTACCTCTCCACCATTCCATTTGACTGTGGATGATAAATGGACGAGTGGCTGATATTGATGTTAAGTAGTTTGCACACCTGCACCTATAAGTCAGACGAAAATTAAGGTCCGTTGTCTGACAAAATTTCTTCAGGGAAACCCATTCTAGTGAAGATCGCATATGTCCTCTGCCGTTACTCTCTTTAATGGTAATGCCTCAGTCCACTTGGTAGCCATATCAATTAGTGTCAGGATGTACCTATTTCTGTTCTTGGTCATTGGTAGAGGTCCAACTATGTCTATCGCTACCTTCTTAAATGGTACTCCAATTACCTGCATGTACCCTGTCTTCTCTTTTCTTCTCGTTCATCTTCTTCCCTTCTAATTTCTGCGGCTTCCTGTCTTCTCTTTTCCTCTCGTTCGTCTTCTTCCCATTTTCTCCACTGTTCTAGAACGAACGTGTTTAACTCCTGCCCTTCTAACTGTAATTGCTTTTCCCCCGTCTCCCTAAAATCCGCCATTATGTTAGCTATCACTTGTGTTTTTTTCTTCTCGTTTCCATATTGTTCTTTTAATATCTAGCAGACTAGTCTTATATTTTATCAATAGAGTCAAATTCAGCACTCTTTATACTTTAACATAAAAACTAAATCTGTACTTACTTAATATCCATATACAACGAAAATCACAAAGTCACCAAACTTGCAGTTTCACTGTCACATAGTAATGTTATTCTTAGCATTGTTTATCTCCTTAAGCTTTTCCTGATTCAAATTGTGAGGTCCGTCTGCAATGCGACCTCCCCGGTACAGTTGGTAATCTTCTTCCAATCCCATCGTAGGTTGCTTGGATTCTGCTTCCCGACACCTTCTGACTGCAACTTCTGTCTGCAACTTATGTCTGCAATGTTGGTGTCTGGTTTCGTCGATCTCTCGGAGATATTGTATTGTTTGTGAGTGTATGGCCTACACTCTTTCGATGATCTGACTGCTTTCCGCTGTTGCGTCTGTCTGCGTGCTGGTCTCTGGGTTCGTCGTTTTCTTGTAGTTATTTTACGTTGTGAGTGTATGGCCCACACTCTTTCGTTGATCTGGTTAGCGCTGTTTATTGACTTCTAAAACCGCGTGTATCCACTCCACTGTCATGTACGGACGGTTCTGCAACGTGCAGCTGCACTGATGTGACTCTCAAAGAACTTCTTGTCCATCTTAGCGGTGTCTGGCAAAATCCCGAGAATTTTTGTTTGTTAGTCGGACGAGCCCCCAATGTCAAGTCTCGTAGTTAAGGGATGTAGCCTTGCTCTCCCGCTTGCTAATAATTGACACAAGGATTCAGAACTACAATGTTTATTCAACTACACGCAATGGCAGTCCGCTCAACAGTCTCACTGACTGGCCATTCCATGCACAGCATATGATTAAGCTACAGTATAACTTAGTATACAATCTCACCCTTCATATCATACCGCCATTCTTCTCCTACTCGCTTCCTTTCACACTATGTCAAGCTTTCTGCGACGCACAATATTCTGGTGCGCACTATTATGCTACACTACTGGTCTCTCTATGACCTCTCGCGCGTCTTCTGTCCACACACGCATGTGACTAACAGTTCCCCAAAACATCATACCCTTGACTAGTGTTTACTAAGCCAACACCATTCACCCACAGTGACTCTCATGCCCCTGACAATCGCTATGAGCAGCTGTCATTTAATTATGAACTTTTAGATTATCTCTAATCTCTATGTAGCATGCTAGTTTTTGTTCTTGAGTGTCGCGGTGCGTATTATATTCAAAAAACCTTTTTAATACATTCCTGTTGCGCTGAGCGGTGCGTATTATACTGACGATACTTTTTAAATAATACCCCCGATCGGTGCCCATTATATTAACCATGTTTTACGAGACAAAACTAAAATTTTGAATTTTTGGATTGTCATTCGTTGCGTATTATAATGAACAATTAAGTTATGTCTGGCATATAAAGGATTTATAAGCAAAAACTTATTTTTTTTACGTATTTAAAAAAAAACAACTCATTTATATTAACTCGTATTGTCTGCTTGAGTGCAGAAACAACTTTGGATCAATTTTTTACACATTTTCCTCGTAAGCTAGCGAGCTGAAATTTAGCAGGCAGACTCGTGCCGATGATAAAAATGATGTATCAAAATTCAGATCGATCAAATGGACTGTAATTAAATGAATGAACCTTAAGATTATCTCTATTTATCTCTAAGTAGCACCTAATTTTTTTATAGAGTGTCGCGGTGCGTATTATATTGAACGAACGTTTCAATACTTTTATATTGCGCTCTGCGGTGCGTATTGTACTGATGATACTTTTTAAATTATATTCCCAATCTGTAATTGTAAATGCCACTAATCGTTAATCTTTCTCACGGTGCACACTATTTTAAAATGTTTTTATAACCCTTTTCCCGTGATCAAATCGATCTTAAATTTAGCAGGCAGACAATAAAAGTTTTTTTTTACTATGATTCCTTTATAATTTATGTTTAATATTTTACTAAAATTTTGGATTTTTCGATTGTCGTGTGATGCGAATTTTAATGAATATTCTGTTAGTTATGTCTCGTATATAAATGATTTATAGTCAAACAATTAATTTTTACATTGTTTTAAAATAATTTCAGTGCGATCTATGTGCAAGAACTGGTAGCTATTGTAATGAAACTTTAGTGTGTTGTGACAACCGCGAAACTTGCTTGTCGTATCAACGTGGCCAGAGTACTTACTCATGGGTTGCACACTGTAAGAACGTCCAAAGTCAAACTACAGTTTTGGGAACATTAAAACACAGTAAGCAGATACATGTAATGTTTATTTCTATATTCTTTTAGATAGGAATTTGATTTTTTTAAAATCTAAATAATTAATGCATTATCCATATAAATTAGGAGCTTTAAATTTAAAAATAATGGAAAATAAAAAAAAACAGGAGCTTTATTTTTTTCCCCAATAGTTTTGATCTTCTTAAAGTAGCTCGAACTACTACATTGAAATATTATGTTAGCAATATAAAGATAATATCAAACGTATATTCTCTTTGAAATGTATCTAAAGAACATGAAGTATACGCTACCTTTGTATTTATAACCAATGTCTTTAATTACAAAGCATAATTTTACTAATTTAATTGAAATTGATACACAAAAAATTATGTTAAATGCACAAACAAAAAAATCACTTAAAAAAGGTTAATGATATATTAATACGTTTATTCGGCTGCTTTGAAGGAAAAAGATATCATACATGCTGTTAAATCTTTAATTTGTTAAAACAGATTAAGATTTAATGTTTAAAGTTATAATAAACAAATTCAACCATTTTCCTTGGCACCATGTGATAATAATTAAATTAATATATACAAAAAAAAACTTTAAATACAGCTGACATTTGCAACGAGAGCTATCAGTGTGCAGAAAAGTGTTGTCGCTACCAGGTAGTGCTTAGATCAAATCTACGATATTATTGTGGACCCCAAAGTGGCATTAGTGGAAATTGGAAATATTATTTTCCATGTGTCACATCTATTCAACCTTGAAGTCATGCTCTGAGAAACGCAAAGAAATTTCATTTTTAAAAACATTGCTTTGCTCTAAAATAAACATTTTGAAAAACACAATATATACGTTTCAATATATTAATTAAGTGTTTGATTTTAATTAAAAAGTGTTGTCGTTTTTAAAAAAAGCTTTAGATATATATATTGAAGGAAATAATATATCAACTGAATTTATAACACCGTATATTTAATAATTTTTTATTGTATTCCCTCTCAGGCAAAATGACCTTTACCACAAATTTTAATAGAAGTATTCATACATTTTATGCTGAAATGCGAGATTTGGAAATAGGTTGTCATGTTGTCATATAATTATGTATATTTTTAATCCTCAAATTTTATTAGAGGAAACATACATTTTATGCTGAAATGCGAGATTTAAAAATAGGTTGTCCTGTTGTCAAATAAGTATGTATATACGTTTGTTTTCTCAAATTGTAATAGTGGAAACATACATTTTATGCTGAAATGCAAGATTTGGGAATAGGTTGTTCTGTTGTCATATAATTATGTATATACATTTGTTTTCTCAAATTTTCATAGAGGAAACATACATTTTATGCTTAAATGTGAGATTTGGGAATAATTTGTCTTAATGTAATATAATCATGTAAGGTACATTTTTTTATTTCCAAAAGATTTTTTGTTTCTTCAGTTACGCGCCTTACTTTGTTATCGTCCGGAAATAGGTTTATATTTATCGGCTGAAATATTTTACTTTTGACTTCCAGTACTTTTTTAGGTGGTGCGTCGATTAATCTTAAAAACAATAATTAAATATTTAAAAAATCTTTTTTTTAAAAGGAGACGCTTTTAACATAATCACTACTTTTAGTAATGTCTTATATATAAGGGATTTATAGTCAAAAACTTTGTTTTTACAGCTATTTTTTAAAACTTATAATAAAAACTCTTTAAAATTCACGTCTGAAGCCCACACATCTTTTTTACCACTATTTTTTTCATACCAAACACCTCATAAGCGCCCGCCCAACGTTTTATACCACGGTGTTCTGTACACGTGGTGAACTCATGGATGTCAACAAAGCAGACGGGTACCGATACTTATATATAGACTATAGATAAACTAAAAATGCAATAATTTCAATACGGTACATTCGATCGATCTGAAATTTTGATACAATGCATTGTCATCCAAGATCTATCTGTGGTAAAATTTTTAGATCTCTAGGACCATCAGAAGTGGTATAATTGTACGTTTCAAGTTTTGAAGGAAGGATGGATACAACATACAAACATTGTGACTTAAATAAAAGCGTGTAAAAATAACGGTTATTTGATAAATTAATAGTTAATTACCGCAACCCTACTAAAAATATCAACAGTATCCATCATAAAATTAATGTTAAATTGTTTCAGTGTTTAAATTCAAGTATCAAAACATTATTTTTTTATGATTCTCAAAATATATTGGTTTTAAATTCAAAAATGAGATTTAATTGACACAGTAAGTTAAGTTCTTTGACATCTAACTTGTGACCATTCTCCTAAATGGAAAAAAGTGTCCAAAAGGTTAACATATATCATACCTGATGTATAAATGCTTATCCAAAACAGAGATGGAGCTTTAGTATATCTGTGCTTCTATTGTGTCATCGTTGAAATGTAGTAAGCATCTTTCTTCAGTTTTATTTTATTTCAAGCAACTTTAACCAACTCCAATGTCCCTAACCTTAATCGAATAATATTTATTTCTCAAAGAAAAGAGGCTTCTTGAAGGCGCTCTAAAATTCATTCTACTTAAAGATCATTTTTACAGTGCATGAGCAATGGCCACATTTTTAAAGGGCAAGAAGGAAAAGAAGGGAGTTGGTAAGAGTAGTATATTCCAAATATTTATTTCACTATACTAACCTATCAATGTAAACCGTTGCATTAATTTAAAGTAATAAAACACATTTGTATCTAACTTTATCTGCGTCATCTATATAATTTTTATACAGATATAATAAGAATTTAAAACTGAAATTACACTTTCCTTTCGCGAGATTTTCATCTTCTGTATGGGACTATTTGACCGAAGAAACATATTTGTAAACTAGAACAAGTTAAAACTACTGCATTGAATTACTTGAAATTATTAAAAACTGACACGAGTAACACCATCAGTTAAATCATTAAACGTTGAAAAGAAAGACACAGTGTACTTCAGGTAATTCATTCAAACTTGGAAATACAACACAACTATAGACTAATACAACCCTCAATTAGACATATATATATCAAAACATTTCTTATTTCGTATTCAAAAAGAAACACATACACAACACCATTATTTCCGTTTGGATGTTAGAGGAGGAATGTGTATGTCAAGCCAGGAAGACAAACAATATATCAATATTTAAAATTATAATTAAAATCCATGACTAGGCGTAAAGCATGAATAAGCCTAGAATGAAATAATCTCTTGTTTAGAAAGGCCGTCAGTATTATCTAAGACAGCATAAGAATATATAAAAAATACAGTGGTATATCGAGATACGAATGCTCCAAGATACGTAAAATCTAAGATACAAAAGGCCTCTCGAAGAATTTTTTGTTCAAAATAATTTTTAAAAAAATATTTAAAAAAACAAAAAAGAAACATCAAAGATACCCAAAAAGGAAAAATGCGAAGCTGAAAACTATGGGCATCAAACAGGTCGTGTTGTTGGGCAGTTCAATGACATTTGTTTGACTGGTTTTACAAAAATTGTAAAAATCAGGCAAAAACAAGCTTCTTAGGATTAATATTTTACTAAGAGACCATCAGTATGCGAAGATATTTGTGGAACTGAGACAAAAAAAGAGAAAAGTGAAACTAAAAATTGGAAAGCACAAACCAAAAAGATACATTAAAATGATTATTAAAAATGTGCATACATTTTTGAGTGTTATGTTACACATGTTTAGTTAAAGTTTTACTAAATGTAAGTGTTTACTTTAAAGTTGTAGAGAACGTATTATTTTCATAAAGATAAGTATTTCGTACGCAATATCGTAATGTTTTCTGACATCCTTTATCCTCCCAAACCACTACCACTTTCTCCGATAATTCGCCTTTTAGCGTCATTAGAAAGGTAAATGTTCACATTTGTATTGTATACATATTTTATTTTCATTTTCTATTCGTTTGTCATTGTTTTATATTATTTTATTTGATTTAAAATGTTTACTTTTAAGGATTGAAGAATCCCACTTTTAGTATACACAAGTTTTCAATTTCAGTGTTGTTTCTGTGTGGCTTGGAACGGTTGAAGTCAGGGGTGTCCAAAGTTTTTGCATGGTGGGCCATGTTCCTTGAAATAAAGATATTCGTGGGCTGGATTCAAATACTATTATAAACATGACATATGTTGAGATGTTTTTATTGCAAACTTTTTATGTGAAGGGTGAAACTAAAATCTTTAATGCAGTAAATAGGTGAGGTCAGTCTGAATGCCACGGTTTTGATACGTATAATATCACGTATGTGAGAGTCACTCATTCTCCTCCTCACACGGTTCTTATTAAAATTCAACACTGAAAATTTCTGTTCACACAAGTATGTCGAGCCAAACAAACTGAGCATTTTCTAAACAAATCTTCGAATCTCTTCGAATATCTCTTTATCCCGCTGACGATAAAAGTCAATGAGAGAAAGATGTTGTTGTGTGCTGTGACATCCAGCATTCCTTTGCAACTAAATGAGTTCCAGCTGCAGATTGCCTGGGGCATCGTCAGGGTCCACAGAGAAAGGTGAATACAAAAACTTGATTTACTTTTCAATAGTTGCAAAGTCCTGAAAGCGTGTTTGGAACTCATCAGCCAAAGATATGATATCTGCAACTTACCTCTGACTTTGCTCATCAAAGCTTCTGTCTGGAAAATTTGTCATGATTTCCAGTAGTGCGGAAAAATGTGTGGCATTAGACTGCATTTGAGACAGTTGGCTTTAAAAAGGTTGCAGCTTGTTGCCAAATGACTTTATAGGTGAATATAATTGGCTTAACACTGCATTGTGACCTTGCCCACTTTGTGTTAAGAACGTTTAGATGTCTTGTCACCTCAAATAAAAAATCTAAATCTGACAGCCAAGCAGTATCATATAATTCTGAAATTGGCTGTTCCTTATATTCCATGAATTGCATATTTCTTTTTTAAGTGAGTAGAAGCGCGAAAGTGCTGTCACCCGACTGACCCATTTTACATCATTGTGATACACAACATCTCCGTATTCTCCCTGGATGTGCAGAAGAAACTGCTGAAACTAGTGGTGAAACAGGGCCTTAGAGCGATTAAGGTTTTTATCTCTTATCACTGGCTTAAAACGTAATCATATCTAAGGTGTTAGGCATAAAGAGCTTGTTGGTGAATGATATAGTGAAGTTTAAAAGCTGTGCCGCCCTCTTCGCTGACTTTGTTACAAACAAGTGGTTTTAGTCTCCTATGTCACCAGTCATGACTAGAGCACTATCAGTAAGAATGCCGGATATTTTTTTCAATGGTAGTTTAATGTATTTGACAGCAGGAAAAAAAACATTAAGCAAATAAAGCTTTTCCCTTTATTTGGTCTTGAAGACTCTGAAGGTCAAGTAATTCTTCACTCACACACATGTCATCATTAACTCCTCTTAAAAAAAAGAAGTTGGATAGTGTCAGATTCATTAGTACTTTCATCACAGGCTATCGAAAAAGTCACATATTTCTGTTTCAAAAAAACTTCATCGATTTTTACGGGAGGCCGTCACTTAACTTCATCGGTTTTTTTTAAAATCAACTTCCACGTTTAAAAAAAAATAAAATAAAGGTCATTGATTTTCGCCTTCATTTGACGTTATTAAAACCAATATAAGTAAAAAATTTGACTTTTCTTATAAATATAATGTCGTTATAGAAAGTATACGTGAGTCAAAAAATTATTTGAGATGAGACCGCGGCCAGTTAAAATTGCTTCGCGGGCCGTTTTTGGTCCGCGGGTCGGACTTTAGACACCCTTTGTTTAAGTATTTTACATGTAAAACCTAGATCGAAATACGAAAAATACAAGATACTAAACCCATCCCGGAACGGATTAATTTCGTATCTCGAGGTACCACTGTATATCAATTAAACACAAAATGTTTTATTTAGCATAAGCGCTTGAAATCACATAGAGTATAGAGTATAATAATAATTATAAATTGATTATTTATATAGCGCTGTATCCCTTAACTTAGCTCACAAGACTTTATATGTAGACAGCAAAAAAAAATAAGTATTAAATAAATATTCCAATCATAACAACCATATAAATGACAGTACGTTACGTCTAAACTACGTAAATCATAATAAATATTTTAAAAATATTTTACAAAGGACACGCTTTTAACATAATCACTACTTTTAGTTGTCTCATATATAAGGGATTTATAGTCAAAAAATTTGTTTTTACAGCTATTTTTTAAAACTTATAATAAAAACTCTTTAAAATTCACGTCTGAAGCCAACATATCTTTTTTAACACTATTTTTTTTATACCAAACACCTCATAAGCGCCCGCCTAACGTTTTATACCACGGTGTCGTGTTCACGTGGTGAACTCATGGATGTCAACAAAGCAGACGGGTACCGATGCTTATATATAGACTATAGATAAACTAAAAATGCAATAGTTTCGATACGGTATCTGTGTAGTCATTTTCCGTGTATTTTTTAAAGAGTACAAACTTCTAAAATTTTCATTGTGGGAGCTGTTTACTAAAAAACTACAAATTCATAGAAATATATTTACGAGTACAGGTCAATAAGTTTTAAAGCAAATTAGCCACATTTATATTAAGACTTAATTCGCACAAAATAATGAAGGAAATGTCATGTTTAATTTGTGAAAGTCTTAAAATTGTTCTCATTTATGGGACGCGGTGGTCACTTGGCAGCGTGCTTGACTGGTGTACTCGAATCCATGTAAAGGCAAGGATTTGTTCCCGGGGCCTACGGCGTCCATGAGTCACCCAGCTCCGAATGGGTACCTAACACTAGTTAGGCGGCTGGGTAATGCGTGTAACCCTCATAGCCGTGGCCTGTGAACGCTGCGTCACTTGCCAACTGATCATCCGTCATGCTCTGTTGACGTAATTGTCTTCTACATAGAAGGAACGTCTGTATAGATAAGATAGGATAAGAAGATTTTGGGATATACTATCCTACCTCAATGTAACTGGAGTGTAAACGTCAAGGTTACTAACATCTCGAAAATGACACAACAGAATAGACACGTATTAATATCTGAATGACACTATGTATATGAAATTAGCCAGAGACGCAATTCTGCATACATCAGTTAAATTTAACAAACATAAACGAAATAATTATACACGGTTTAATTAGAGGCAAAGATTAAACTAGAGATAAACTAGCTACACAGAAACATGCTTCCATTATAAGGTACTTCTTAATTTCTCATATATATTTTTTTTTACTTCCAATTACTTACAATGAGCTGTCCTGCTACATGGCTAACATAGGCATAATTATGACTTTGTTAATGTTAATTGAAGCCCTATGGAAAATTGTTAACTTTATGAAATTAATTAAACTTATAATCAGTACGAATTGAATTGTATATAACGTAAACTATAATTAAAAAAGAAACATTCAAAATAAAATAAATCTTTAAAAAATGTAATGTTTCCCTTTATTAGACAGATCATTTTAACTTAAGTAATTATCTTCAAGCTTTCAGTTTCAATTGGAATAGCAGGACATTTATTTTAATGACCATACAAATCGAAATGAATTTGCAGCAATAAAACTACAGAAGAACATTTACAATCACATGTGTATGTTACTAATGCAGGCTGTAGGGTGGCATAATATGCCATTAATTTATTGATCGACAAATCATAGAAGTGCATGTACATAAGAACAAGTTTAATTCATATCATTTTTATCCGATAGGGATATCAGTAAAAAAATGGAATGGTTTAAGCTGATGAAGAATCCAGATGTATAATATCTTTGTCAATGAGACAACATAAGTAATATATAATATATATATATATATATATATATATATATATATATATATATATATATATATATATATATTCAATATTTGAATTACTTTTTGTTCAATATGATTGGCTGTATGAGTCATATGTGTTGGAGGGACCAATGGCTATCGATGACAGCACGGAACATAACCTTTTATTATATAGGACTAGCAGACCCGTCGTGCGTTGCAAGGATCTCAGCAACAACAAAAAAAACAACAAAAAAACAGCAATGAGTGGTACGTTTTTTAAACAATTAACTCCAGAAACCTTCACGAGTCTGTGAAAAAGAGAGTCTAAGTTGTATAGCAAATGGATACATAAAATAATATTTAAAAAGCATTCAAAGAAAACAAATCGATATTAAGTGCCCCGACCCAAAACTGAGTGATAATTTAAATTTTGTTATTGCCATTGTACTCAACAAATTATTAAATTATCATTCCAATCGGACCAATTAATAAAACTTTAAAGTCTAAAGCTTATATCACTAAAATGCATAAAAGGCCATGGCGGCACGATTGGTGGACGATTTAAATTTCATAATTCCTATACCCGTATATTGCAATCTGGATCATGATGGAAATGTGTGTTAATATTTGTCTAAATCATGTAAAATCGAAAAGGAAAAAAAACGTCTTAAAAGTGTTTTTTTTTAAAATGACACAGGGGAAAAAAAAGGAATGGACATTAGGAGTTCAGTGCTCTATAGTAATATGTATATAGGCTTTTCAGTTTTTTATATCCAAAGATCGTTAACAAAGAATGGGAAATAATATCTTACATTTATTTTAAATAATACATTTGGGGCCCCCGGCCTCGAAGAAATGAACATTATAAGTTCAAAGCCCTTTGTTGTTTGAATATGGGCTACAAAGTTTTAGTATACACAGTTTGGCTAAGGTACATTCATTTACTCAGTAGCTAGCACATAAAATAATTTTTATAAAGTTAATGTAATAAAAAACGGCATTAAATAGTGATGAACCGGATGCAGGATTTTAAACTTTGATTTTTAGTTTTAAAAAATTAACCAGGATGACTTAATATATAAAATTAACCAGGATGACTTCATATATAAAATTAACCAGGATGACTTCATATATAAAATTAACCAGGATGACTTCATATATAAAATTAACCATAATGACTTCATATATAAAATTAACCAGGATGACTTCATATATAAAATTAACCAGGATGACTTCATATATAAAATTAACCAGGATGACTTCATATATAAAATTAACCAGGATGACTTCATATATAAAATTAACCAGGATGACTTCATATATAAAATTAACCAGGATGACTTCATATATAAAATTAACCAGGATGACTTCATATATAAAATTAACCAGGATGACTTCATATATAAAATTAACCAGGGTGACTTCATATATAAAATTAACCAGGATGACTTCATATATAAAATTAACCAGGATGACTTCATATATAAAATTAACCAGGATGACTTCATAAATAAAATTAACCAGGATGACTTCATATATAAAATTAACCAGGATGACTTCATATATAAAATTAACCAGGATGACTTCATATATAAAATTAACCAGGATGACTTCATATATAAAATTAACCAGGATAAATTCATATATAAAATTAACCAGGATGACTTCATATATAAAATTAACCAGGATGACTTCATATATAAAATTAACCAGGATGACTTCATATATAAAATTAACCAGGATGACTTCATATATAAAATTTAGACAATTATGGAGATTACATTTGCGTTTTGCTTTATCGATTTTAATTTTCAAAATAAAAAAAAATATTTTTAAAACAAACAAATTTTCGGTCAAGCTAAATTGCAAATTACAAAACTCAACTGAATGCGAGTTTGTTGTCATTTGAGAATACAAAGCTTTAAACTTTAAAGAATGGAAAGCTGAGTCAGCGGTACCACTTTTTATTTATTTAGTGGTCTCATTTTTCTGTCAGGATTCAGTTCTCTTTTAGACAGAAGCAGTTGTTCTTTATGTAAAAACAAATCTATTAAGGCGATTATAAGAAGGTCACACAAACAATTTTAAAAATAAATAAATAAATAAAATTAAAAAAAACAAAACACACAAATAAAAAGCATATCGAGGTCAAGAATACGTGATATTTTAGTTAATCACAAACAGTGGATAATTGATTGTCATTTTATGAATGTTAAATAAATGTTATACAATAAATAATTTGTGTCAAAATTGAAAAGAAAAATGAAAAAATTAATCAAACATTGTTCAAACTATCAAATTCTTGCTTTCTGTTCATGAGATATGCTTTTCAATATATATATATATATATATATATATATATATATATATATATATATATATATATATATATATATATATATATATATATGGGTGTGTATGTGTGTGTGTTTATAAGTAATAAAATGTAATATAATCAAATATAAAATTGTGATCATCATTAATATAATATTCATAGTTTAAAAGCAAACAAAATATGAGGACACTTCTGAAACGTCACTTGACAGGAATAAACAAACCATTTTCAGGCTTTCAGAAAAAACCATAACTAGCAAGATGAGGCGTTAAAACGATAACATATTAAATATACAAATCTCTTAAAATGGACCATATATTATGTAATATTCCTAATTATTATTGTGTTTTTTTTCTAAATTAATAAATTTATAAGTATAAAAGTTAGCTTGAAGTTTATCCTTCAAACAAATAATAATAATAATAAAAATAAATAAATAACAATCATAATAAACATAATAATAAATATCTATAAATTAAAAACAAATATTTAAACTTTAATTTCGCTTAAGGATATAATAATAAAAAGCCATTGTACTTAAAATAATATTTATATCAGTTTCTTCTCTCTGCATGTTTTTTTTTGGTGTTATAATCAATCGTTTTACGCTAGTATTTTCCGTTCGTTCATTCAAGCTTATCAAATACATTGTAATCGTACACGACCAACATAGGCAGTTTATATTTTAGTTGCAATTCAAGAAATCCATGGATTCATTAATTAATTTAAATATTTGAAACTGTTGAGCATAGTATCAAATGTATATTGTGTAATACTAAGTCCTTTTGGTTGTAGGTCTCACTCGTTAGTTCTTAAAATTATCATTTTATTGAGCCATTCGTTTTCACATGTAGATATAAAGTAAACATTTACGTCAATAGTATTCAAATTCGGTAATTCATTAGAAAGTTTTAAAGTTGATTTTAAATGGAATACATTTTGTTGTAGCTCTAAGTTATATCAACACTTAAAGACATATGCAATCCTCATGTCTCCTTCCTGGATTTTCTAATTTATCGCCTGTGCCAAGAGATGATTAAAAATTTAATAATATACAAAATTAACCATTTTTTTAAAATTAAAAAAAGAATTGTTAAGTTTTTAAAAACAATTATTATTAAGACATGTGCAACGTGCTTTAACAATTTCCAAAAGATAAAAATTGTAATTACGTTATATAAAATGGAAACACTATGTAAGTGGATTTATTTTTTAATGTTTTCTATTTTTAAATCCCTTATATTAACTTCAAGGCCCTCTCTCTCTCTCTCTCTCTCTCTCTCTCTCTCTCTCTCTCTCTCTCTATCTCTCTCTCTCTCTCTCTTTCTCTCTCTCTCTCTCTCTCTCTCTCTCTCTCTCTCTCTCTCTCTCTGTCGTTCTGTCGTCATCTCTGTCTTGGGCGGGCGGAGAAACAAAACTAAAAAATGACCCACTTCCCGTGATCCGATCGAACTGGAATTTTGCATACGGACCTGTCTCACCTAACAATGCATCGTATCAAAATTTCAGATCGATCGAAAGTACCGTAATTAAATTTATGCAATTTTAGTTTATACTAATATAACGTATGTAATTCAAATTCACTGTTTGTTATTGTTTTTTTTCCACGTGAAAGTTTGAGTTGACGCTTTGACGTCGACCCATCGAAGTACCGCGTGCTTTTGTTTACATTTTACGTGTCATGCTGAACTCGGTCCCCCCCCCCTAGGGTTATGAAGCAAAGTTCAGTTAAGACAGATTCAGTCTGTAAATGCTTGTTGTTTTTGAAAATAATCAATACTGTTAGTTATGACTCATATATAAGGGAATTTTTAGTCAAAAACTTTGTTTTTACGGGTTTGTTTTATTAAATCCTTTATATTAACTCTTGGCGTCTGCTTGATGACTTGCTTCATTGTTCGATTGTTTGCCGAAAAAACGTTGGATCGATTTTTATCACAATTCCTCGTTTGCTAGCGAGCTGCCTTTTTTTCGTAGACTTGTATCGACGATAAAAATGATCTAACAAATTTCAGATCGATCGAATTAACTCTAATTAAATTAATGAATTTTTAGATAATCTATATGTATCTTTGTGTAGCATGTTAATTTTTATGCTAGTGTCACGGTGCGTATTATATTTAGCAACTTTTTAATACTTTCCTGTCGCGCGGTGCGGTGTGTATTATATGGATTATATTTAAAACAAAATATATTCCGATCTATATATCTAAATGCTTGTAATTGCTAGTCTGTCTCGCGGTCACACTATATTAAACATGTTTTTATAACCCATTTTCAATGATCAAATTTAGGTGAAATTTAGAAGCAGACTGTAGTAGTTGTATCCTTTATATATGAGTAATAACTAAAATTTTGAAATTTAGGATTGTTGTGCGATGCGTTTTATAATGGATATTATTTTAGTTAAGTCTCGTATATTTCGGATTTATATTTAAAACAATTTGTTTTTTACTTTTATTTTAGTATTCATTTGTCTTGACAGGGCTTTTATAATACGATTGCATGTGAGGCGAGGCATTGTTCATTCCAGTTATTCAATACATGTTTTCAGCACTAAATTTAGTCTTCAATACTGAACACAATAGGTACTATATTAGTTTGTATGTAAAACATACCGAAAATATATAAGTTAAATATAAAGAAATATTAAATTTAAATGTTTTTGAAGAGTTATTGATTTCAGAAATGCTGTCACCTAAGCTATGTAATGAATAACAACCGTAAAACTTTGGATATTTACGCAGAAACCTAACATTATCTCATCAAGGATCGTGAAATACTTATGTGATGGAAGAAAATGAATGCCAACGGACATAAGACTGTTCATTTAAAGTGATGCAATTCGTGTGTGAAACTTTTAGAGGACGAAGTGTTTGGACTGTAGTACCACATGTTATAAGACTAGATTTTTATACATTATTCAATATAAATAATTGTCACATAAAACATATAATTAATCATAGCAAATAAAAATTCAAAGTCAGAGATTGTTTTAAGAAACACAAATTGTCGTTTTAATAGTACTTAATACAATTTTGCTGACAATATCAAGTGAACATGATTAATGTCTTTTTTTTCTTTGTAATTAAAACAATTTTTAAAAAAAAATATAAAAACTTTATGACGATAATAAAACGAAAACTATTAAAAACCCACACACAATCTCTAAAGAAAATATGATCAATAAATGTTACAAGATGACAACAACATTTAAACTATTGAAATAATTGAATTAGGGATCTGTGGGATCTCATAAACAACAATAAGGCGTGAAAAATAAATTTTTATCTCGATATTTTTAAAAGAGCACTAATATGTTTATGACAACAAAGAAGAAATATATTTAATAAATTTTAAGTGGAAGCTGCAAATATCAGTTTATTGTGTAGACTGATATAGGACAAATATATTTTTTTCTTTAAAATTTACTGTTATTTTGATGGACATTATTTTAGTGATGGATTTAACAAGGCTTTGCCACTCTTGTGTGGACAATGACAATGAGCTCCATCAATAATGTATTTTTTTCAAGGTTGGCAACACTATTGACCTCACATTCTGCTAACATTTTAAATACCATTATAGCTAAATTATTTTTCAGCAATATTTATTCAGATTTCGATTTATCAGTTACATAAAAGACGTATAATTATTTTATACTACAACACCTACATCCCTGCTTTTAGTTTTCTTTTAAAATTATAATTTTAAGTCTGATCATAAAAACGTCACTATTAAAAACAATTTAAATGAATGTTGTCTTAGTAATATATTATATTATATATATATATATATATATATATATATATATATTATATATATATATATATATATATATATATATATATCTAATATATAAAGATGAAAGTTTGTGTGTTTGTTTGTTTGTGTGTTTGTTTGTTACCAATGGAAATCCACACCGTTGGACCAGGATGCTGAAATTTTGCATGGGGCTCTCATTCGACCCTAGACAGGTCGTAGGCTATGTTTCAACCCCAGGTGACCACCCCTAGGGTAAGGGGGCCCATAATCAGAAAATGTAGAGCCAAATAAAGACAAAATAAATTCTCATTTCGATATTGAACAGCTTCATGCGGGCATTCAAAACGAGTTCATTTTGGTGCGTTATTTTTTACAATACTTTATTTTGAGCTGTGCGCTTTCAAAAAACTTTTATTGTCAAATTACGGTGCGCACATGTTAGTGTAAGCATCTTAATTTGAGGTGTGTAATTTTTATTATAATAACATTCATATTTGGTTTGGCCTTGCGGTACAAAACAGTGGCCTTTTATACAAATAATTTCTTTATATTATAGATGGGTTAAAACTATTGCATTAAATTTGTCACACGATTAATGGTATTTATTTTTAAATTAAGAGTTTTATTATGTTGTTTCTAATAACTCAAATTTTAATTTTAACAAATACTAATTGTGTGAGGCAATTTTATGTGGAAAGAAATTGCCCAAGTCAATAATGCTTAATCGTAATTTAGAGGACGTATACGTTTTGTTTTTCTTAAAATTTGTTGCGTGTTCTTTATTAATTTTTCTTGCTTATTTTACTGGCTCATTCCCTTAAATTTACTTATTAAAGTTAGTCATCAATGATCATAACATGCATATAAAAGCCTAGGACCAATGTTGTGTTTTTTTATTACATAAGCTAAATAAATTTATAATTTAAACCTTTCTACCGGACTTATAAACAGAAGTATTTTAAACTCAATACAAGTGAACCTAAAAGCAATTAATTAAGTTGGGTGGCGAATTGAATATGCCATAGTCATTACGCTGTAGCGGAATAATAAAAGCCATTTTAAAAATAGATTTTTAGTCAAACATATGATCTTTTTTTTCTTCAATTTCGTAAATAATTAAATTATTTTTTTAAGAAACTAAATCTGGTGTTTGAAATATAATTAACAAAATATGTCGTCCCAACGGGAAACATGATCCAAAACATAATTGAATTCCTTTTTAAAATTATACCTATTACATATAAGCTGTAAATTTAAATCGTATAACATAGAGAAAAATATATACACGAATTATAATATCATTTCCATACTAAAACACTCATTAATAAGAACTATCAAAAAGTATAAAATTTATTTTTGGAATATTACTTTATTACAAGACTTCATTTTAAGCGCCCGCACTTATATTAACTCTCATTGACTAAAAACGGTGCGCAAATTTTATTGCAAGCTTTTTAAATAAGATTGAGTTAGTTTCTTTAAATTATTTTGAAAACTTCATTACATTTACAACATTTATAATTACTTTATTAGCTCTTTTGTATAAGCAGCTATTGCCTTTTAGAGAGAAGATGGGAGCGTAGTTCTTAACTTATAGCTGCTGTTACAAATATTTCATTACTTTGAATAGTTTAACGATGTCGGGTCATAAATAAAATAAGTTTTTTACGTGACGGCAGTTGTCAAATTTTTAAAAACTGGCAGTTAACTTAATTTAGTACCCTTAAAATTGTAAGTGTGTTTCATGAGAAAAGCAATTCTCTAAGTGAAAGCAACTCATTAGTAATGAACATTAGAAGTTGAATATTTTCTTTTTTTTTAATAATAATTTTTAAAATTTCTCATATATATACATAGCATTATAAAAATATATCCACTGTAAAAAAGTGTGTTTAAAGTTTATAAAGAATGAGAGACTTTCTTAATAATTTTTTTTATTTCTCTTTATTAACTTCATTTAGTATTTAGTGTTCCTTTTCTATACTAATAAAAGTATAAGCCCCTTCTCACTCATGTTCCAACTTCCCATTTGAATAAAAGTGTGTACATTTTCAGATTCATATGAAAAAAAATAAGCACGTCTGAACTCTGAACTAAAGTAATGTTGAGTAAAAATTGCATTTTCTTTTATCAACTAAATTATTACAGTATAATATTTGACTACTAGATCAATAGATATATCGATACTAAGCTTAAGTTAACATTAACCTGATAACTTATTTGAATTTTTACCTCAATGGGAATTGAATATGTCAACTTCTTTCTTTCAGGGATACCAAAATATTTTTTTCTTCACAAAATTTATATCTTCGTTTCATATACGTTTTTAAGCGAATGGATCAATCTTAAATATACTTGGCAAATAAATTATCTCATTTCCAGAAGGAAAAAAAAACAGGGAAAAAGGGATCCTGGATAGAGAAAAAGTGGGCTTAATGATATAATTTACAAAATATAATGTCTTATCTGAAAACGGAAATCAACAAATAATTGAATGCCTTGGTGAGACAGCAACATATAATATTTTGGAATCCATCGCTAAATGGGACCGTAACAGCAACATATAATATTTTGGAATCCATCACTAAATGGGACCGTAACAGCAACATATAATATTTTGGAATCCATCACTAAATGGGACCGTTTTGATGAAGGGAAAAAATATCAAAATGGGCTTGATGTATTTTAATTTGGGTTTTTATTGATTCATTTTCACTTCTTCCCTTAAGTTCTATCAGCCTATTAAAAACTACACGAGTTTCATTCCGAATGTAATCTCTTGATACGTTGATTCTATAACAATGAGAAATGTTTGTTTGCAGGATTTTAAATTAAGTTAATGCCCTTTTCAAATCTTTTGTTACGTTTCAAAGCTCCATTTATTATTGGGTAAAATTGTTTCAGAATTAGAGAATTACATTTTTTATAAGTATATTTCTGACCAACTGAAAGTTGCATTCCAAAGAGTAAGCACACAATTTAGTTATATTACAACCAGACGGCCGAACTTAAATCGTCACATACACATATATACTTAACATATAGTTATTGGCTTATTTTCAACTACGTATTCAACCTTATAGGGCATTACACTCCCGCTGCATAGGCGCGGGTACATTTCTAGTTATTTATATTATTGAGTCCTAATTTAAACATTGTTTTTGTCAAGCCTTGCATTTTTTTTTAATTTTAAATGTTGATAGTGTTTTAACTTTTGGTTTTCCTCGTTTGATCAGGTAACCCATTCCACTTCTGAATCCCGGACGGAAAGAACCATAATTTTTTGTGTTCGTTTTTGCAAACGGAATAGGAAAAGTGTTTTTATAACTATGTCTATCTGAGG
>CALYLW010001423.1:0-138034 GCA_944989445.1 Ampullaceana balthica
ACAAAAAAAAAAAAAATTAAAAAAGAAAAAAAAAAAAGAAACAAAAAAAAAACAAATCAAAATAAAAAAAAAGAAAAAAAAAAAAAAAAATAGATAAAAAAAAAAAAAAAAAAAGAAAAAAGAAAAAAAGTAAAAAAAAAGAAAAAAAAAAAAAGAAAAAAAAAGAAAAAAAGAAACAAAAAAAAAAAAAAAGAAAAGAAAAACATTAAAAAAAAAAAAAAAAAAAAAACAAAATAAACAAAAAAGAAAGAGAAGACAAAAAAAACAAAAACAAAAAAAAAAAAACCAACAAACCCCGACACCCGACTAAAGACCACACCCACCCGTCGGGACCCACCACACCCGGCACCCCCCCACCCACCCCCCCCCCACCCCACCCCCCCCCCCCCCACCTCCCGCTCCCCCGTCCTCCCCTCCGCCCCCCCCCTCCCCCCCCTCCCCCCCCCCCCCCCTCCCCCCCCCCCGCCCCCCATCCGCCCCCCACCCCCCTACACCCCGCCCTCCCGTCCCCTCCCCACCCCCCCATCCCCCCCCCCTCCCCCCCCCACCTCCCCCCCACCCACCCCTCCCCCCCCGCTCCCCCCCCCCCACCCCCCTCTCCCCCTCCCCCCCCACCCCCCCCCCCACCCCCACCCCCCCCCTCCCCACCAACCCCCCCCACCCCCCCACCCCTCCTCCCCACCTCCCCCCACCTCCCCGCTCGCCCCCCCACCCCCCCCCCACCACCCCCCCCCCTCCCCACCCCCACACCCCACCCCTGCCACCCCCCAGCCCACCCCCCCCCCCCCCCTCCCCCCCCCCACACCCACACACCCCACACCCCACCCCACCCACACCCCACACCCCACCCCACCCCCACCCCACACCCCACACACACACCCCACCCCTCACCCCTTCCCCCCCACCCCCCCCCCCCCCCCCCCCCCCCTCCTCCCCCCTACCCTCCACCCCCCCACCACGACTACCCCCCCCCCCGCCCCCCCCCCGCCCCCACCCCCCCACCCCCCACCCCCCCGCCCCCTCCCCGCACCCCCCCCCGCCCTACCCCCCGCCCCCCCCCCCCCCCACCTCACCCCCACCACCCCCCCCCCCCCCCCCCCCCCCCCCCCCACCCCCACATACCCCCCCCCCCACCACCCCCCCCACCCCCCCCCCCCCTACCCCCCTTCCGCTCCTCAACCCTCCCACCCCACCCCACCCCGCAACCCCCAACCCCCCCCACCCCCGCTGTCCAGGCCCCGCTAATCAGGGACGGAACCCGAGCCCCCCAGCCCCCCCTATGTCCGCCCCCACAATCCGATTTCTATACACTAGCATGGTTTCAAAGTAAATATAATGTATATTAGATCATAAAAAAAATATTTAACTATAAAACATAATTATTGCTGAACGGGTCATAAAGAAGTATTGGTGATGTAATGCCAAATATTCATGGCTCAATTTTCTTTTTAAATTTATCAAAAATTCTTAAATGTCAAATCTTTGTATGGCTTGGCAAGTCATATTATACAGATATAAACAAATTATATATATACGAGCAACAAAGCCCGTCCAAGGACGTTACGCCACCGTTCAGTGGCATGTTGTAACTCCCCCCCCAACAGCCGTCTCGACCAGCATACATGTGCATCACATCAAAAATACTATTCATTAAAGTTAAAATAAATAACTTTTGACTATAAATCCCAAAGCGCATAACTCAAAATAAAGTCTTGGAAGAAATACTGCACCACAAATAACTCGTTTTGAACGTTGGCGTAAACGTGTTCAATATGATTGGCTATGGGAGTCATATGTGTTTGAGGGACCAATCGGTATCGATGACCTGACAGAACTTAGCCTTTTATTATATAGGATATCAAAATATAAATATATTTACAGTCGACCCACTTAACTCGAGCTCGGTTAACTCGCCCACCCATTATGTCGATGTTTTTTTATTGGAACCGCCAAATTCTCTCTTTGTCTTAGCATTTTCTCGTCGTTTAATTCGATTTTTTTAAGTCGCCGAAACCTCATAACACGAGCACAAAAAAGGGTCAAATTTGTCACTTAACGTTGGTTATCTCGATCCTCATGACCAATCGCCAGCTTTTGAAAATGTTAGCTATGATTTTTTTATAACCAAGGGAAGGGACCAATTTTCTGCCTCACAAGGGTCTGCTGGTGATGTCACAGCCCGCTTGCTTTTACCTCTCAGCACTGTGTTGCTTCTGGTACTATGGCAATCACCCAGCTTTTGAAATTCTTAGTTATTTTATAACCAACAAGGCCACACGTCAAATTTCAGCCTTGCATGGTGTGCTGGTGACGTCACAGCCCGCTTGCTTTTAGCTCTCAGCGCTGTGTTGCTTCTGGTACTATGGCAATCACCAGCTTTTGAAATTCTTAGTTATTTTATAACCAACAAGGCCACACGTCAAATTTTCAGCCTTGCATGGTGTGCTGGTGACGTCACAGCCTGCTGCTTTGCTTCAGCGCTGTGTTGCTTCTGGTACTATGGCAATCACCAGCTTTTGAAATTCTTAGTTATTTTATAACCAACAAGGCCACGCAAAAACTGTCAGCCTTGCCAGGTGTGCTGGTGATGTCACAGCCCCCTTGCGTTCAGATACTTTTCAGAGCTGTGTCAGAGTGAAATGACTCGCGAATTTTGTGTTTGCAATGTTGGAGAATATAATAAACGTTTGTATCGATAATCGACGTTGGTTTTTTTTAAATTTTAAATTTCTGCTGTTAGTTGGTGCACATATACCTTTTGTTGTTAGCAAACATGTATGTACATTTTTATAGCATGCCGATAGCTTCATCAAACAAATAACGGCAAAAAAAACAGACAGTTTACCCACCCCCACTCTAAGTCCATTGTAAGCTGAGGGGATCGTATGGAATAACAAAATGTACCATGTGCAGACTTGTTGTCATTGGCAACCATTCATCCTTCAACCTCATTTTGACTCTACTACTACTGCTTTGTTCTCATTGTTTCATTCATAAGAAGTGGCCGTGTGCAAAAGCCATTTAACTATTGGTTAGAATTAATTAAAATGTGTCAAAGTTGAAGGTTCAAAAGGAGTTCCTAATTTATCTGTGTATGTAAACTGTAGTTTTTATAAAGAAGAGTTCGCTTTGTCATGAGTCATATATAAGTAATGATAGACAACAGCAACGCCGTTGTGTAAAAAAACGTGCATGTACATTCTCATTTATTAACGCTAGTGATGGGACGATACCAAAATCACAGGCTGCTTACTGTAAACAAGGCTCCCCAGATTTTAAAATATATAATATAACAGACTACAGACAGTTTACCCACCCCCCGCTCTCAATCTCCCACACCATTGTTGTTGTTAGTCCGATTAGCATCAAGTTACCGAAGGAATTCTAAGTCCATTGTAAGCGCTCAATCTGGGAATCACTGCGTGCGCGCGGTGGCGTGGCGGGAAGGAGTATACGACTTCATTATAGTTATGTACTAGGGAAAAAAACTGCGCTGACGCAACAAAGGGTTATATTTAAACTTAAACGGTCCTTAAAAACGAACGGTCTTAACAACCTTTGGAAAGAGTGAAGAAATAGGGTCCCGATATTCCGATAAGATTCTGATTAATCGTCCCATCACTAATTAACGCACAACACGTGCATAAAGAAATTTCAAGCGCATGTTAATATTTTGCCGCCATATTGGTTTTCGTTTTAACTCGATCATCGGTTATCTCGATGCCATTTTTCATACCCCAACGCCGTCGACTTAACCGGTTTCGACTGTATTTAAATTGATACAATTTCATATAACCTAGTTGTGCTTTTTATATCAAAGCTTTTAGTGTATATGTTCTATTTATATATATGCTTTAAGAGAGTGCTGAATTTATGGAAAGAGAAAAATCTCACCTGTTTTTAAAAGTTTGCACATCATAACATTTACAGAGTTGTTCAAACTGCACGCTCCATATTTGATTGTGATAAAAAGATCTTGAGATGTTTCAAGCCTTGTGTTGTATGAAGTAAAAGACTTTCCTTGAACAGCAGTTGTATTGGAATCATTTGTTGCAATCTCAATTAGACAAGGAAAAACTTGGCTTTCACAGAAAAAACCAATAGTTATTTCAAGTTCATTGACTTTTATCACACAATCTTCTGAGTTGATGGCAATTTCTTTTCCATCAACAAATAGTATACCAGATAAATCTGTTGCATCTGAAAGTTGTTTTTAAAAGAAAATGGTGGCTAACTTTTAGTTACAAAGCAAAAATATTTGAATACTATGTTACACTAACTAACAATTACCAAAACGAAATTATATTTACAATGCATTATTTATTTTATGTCCTTTTGGTATGGCATCCATTCATACTCAAGGGACAATGGTGTTGACTCTTGCTCCTCTTCACCCCACCTTTCTCCTGGCTCTTCTCTCTTCACTCCTAGCTTAGAGGGTGGCTTCCGCAGCTTGAGTGCCCTCATGCACCTTTGACCACCAGAGGGTGCACTCCTCTGCACTAGACTCCCACGTTTTATGTCCTTTAAATATTCTTAAACGAAGTAGTTTTATGTTGTTTTTTTTAACTCATTCACTACTAATGCGACTGAAAGCGACATGGCGTCTAGCAACGCGCATACTAAAAATGATCCCGCGAGAAGCATTGTTACCGTGCGAATAGCTCTCGGCTTTTTAAAAAGTAGAAACATAACTGATTTCGTTTAAAAAAAACAGATGTTTATGTCATTTAGGGTTCAAAAGCTGTGTGGCTTAGAAGTCGGACTCTATTTGGTGAAACTTGATTGTGTGGTTTCAGAATATTCTTATACAATGGCCTTTCATTTTCTTGACTCTTTAATTACTGCTTCAACGTTTAATTATGCAGCAGTTTACTAATTTAAACAATGAGGAATCAGATGGTGAAATTAGTGATAGTGATACTGATAATAATTAACTCTAACTCTAATCATAGTGACGCTAATGAGAGTTATGAAGGAGATACTGTCACTTAATCTTGGTCAGACAATTTGATTAGTGTTACAGACAATTTAATGAAATTACAGGGTAAATCATTTTCTCCCTATTGACAGCAGTGTCATAGACTACTACAAGCTTTTCATGAACTCTGCCATGATTGAGTTGTTAATTGCTGAAACAAACAGATACGCTGAACAGCAGCAAACAGCCAAGGGTAAGAAAGACCCCTGTGGAAGGAGGTTACTAATGAGGACATATATAAATTCCTCTACATTGAAATCATGATGAGACTCAAGAATCCAACTACCAAATTGTATTGGTCAGTGGTTTCATGAGACAATAAATTGAATAAATGGACAAAAAGGTGACAAACAACGGAGGTCGCATCCCAAAACAGCGATGTAAATTTTCAAAAAACACTTTTCAATATTTATTTTAAATATATTTGTGAATTAAAGTGCATCAACCTATACATTTTTTAAAAGCTCATTCAATTTTCTGTTTTTTTGGTGTGTGTTTTTGTTATTTTAAAATTTCATTTAGGTGTTTAAAAATATTTTATTTAACATGGGGGTACATGTATTTTTAAATCCTTTATATTAACTCGTGGTGTCTGCGGCGGACCTTGCTTGCTTGCTTGCTTGCTTGTCGCCAAAACTTTTGATCGATTTTTAACCCACTTGCTCGCAAGATAGCGAGCTGAAATTTTGCAGGCAGTTTTGTACCGATGATAAAAACAACGTATCAAAATTTCAGATCGATCGCATGTACCGTAATTAAATTATTGATTTTTTAGATTATTTTATTTATTCCTATGTATCATGCTATTTTTTGAGATAGAGCGTCGCGGTGCGTATTATATTGAACAACCTTTCTGTCGCGCAATAAGGTGCGTATTTTATTGACAGCTCTTTTTATAAACATATTCCTGATCGGTGCGCATTATATTAAACACGTTTTACGACACAACTGCAATTTTGTATTTCTGGATGGTCTGGCGCTGCGTATTATAATGAACATTCTTTTAGTTACTTCTCGTACATAAAGGATTTATAGTCAAAAACTTGGTTTTTTACGGGTTGTTTTTATTAGAGTAATCTCCCTTTGCTTAGTATTTCAGGGGGTGTTTTGGTTATTGCGATTAGTAGCGAATGAGTTAAAGTGAGAAAATATTAAAATTCAATCTGAAGTGTTACTAATATTTTAATGAATAGTAACACAACACTACTATCACTGAGTAATGTTCAAATCTAAAGAATGTAGATTCATGCAAATAAACCTTTAGTATGGTGGCCCCTGACACTTCAACACACCAATTTGAATATAAATGGTGTGACTCCATGTTGTTAGTCTACAAGAAGTTTCAAACCCGGATGGTTCCACACATTGATATATGAAAATATGCATTATAAAATAGTGAAATGTTTTATGGTTAATTAATTGTATTATCTGTGGTCAAACCACATCATCATCTGATAAAAACCATCATAAAACCCTTTTCTTTAGTTAATTAAATTAGCATTAAAGTGGAAGAAGAGGAGTGTGATTAGTTTACATGTCAACTTACTTGTTTATTTTAAAATTTCACTCAGCAACATTTAGTAGAATATATTACATGTCAGACAATACAGGGAAAACCTGGCAGAGGATAGGTCTATGTGGTGGGCTATAGTGAAAGAAGGATCACTAAGAGCCGAAGAACAAACCAGAGTGGAAACAGTTGTAAAAGAGCGAGGAGGAAGGCCAGGCAACTTCGCCCCACAGCATTCGTTTGTGTGACATGCAGAATAAACTGCCACTCAAGGATTGGTCTCATCAGCCACACCAATAATAATAATAATAATAATCATAATAAATTGATAATTTTTATAGCGCTGTATCCCAGCAAGGAGCCAGGCTCACAGCGCTTTACATGGAGATAATAACATAATATAATAATTAAATAAACATTATTATCATAATAACCATATGAAATCAAAGTTCTTGAACTTATAAGTTTTAAATTATTTTCATGTTTTAGTCCACTTATAAAAAACGTGGTTTATAAAATTCTTTTTTTACCTCTATTTATTTTATTCTTTTTAGTCCAATCAATAAAAACATGGTTTTTAAAAATCTTTTTTTACCTCTATATAATATATTTTTATACCAAACACCTCATAAGTGCCCGCCCAACGTGGGCATGTGGATGTCAACAATAGGCTTAGTCATTTCTAAGACCGGAAAACATCATAACTTATTCGGTCATTGGGCTATTTTCAGATTCAGGTCAAACATTTCTGAAACATCCATTACAACAGTGTATTTTGATACATTGATCTCAATAAAAACGATATTCTAGGTGCAATTATTGTGCAAAAAATATTTTTTTACACTTAGTTTTGCAGCAGAATAAATTATTTAAATTCCGAAGACTTAAAACTTAATAAATAAGCCTAAACATTTTTAAAGATGAGTGTAAGCGGTCGTTCGATAGTTGTAACTACGGTAAACACTAGTCCTAGCGTAATAGTAGTCAATTATTAACAAATATATTTATTTTAATATTGATTGTTTTCCTTGGTCCTTATAATAAACTTACACTAAGATTATGACTTTAATTATAATTACATCATTAGTATTAGTAGTAAATAGCATGAAATAATAAAGTTCAAGGACGAACGAGCAAATGAACTAGAACTAGAGCCTCAGTCAGAGCCGAGTCACTAATTCATTTACATAAATCATACTCGCAAGGACGTTCTATTTCGCATAATATAATATATCACATAATTTAACATTATATTGATATTTTAATTGAAAAATTTAAAATAATTAAGCCTAAGCATTTTTTCAAATGAGTATAAGCGGTCGTTCGATAGTCGGTGCCGTAAACACTAGTACTAGTACTAGTCCTAGCACACTTATACTTCTTAATTCTTATACTTATAAAAAAAATATATTTTATATAAATTGTTTTCATTGGTTCATATAAAATATGTATCCCTTAGTATTTATTAGTAACAAACTAACACTAAGATTATGACTTTAATTATAATTACATCATTAGTATTAGTAGTAAAGTAAAGTAAATAATAGTATGAATGAATAATAATTAAATATTTTTAAAATCTTTTTTTTAAAAAGGACACGCTTTTAACATAATCACTACTTTTAGTTATGTCTCATATATAAGGGATTTATAGTCAAAAACTTTGTTTTTACAGCTATTTCTTAAAACTTATAATAAAAACTCTTTACAATTCACGTCTGACGCCCACACATCTTTTTTTACCTCTATTTTTTTATACCAAACACCCCATAAGCGCCCGCCCAATGTTTTATACCTCGGTGATGTGTTCACGTGGTGAACTCATGGATGTCAACAAAGCAGAACTAGACTAAGATACCGCCACATTTAAGATTGCAACAAAATGGACATTTGAAAATTATACAGTGATATTTCTATTTCATGAAGATCAATAGGAAACTAAAATAAATTGGTCTAAACTAGAGCAGCTGCATGTGCAAAATTTATTTTAAAAAATGGTTAGATGTACTGGTGTTTTAAGTACATGTAGAGCGAAATATAATTATAAACTTAAAATATTATCTAATATACTTGGTGCAAATTGAATTTTGTTGAAGTGTGCATATCTAGGCTTAATAGTTAATAGATTAGAGACAAACTAGCTAGCAAATAAAACAAATAAGATTAGTTAATTAAGTGGAATAATTTTTTTAGAGGGCTCAAGATTCCTTGGACAGATTTCTCTACTTATTATGTAGCAATGCTTAAATTTTTCCCATAATCCAATTTACTAACATTTATATTTGTTATAATGAACTAATCTACTAATGAAATTAGATTTTTCAGTCATATAGCTTACTATAATTATAAATAAACTGGCCATATTTTGTGTTCGAGAATAGTCTTTAAATTTAAAAAAAACTTATTCATTTGTGAATCGGTTGGTGAGGACTATGGCGGCTATTTGACAATATTTGGTTAAGATTTTGTTCTTCAAGCCATGGATTTGTCTCCTTGTCACTATGTTGTTTTGTCACTTGTTGTTTTGTCTCTTGTCATTTTGTCTGATTACCGATTTTAAGCTAGTTATTAATAAATTGTTATCAGATAATTATATATTTATTGTTAGGTTCATTAGATAAGAAATTAAAAATAATATTTACTTTACCATATATTTGGGGAAATAGCTGATATTCACTGTCAGTCTCAATGGATTCTGAATTTATATATTTTTCCAAATATCTTTGCACCACTGAGATCTTTTGAAGCTGTAATCATTATTTCTATAGATACTGTAGTTGTTCCAGTCAGTGTGCATCTGTACCTGAGAGAGCTTTTGCAGTCAGTTTTTAAGTTGAATGCAAGATACTGAAATATAAAAAGTTATTGAAAATAATCATCAACTTTTTATAGAACTCTAAACTTAATTTTCAATATTTATTTTTGTTTCTGAATTTTCCAAAATTCCGTAAATTCAAAATCTTAATAAAAATACCGAAAATAAAGTTAAAATGATTGTTATATTGATTTGCTATTCTCTAAAGCCACATTAAATATTTAAAGGACAGTTTTTGTCAAGAGCATGTTTATATTGTTCTTTTGAAACATTTAATAAACAAAAAATTTAAAAATTGACTAATAATCAAGTTCAGTAAGGGAAACTATTTGATTAAAACTATTTTTTAAACACTAAGTTTAAATGTTGAGTGAATATTAGTATAATTGGGTTTCAAGGGCAGTCACTGTCAGAGTTGATGCAGGGATGAACTCTTACATATAACAAAATGCTCTAACAGCTTGCAAGAAAAAACTGACAGCCAACAACCCAGCTCTTGGTCTACACTAATGACTTTGCCTATGAGTCCGACAAAACCCATTTTAAACTATCAGGAAAAGAGTGAAATGCAAACAACAGGTGTCTAAAAATCAGTTTCATAATGACAATTTAGGCTCATCAGCCAAGAATGGATGTTAATGTATGAAAATCTAAACACCAAATTTCGAATCTCTATTGCCTTGTAGTCACAGTCACTCTAGTGCCAAAAGCATTCTCACTCTCACTCCCAAAATCATTCTGTCAATTCGTGGGATGTAACTGGAGCCCAGTTGTACTGGTTATACCCTGGAGATTATAGCTTTGCTTTACACCCTTGACAAGACACGTGAATCAATAGTTTCTTGTTATAAGAAACCCACTCATATTTGAGTAGAGCCAGCAACAAGAATTGCTTTTGTTGGTGGAAGAGATCACAATAACTTATTTTACAGCTACCACCCATAGCAAGCTGGGCGACCCCCAGCCAATGAGGTGCTTTTCACCAGTTTGTCTGCACTACTGTAAGTGCAGGTCTTAGGATACTCAGGCACTTGATAAATAAACTGCAAAAAATGCAGCAACAACTAAAATTTAAAAAGTTTAATACAAAACGTTAGCACCTAGCTAAGGAGCTAAAATGTATTTATACTGTCACCACTACCAGACAACCTTCAAAACATCGATCACAGCATGACATCAAGCATCGTTTAGGAAATTGCTAAGCTACAGGTTGATTTAGCCAATTAAATTAGCTACAAGGCTAAACGCCCTTCAGAGAAAAAGACTACCCATTCTTCTGGAAAAGAAACAGCAGCAAAAAAGTCAGGGTATTCAGCATTGGTATTGCTGTCAAAAATGCTCTCCTGGGGGAAAAAGTACACTGCCTACAGTGAACAGAAAGGGTACTTACCTTTACTCCACCTCATTCATCAATAGGCTATGTAACATAATCCATGCATAAACACCAAACCCTAAAGGCCATAAATATGCAAAGGGTGAGTCTTATAGCCAGCTTGACCCATTTATCAGAATGATAAATTATGAACTATTACGTTAACTTGATAAAGACCTTCCATATAATAGTGACAAATAGAAGTGGAACCACATCAGTGAGACTCATACAGTACATCTAAATTTCTTACAATCAATCCAGCAAACCAAGAAAAGAAGAAATGCTCATTTGGAATACAAATGATCCTACAACCACCATAGACTACATACATATAGATCTGCATGGAGTACAATTCAGAAGCTAAAAAGACATTGCAGAAATGACTACTGGCTTTGTCAGGGTATACAGCTATTACCTGACACTGGTAACATCCGAGGAACATATTAGGATATAAAAATATCCATTTATCCTACTACTAAGAGGGTTAATACCCCTTTAATATCCTCTCCAGGTGAGCAACAAGAGAAAAAAAGATAAGAATGATTGGTGAAAAATTACTCTGAACTCTATTTCAGACAAAGCATATCTCCATGGGTGTCCTTTGGACCATTGAAGTTTTCCATCCCATAATGGAACTAGATAATAAACCAACACAGGCAAAACTAAAGCATGCAATTGAGTGCTGGTGAATAGAAAAGATTTCCTGGTCAAGCAGCCATACCAAATACCACCAGAGGTTATCAAGTGCATCTTGGTGGGACAATTGCATGACCTCCTGTCTGTATTTGGAAGAATTGGTTGTAACAGAGAATGTGAGAGATGTTAAAATAATCACCATAAATAAAAATAAGAGCAACATAAGCCACTTCAACTCTTATTGGGACATGTCTCTTTAGCACAGGTGGACAAGGTCATAGTTAACCTAAAGAAATTTTAAAAGCTTGGTGAATTGCAATGCCATTTCTGTGCAGAAATTCAAAATAATATTCTCTCTGAGGATTGTAAACTACACAAAATGAACACATGCTTTTATATCTGGCATTCATAGCTCTTAGCATGTAATTTGATATGGTCTGCAGAGATAGTCTCTTTATTGCTCTGGAAAGAAAAATTGGTTGTACACCAAAAATCTTGAACAATGAAGGCAAAGTGCTATATGATGGGTCCTTACTAAGTGGAATACAACAAGGCTCTGTTTATGCATCAACACTTTTTTTTGCATCTTCTTTGAAAGTCTGATAAAACATGCCTTTCAGGGGTCTACTTAAGGAGTCTGTCTACACCTGATGCAATCGGAAATTATTCAACCCATCCAGACCATGGACAAAGAGAAAGTTACACAAAACAGTCATTCAATAGTCAGTTAACAGATGATATCACTATACTATAGTATCACATATAGTGCAAGATCAGAGAAGCTTAAGTCACCAAGCCTGCTTTTGACTTTGGCCAAACAATCAGTCTAAAAAAGGTGAATGTATTGGCCCAAGCAGCTGACCCACCTTAGTGTGTTATCACAATCAGAAACTACAAACTGGGAATTTTAGAACACTTAACCTATATTTGCACTACTGTTAACAAGAGTTTCTCCATAGATATTGAGTTTGACCAAAGGATCAGGAGCGTTTTCTGGTGGTCAGACGCTTTGACACCGGACGATTCGACCTTGCCAGTCCGACCAAAGGAAGTTTTGACCCCTTCGCATCTACACTTTAGAATTTATTATTATATATTTTTTTAACCCACAAACTGGTCGGCCGAAAAATCCGGCCAATCGGCGCATTTCGTACTGTGACGGCCGATAAATAGCAACTTCCAATCCACTATTTTATCGTAAACTGAGCCACTTCCTTTTATTATTAATTACATCTTCTTCCGGGTCAAGCTTGAGGTTAAAAACTTTAAAAATAGTATTTTTTATCGGTGTGTTATAAACACTATTTTCTTACGCCGATTTTGAAACCAAAATGGATTATTCTGCAGCTGGAACTTCGGGTAAAGGTTAAAAAAAAGGTAGAAATATATTTGAAAGCCTGATATATGAAGATCTAAGTGATAATGTGATTATTTTAATATTCCACATGATAATCTTAGCTCCGATTCTTTTTTATAGTTCTCTTGAATCCGATGCTAGTCTTAACCAAGGCCACGCATCAAATTTTGGCCTCGCGGGGTCTGCTGGTGAGAGTTAAGCTCTCAGCGCTGGTTAGAATTTATTAAAATGTGTCAATGTTAAAGGTTCAAAAGGAGTTCCTAATTTATTTTAGTACCTTTTTATAGAGAAGAGTTTGTTTTTTTGTCAAGAGTCATATATAGGTCATGATAGTTTGATAGACAAACAAATAACGCAACGCCTATATGTAAAAAAAAACCTCCAAAAACATGTGCATGTGCATTCTCATTTATTAACGCTAGTGATGGGACGATACCAAAATCATAGGGTGCTTACTGTAACCAAGGCTCCCCAGATTTTAAAATATATAATTATTATAATATAACAGACCACAGACAGTTTACCCACCCCCACTCTCAATTTCCCACACCATATCGCTCAATCTGGGAATCACGGTAATGCGATGTCGCGCGCGGCGTGGCGGGCAGGAGTAGATCAATTCGTTATAGCTATGTACTAGGGGGAAAAAACTGCGCTAACGCAATAAAGGGTCATATTTATACATAAACGGTCTTTAAAAACAAACGGTCTTAACAACCTTAGGAAAGAGTGAAGAAATGGGTCCTGATATCCCGATACGTCCCATCACTAATTAACGCACTAATTAATTATGTATATAAAGAAATTTTAAGCGCATATTAATATTTTGCCGCCATATTGATTTTCGTTTAACTCGATGATCGGTTATCTCGGCACCATTTTTCATACCCCGAGGCCGTCGACTTAAGCGGGTCCCACTGTATATGTTTTAAAGTTAAAAAACTGTGCTTTGTTTGATAGCTTAGCATGAAGGGTTGCATCTTGACCTTTGCACACAAATTTAGAATTATTAATCAATGAATGAGAGGCTAAGAAAATGTAATGCAGAGCAATGAAAATTATTTATTTAAAAAAATAATAATAATTATTAGCAGAAAAATTAAAATTGCTTTCCATACATTTCTTCATATTTTAAATAGCAAAACTTACATAATTTTTATCATTATCATTTGAAAAATGATCCTCCTACCAGAAATGAAGTTATAACGTGTTTCAAAATAATTTTAAAATTTTATTTACAAAAACAACTTTTCCAAACTAAAAAAAAATCTAAAGTACTAAGAGTAATAATAAAATATTTATAAATATTAATGGGATCTCATTATCAATGAAGTAATTAAAGAATCAAACTAAACCTTAAGATTTATCAAACCAAGCTTTAACAAATTATAATAATAATATATATCTAAAATGCAATCTTACTTTGGTGAAAACAATACTAAAATATGCATCTTCTGAATGGGACCAATCCGCCGAAGTAAATATAGATAAAATATTTTTAAAAATCAACAATACATATAAAAAAGTTATAGAATTACCAAGACATGATTTCTTTCTGTTTTTCGCTGTATATAAAACTGAACAAATTCCATATTAGTATCAAATGTATAATCAACATTAGCTTTAAATATTATCTGATCGTCTCCACTGATTAGGCCACGTTTGCATCTTGTTTTACAGTCATCTTGATTGAATTCACTCAATTTTACAGTCTGCCCAAATACAAATCCTGAAGATTAAAAGCAACATATCATATTCTTTAAACATCGCCAAAAGGTATGAAAATTGATGAGCATGTTCATGATATAAAATAAATTTTTGGAAATCATTTCTTAAAGGCACCAGCTGTATGTTCGGCAACATATTCTCAGTTACATACATCCACTATGCAGTGAATGGACATCATTCTGGCAATTTAAATGCTCATATGTGGCTCATGTAAGAATTCATCTCCCCTATGTTATATATCATGACATGTTTCTTTTCTTTGTGAAATAAATAGTCTATATATTTAATCTGTTTTCAGAGGTAGCTGGTTAAATTGATTTTTATATGGTACTATCAAATGTACAGCTTTGATAATAAGGAAATTTGAATGCAGTTATCAATTATGATACATATATTCCTAAATGTGGGTTACAGATGACTTACGTTTATGGCAGATCATTACTAAAGTAGCTAATAAGGCAAATGTTTTTTGCAATTTCAAAACTCATCTTGCTTCTGTTTCAGTTGATTTCAAGTTGCTTTACTTCCTCTGTGGCTGACTTGAAAAAAAAATATATATAGTAATCTAAATTAATATGCATTACAGAAAATAAAACAATAAATTAAAAACCAAATTTGTATGTTAAATTTTAATTACCGTATATACTCGTTTCTAAAGCCATCGTTTTTGGGACAAAATATAGGGGAAAATGTTGGGGGATAGGCGTACAAGTGGGTCATATGTGATTTCTGCATGTACATTGAATATCGGTGTTGTGAGGGATTAAGTGGGGGAGGGAAGGTGTCTCCTCTCACGGGCTACTGTCGGTATGTCAAAGCAAGTTTCATTTGATGTATTTTAGATCTCCTTAACTCAAGAGTTTTGGCTTCCAATGTCTGTATATCAAAATTTTCAAGGAGTTTGGGTAAGAGGAAAAACTTACTGCCCCAATCCCACCGTGGAGGGAGTTAAATGTGGGGGACGGGCTTTCTCCGAGGTGTTGGTATTTCAACGCTAAGTCGGCTTCCTTTCATATGAAACAACAGTCACCGCCTCTCCTTCCTGTCAAGCCTTTCTCGCTGGTATGGCTGTCCCCACCACCCCCTTAATATCAACATTGTCCTTGATTAATCTACGCTTATTACACCATTTCCCCTAACTCGAAAACTCGGTAAGTTGATTTTTTTTACGGGTCCCTTTGAGTTCGACTTAGAGAGGTCCGACTTTAGTTGGTTTTTTTAAAAATGTGTACAATTTTGTTTACGCCGTCCTATTATTTTTTGGGGTCGGCTTGCAAGCGGGTGACACACTTTTTATACTATTCTCTTCCAAAAGAGGGAGGGGGTCGGCTATAGAATGAGTATATACGTTAATTGTAACAATTCTCTCTGTATTCATCATTACCATGGCAACTCTTATCTTATCTATTACAGACGCTCCTTCTTTACAGAAGAAATGTTGATAAAGTGTCGGTTTTTTTCGTGGTTTCTTCAGGCAATCCATTCCGGGCCTGAATTCCGGACGGGGAAAAACGAGCATTTGTATGTGTTTGTTCTTGCATACGGAATAAGGTAGTAAGGACTTAGATGAACTGATAAAATGGGAGACTAACTGGAGTATGTCTTTCCAACCAGAAGAGTGTCAACTGTTAAGAGTAACAAAGAAAAAGAAACAAATATACTCAAAATATTTTATTCATGGCAAAGAACTAATCCAAACTAAATATGCAAAATACTTAGGATTAATAATAAATGAGAACTATCGTGAAATCCCTATGTTAATTAAGTTATGCAAAACTCTATTATGCAAAAGTAAATATTAACCATACTTTGTCAATGTGAAAAAGCAATATTTAGATGTTATTTTGGAACGGAACTTTTTCAACATACCTGTGCCAAAAAGAGAGAGACCTCTTTTCAAACATGACACATACTTCACAATTTATTTTTTAAAATAAACCAACAACTTTACTCATATAATGTGATATGTAACCATATTTATTCTTGTAGACTTGTAGGAAAATGAATGAGCTAATGAAATATTTGTAAATGAAATAATATTCAAAATTATGCAAGTTAACTAATATAATTTGTATAATTTATGCATGGAAAAATAGTAATAGAATAGGCAGCATTTCATAAACATTTTAACATGTAGACTAAGGCATTGAAAACCATTTAATATTTTGAAAAATAAACAAAAGGAATGTGTTTTAATAAAATTATGTCTTTCACATTTTTTTTAAAGTGAATAATGAAAATTTATTGAGTTATTCAGACAATTCTTTCGGGTAATGCTAGTTTTTAAAGAAAGACAGTCATTAAGCTCTACATGGTGGAATGAATCCATATAATCCGGGAATAATTTAAAACCATGTTTCGGTTTCTAACCTATGATATTGATTATAACTTTGCATCTTTGTATGAGTGATTATATAATTTTTTATGCAGTTTCCTGTTTCATTCAAACGTGTCTTAAAATTTTGGCTCAGTTGGGTCATCTTGTTTTAATGATGAAATAATATTTTTTAAGCTGAGGTTTTAAAATTTCTCTCTTGTTACAAGTACATCTTATTTGTAGGCCATGTTCTGCTAGTGAGGAAGCCATTTGTTTTTGTAAAATAAAGTGGGTCTTGGATGAAGAATTTGAAATTGTTTATAACGAGCTCTAATTATACTAACATAAATGTTAAACTTTCCTGTATTAATTTGAATGGAGAGCATTTGTGAGACGACTTTGGTCCAGTTACTCATTAATTAGCTTTTCAAATTAATTTATAAAAATCCTGTTCTTAATTCCCCCAATTTTAAACAAATGTGAAAACCACCAAATAATATTGATAACATAAAGAAATTTCATATCTTAAAATAATGAACAATATTAAGAAATGCTTTAAAATAAAAACAAAATTTAATGACTTGTAGAAATATTTATTTTTTTAAAATTTGTTTTTGCATTTTTGTTAATAGATCCATTAGTCACAATTCATGCATTGTCGACCTAGTCTTGACTAGTTTTGAGGTTTTCCAAGACACCATCCAACAGTGGTTCCAAGAAAAACAGAGCACTATGCAAGGGCTAAAGCTGAGGACCTTTGGGTTATTGAGAAATGGTTTGAACTACACAAGAATACTGAACAGGACAGTGGCGTTGTTGGGGGGGCCGGAGGAGGCGGTCCACCCCGGGCGGCATTTGAAAATTACAACCATTTCCGACAACCGCCCTTTTTCTTTTGAAGGGGGGAAAACCCGAGTGAAACAAAAATACTCGTACTTTTGAGTCTTAAATAACGGATTTGCACATGTGTTTGATTACAGAGTGGATGTTCTAACTAACTTAAGCCCGTTCAAAAAAATTTTAATCGCTTAAAAAGGTATCAATTTGTTGGGAAAATTAAGCAGTATACGCCACAAATGATGCTGTTATACGAAAAATACCACAAAGAACACATCATGGCTTCTAACTTCCATCCAATGTTCCATTTAAGCTGCGCGGCCACACAGATATCTAACCACCGCCGCGCAGCAGTTTATAATTACCGCGCATCAAATTTAGTAAAAACAATTATTTCAACTTTGCACAAATGTTCCCTCTGAGCTGCGCAGCCGCAAAGGTTTTCGACCAACACCGCGCAACAGTTTAGAATTACCGGGCAGCAAAAAAAAATTTTTTTTATTTATTAAATTTTATTTTCGAAGATAATAATTGTTTAATTATTTGAACAATGCTTCCATCTAACGCCAGTATTGCGCCTTGGAGCAGTAGTCTTCCCAGCAGGTTGAGCCTTGCTTTACACAGAGGTACTTTTTTGCACATAGAGCACCTGACGTTGGTCTTGACCTTCTTGTGTGGGTTGTCCTTGTATGCTACACCAAGGGTGTGCTCTGTTGTCTTTTAGGTGTTTTTCCAAGCAGACAGTGGAGACATGATTGGAAGCAGTTGCTTCTGGAATTTCAGGCCAGTGGTTGCCTAGTGTGTGGCGTTGGGGGCATGGTACCATTTGTCCTCGGCAAATGGCTGTTGAGCGGTAATTGCCAATCAGGTCAATGCAGAGATTCTGGATGTATCTAGTGTAAAACATGGGTTTTTTTCTCAGCTGCTTCTAGTTTAAACACATACATAACAAATGAATTGTAGCAGGCCCACATGAAAAATTTGATGAAAAGGCGACGGGGCCACCGGTAATGATGGCGTGAGCTATGGAGGCGCGTCATTTGATCATTTTTGGCACAACCACCCATGTGGCGATTGTAGTCCTGGACAAGCTGTGGCATCGGAACTTCATCAAGTGTTCCATCTTTGTTTCTTCTGTTTGCTACTCCTATTTGTGTTGGGTCATGAAAGTTTGAGATGAATGTAATTGGCCTCCGATCCTGCCATACCGGTTACAGGTTATGCTGCCCTGACATCGAAAGCGACTTTCGACTCTCGCAAGCTTGTCCACCTTCTTCAAGGACAGTGGAAAATAAATTTTCTATTTTTTTAAGAGTACCAACAAGTCCTGTTGGCAGCTCATTCAGCATGTACCTTGCTAATGTCACCGAGTTGTAGTACCGATCCATAATGATAATATGTGCTTTCTTTTCTTCTCACATGATGTCAAAAGATGAGCCACAGTGTTTTCCCACAGCACCCAGCTCTGTTGCAACTATTGGTGCTGCCCCAGTGTAGATCTCAGCGTTGACTATGTAGCCTGTCTGACTTTCGCAAAGAAGAAATGATTTTTTTTCCCATTTTGTAGGCTTGTTTTTGATGTATTGCTTTATAGCAAGTCTATTTTTGGTGGGTATCATACTTTCTCTTTTTCCGGTGGAAGTGCTTGGTTTATTCGCCAATCTTTTCATGGTTATTTTAGATAAAAATCAACTGTAATCACAACTCATGCTTTATTCGAGAAAAATACCATTTGTAAACACTAATCTTGCAACAAATGCGAGATTTAATGACGATTGGCTGTTACTTTTAGAACTTATTCAAGTTATATCCCAAATACCTAGAATTCGGTAACTCGGTATATAGGAATTAAATCTATTACCTAACATTCGGTAACTCGATCTGGTAGGGTTAATATCGCAACGACAGTGATTTTGTCATGGAATTTTGAAATTCGCAGAATGATGCGCAAACAAGTACCTACAAGGCATGGTGGTTTAAATATTGTGTTTAGTTTGCAAGTAGTAATTTATATTACTGTTTCAGTTTTCACAAAATTATTGTAAGGTAAGTTATTAAAAATTAATTTTGTTTTTATTGCATTAAAGTAGCACAAATAATTTGTGTTTTTCATTAAAATACGGTTATTCATTTAAAATGTTAAGCCTATCCAATTAAAGTAATGTGGTAAATAATTTGAATTCGTCTATTTAATGGAAAATTGTTAAGATTTATGACAAGAAATTCAAGAATATGAAAATATTCAAATTTCTCTGTTAATAAACACCACATTAAGCATTAATAATTTTTAAAAAGACTTGCTTTAAAATTACAAGCTTCTTAGAAAAATTTACATCTGAAGAAGTAACTAGGAAAAACGAGATCAGATGCTGGAATTTTACTCAATTCAATGCAATCTTTTTCTTTGCTATGTTATCTCAATTTATGGGAACCCGTCATTGTATGGAACAAAGAGATGTGCTAATAGAAAAAGCTGTTATATCAACAAAACATTTGTGTGAAGAGTTGAAGATATCAACTGAACACTGAGTTAAAAGGATAAAAAAAAATATGAGTGGGGGAAATTAAGAAGATGTGGTTCTATCTTTAGAACTAGAAGTACAAAGAGAAATGTTTTTATCCATGGATGGAATTATAAAATAACGCTTTGATCAGTTGCATGTCCTTGCAAGAAAATATACGTATATAATACCATGTAACCTACTAAATGAAGCATTTGAACATCAAATAAATTACTTTATTGACATTGATAAAGAACAATTCCATATTGAAAGAAAAAGGATCCAGGTTTTTAGCTGTACATACACTACAAGAAGAGGCATTATATAAGAAAAATGGGAGAAAAGACCCCCTTCATCTATTAAAATTTATTCAATAGTATAGATTGAAAAATTCTGTACCCAACATTGTAATTTTGCTATGAATTTTTTTAAGAATTACTATCAGTGTCGCTAATTGTGAAAGGAGCTTCTCGGAACTGAAGTTGATAAAAAAATTATCTTTGTTCCACAATGAGCAATTTAAGGGGAGGTGCTGGTCAAAATTCTAAAATTTGTATCCAGCGTCCTGAGTGATTTTAAGTAAAATATTGTTATAGGGTATAACAATAGATGTAAATTGCATTATTTTTTTTTCAAAAATCTTTATGGTTTCCATGGAAACTCAAATAAACATCCGCCATTTTGTTTTTTTTTGGTGAATTTCAAAACGCTAAGGCTTTTTTAACTTAATAGTTATGGCTTTCAAATTTAAAATATAGATAATTTATCATGTATCAAAACTTTGAATAACGGGACTTTTCTATGGATGCACTAGTTAAAAAAATTAAAATTCACAAAAAGTGTCTCCATTTTTTTGGTCAAAATTATGGGGTATGGGATACATTTTTATCTGTATTTTTCTTTGTAGGACAGTTATCAAAAAGTTAGGATATTCAAATCTTTATTTGTGTCTAACGATCACACAGAAAAAATATGGAGTAATTTGCTAAATAATTAAAAAAGTTATAAGGGTTTAAGTGACCAAAAACATCGAAAGCGGGAAAACTGAAAAAATGACAACATTTATAGAAAATATCATATTAAAATTATATTTTTGATCATGACTGGACATAAAATGGTCTATTAGCTTAAGCTGGTTCGTTCTCATTATTTTCTAGCTCCTCTCATCTTTTCCTCACTGTCCCTTTTACATTTTTTACTTTTACTCTCCTCCTGTAATTTTCACTTCTTCGTGCACTTATTTTTTTAACGCTCAAAAATACTTTATAGTCTCAATTATAAAACTGAATTTTTATTGCACACATAAATGATGATCTAAAATTAGTCTTTAATATTTGGAGTGATAAGAATTATACACTTTGACTTGAATAAAATTAAATTGAAATCACAGTAAGTAAATAGGTTTCCAATTGAATGTTATTGGGCCTGTGTTGCATTAGGGCATAGAAATAAAATGTCCAAGTAAACTTCTTTTCTGGGCAGTGTTAGCTTTAATTTACTATCTACAGATGTATCCTAGGAAGAACCCGGGTTAAGTAGCAATCTAGGTCCTGTTTTTATTTATTGATTATTGATCATGTCCCTGTCTAATACTTATGCCATTGCCTGTCTAATCTAGTAAATACTATTATTACTAGTACTAGTCCTAGTGACAAAAATTCGCTAGCTCATAGAATATTTTAAAAATTATTTAGGTAAAATTTATCACATTAGCAACAGTAGCTGTTTTGCTTTTATTACATGAACGTTTTATGTTATTATTGTTATTGGAATGGCTCTAAGAGTACTAAGACGCTTTAATTCTAATTCTAAGCCCTAGAACCTTACTTGACTTAGTCTTAGACTATGACTAAGACTAAGGCTGAGGCCAAGTGCAAGACTCTAAGACCAACCTTAATTTTTTACGTATTTCACGCTGCAGTGATCGATTAGAAAGTAGTATAAATGGTAATATAATAACATTTTGCTATAGCAAAAATCTCTGAAATTTATAATATGAAAATATTTTATTTGAACGTTTTTTCTACAAAATAAATAACGATCTAAGGTGCTATCGGTCATGGAATACAATTGTTGTTTATGTAGAAACGGAAGTGAACTTACTTAATTTCCACATCAATAACCAATCAAAATGCTTGGTTTATTGAAAGGTCAAGTGTGATTCCTAAGACATGCGGAAACCCCATAAGTAGGTCAAGAAAATACATTTTTTGAACGCTAATCGTAACCATTGCTTTGTTGGGTAAAATTTGATTGGTAGGGAATTTATATTTATCTAAATCTGGAAAAATCCAGCTTTCCATTGATACCTCATTGGATATGGTTGAACGATTTCAAGTATATGAATGGAGTCGGTAAAAAAACTGTATTTCGTATCAATAGAGTTAATAAAATAAATTTTTTTAAATATGTTCTAATATATTATCATAAAATTTTTTATGTAATTTTAATTTATATTAAAAAAATGGCTTTAGAAACCAAATATATCGAAAACTAGAAATACTTTAAAATGTATTTTTTTACCAAATTGTGACCAGCACCTCCCCTTAAGACAACAAAATCTTGCAATATTGTCCATAGAACAAGAAATTACAAATAATTTAAATTTTGATAGCATAATACATGATTTTTCTATTATGAAAGTAAATGTATAAATATGCTTACATACTAACTATGTATACAATTTCCTTGTTTGGTAATGTTTTTTTGGGTGTCAAATTTGGAATATGTTTTGTCTCATTGAGACTGCGATATCAGTAACTTTCTTGTTGCCTCTAAAAAAGGTATCGTGTATTTTTATAAATGTGTATTTATAGATATATCATCTTATGCGGCCTCTTTCATTACTGCTTACATAAATATGGCACGCAATGGTAAACATGTTCCCCACGTTTACTTCGTTTCAAGTACAATTATTTATTCATGTTTATTAATTTATAAAAACCATCATATAATCCACTAAGTGGCCGTCCTTAAATGACGTCACGCGATTTTGGCTGATTTTTCACCCCTTCCCCCTTCGTCACACGTCATCATAAAAACTTAGACCGCTTCTTCAATATGACGTCACAAACCTTAAAAGCAGAAATTCTTATTTGAAAATGAGAATGTTTCAACTTGAATTTTTGTCATTTAAGTATGTTTTTAGTGTAAGGCTACACTCTAAAATCGCGTTTTGCATAAACGTCCTTAAATAAAGTGTCAGTAATCAAATATTTAAGTGGAAATTTTATTTAAAGTTGCCCGTTTTGAGTTGACGTCAGATTTCTTAAACACATCCCCCTCGTCATACATCGTCACAAATGTATGACACCCTCCTTCCAGGTGCGTGACGTCATTATGTACGGCCTCTAAAAAGTGCGTCAAATTGGAGACCGCCCCGGGCAACAAAAGTTCTAGCTACGCTACTGGAACAGGATATGTAAATTATGTGGTTACCCTAGTCAGAAATTTATCTGTGATGAAACAGACTTTGTCACTAACAGCAAGACACAAAAAAGAGTGAACCAAAGCATTTGGTACCATGATAAATGTATAGAAATCCAAGAAGAGGCTTATATTTAAGATATGGAGTGGACGAATGAGAGTTGTGAACAGCTACCGTAAAAATATATACCTTCAAAAAAGGGGGCTTATTGCACAAATTTTCAGTTAAGTTTCATATATGGATATGCCTAACTTATTATAGTATAACTTTAGTATATTCTTACTTTATTGCTTCATAATAATTATGTTGAATAAGATTTTTCCCTTAAAGAAATATGGGGTTGCCTATAACTAAAAGCATTAGTTGTTTGAATGCAATAATATTTATTGACTTCAAAGGTAAAAAACAAAAACATGTTGAAAACCTGGGGCTTATTACCCCTCTTTACACTACTTATTTAATTTTTTATCAGTATCAGTCTAGTGGGAGGAAAGGGAAGGGGTGACATTTTTAGAATAATTTGTAGCTTCATGCATTGAATTTAAATTTTAGATTTTTACTTAGCTTTTATGCTTGTAGATATGGATTTAACATTTTACTGAAGCATATTTTCAGTTAAATACAATGAACATGTAATTTGTTTATTTCAATTATGTGCCTTAAAAATGTCTATTTTTTTTTAAATGTATGATTTTAACATTCCACCCTTAAAATAATTTTCTTGAAAAATAAAAATCTTGATAATGTAAAGGTTTTGTTGCTCATTTCGTTGTATATTAGTTTATACATGTTTCCTGAAAATTGCATGCATTTCATTTATCTTTTATTTTTATAATAAAAATTATGGGCACAATAGCCTCAAAAGGGCAAATTTTGCAGAAATGTGTCGCACGTCTTTTTAGTAAAATAAATAGTTTACTAGCGTATCACCCGTCAAAAATGACGGAAGTTTTCAGCTGAAATCTATTTATTTTATTAAAAAATGCACTTTTTTAGGGCGCCTACGGCGCCGACCTTTTCAAAAGCCCAACTAACTTGTCCTTGTTTGATAAATACGAAATATTAAACTTTCTGAAATGTACACAAAGTATTTTATAATAGGGGTTGTAGGGCGCCTACGGCGCCCCCTTTGTTTTTTGATTTTATAATTAACCATCATCAAATCCTATTTTTACATTGATCCCTTTTCCAAAATTAAAATACATGTAAGAGCGAAAACAATGACGTCATATAATATTTTTTTACAGCGCATCTTTAATTTGCACACCTTTTGATGCATTGGTGCAGTAATTTGGTTTTCCCTGCTTTCTAAAATTAGTACGTCACGGACAGACATTGCAAATTATATTATATATAGTTTATATAATTGACATTCAAAATGCACACACACACAAAACACTTGGCGTCTACAATTAGGTACCACACAAACTGACACAAAATTGCCCTTTATCACGCTAAATCAAAAATTTAGCAACTTGTCACTCCCCTTTTTCATATAATAAAAAAAAATATTCTATACAAATAAAAATTTTACACTTTAAAAAAATGTGTTTTAAGCCCTTTATTCTATGTTATTATCTTTGATGTGGACCTAATTTTAAATATTAAATTTGTCACCGGAAAACTATCACCATAACAATTTTTCAGAGGCAGCCAAGCTATTGTTTTTAACGATGGAAGATTCATTGTCTGTGCGGTAACGTGCGATTCACAGAATTAAGTCACGTGGCAGTGTATAGTCTGCAAAAATTAATTAACCTTCAGTTTGATACTAAAAAATATGTTAAAATACATGTATTTAAAGTGTACAATTTGTAGAAAAATTTCACAAAGTTTCATGTTACTATAAATTTCTGACAAATGTGACATAAATTAACATTGCTAAAAAGCTAGTTCATTTTTCTATGAAACTGTGTCAACAATTTTTCATTTTTTATTACATGTATCGCGCATTGTTAAATTAAACAAGGAACACTGTGTTTTTGTTTTAAGACACATTTTGCCTGTGTGAGGAAATGGCTGTCTCCATTGATGCTAATACTAGTGCTCTAGCAGTAGCAGTACACAAAATTGATGTTTATTGATGTCAAAGGCTTATTTGGTAGGTAATAAAGTGATTAAAATAAAGCAAATGTATATATTTAAATATCTTTTTTTTTAAATTAGGCAAATGAATAATTTTCAAAAGTTTGGTTTTCGATAAATTGTCCAGTAATCCAGTAATGTTCACTTTTTCAACTTTTTTTATTTCGTAAGTAACACGTAATCAACCTGACTGTTGATTCAAAACTGATATGTTTCCCTGAAATAGAGTACTTTTACCTTTATTGGTAATAATATATATTTTAGTAATAAAATAATTTTATAAGTCCTTAATCGTCATTATATAAAGGGTTACGTGATCATAATTTTGATTGGCAAAGTAAACTGATTAGACAAAAGTCAATCGGTTTAGGGTGTTTTTGTTTTATTTGTACATTGCTTATAAAGGAATAAAACAGAATCATATTTTCGCTGAAGTTAGAATAATTTTTATCATTATAATATATAATATCATGTATTGACTGTGAAGTATGTGTTTCCATTTTGTTTGTCATGATTGAGGAAAAAGGTTGGTGCACTTAAGAGGTCTTTCTGGCTAATGAAGCGTAGAAGGCCACTACTGCCCACTCTAGTTATTACCAATAAATAACTACTGCAGCTTGATGTTTTAAATGAGGAAAATAACAACTCATGGAATACGATAACCTTAAATGGGCCGAATATTTTGTAATATTATAAAGACTTTAAAATTAATATCTTAATTTATTTTGTCCTCTACTCCTACTGATAGTCAGGGAATTTAAAATTAAACTCCAATAAACTATAATGTTTTCACTTGAAACCTGGCTTTCACTCTCCTCACAGACAAAATAAGGTGCTAGCTTTATAATTCTGAATCATGTGGAAAATGTTGCGGACAGTTTTAATTCGATTTCATCAGTGGACTATGTACATTTCTTGGATAAAGTATTGGATTTGGATTTAATAAGTCCTACCTTATCTTTTGTAAATAACAGAAAACGTGAGCTCTCCACCAAAGGAACATGAAAAGCTGGTGCTTAAAAGAGGTACCAAATCAGTTAATTATGTTTATGTTGATCTTTTAATGCAAATTTATAAATTGCTTTGCTTGTTTTATTACTGTGTTTAAAGCTTTGTTAAATGAAATATTTTTTATTTGTCGATTTGAAATTGGCGATCATACTTTTTATTTTGCCAATTTCTTTATAGGCTATGATATTCTATTTAAATATTATTTTTAAATATTTAGAATATCATATATTTTAAATTATTAACTATTTTTTAGCAGCAACACTTTGTTACTGAACTGTGCATTTAATGCCGTGAATCTGAAAGTCGGCGCTAGCTTGTGTGCGCTGAAGCGATCCAGGGGGGCGGTGAAGGCTGCGGGTCAATTTGGGGGGGGTGGTGAATAACTGTTAGGGGACGGTGAAAGCATAATAAAGGAAGAGCAGATTTAGAAAAAAATGATTTATGTATTATGCTCATAAGGTTCTATTTTTCTTTAAAAAAATGATTTGGACATTGGTTTGGTTACCTCATTTGCATTTAGTTGGGTTCTTTTTTATTTGTACTATCGTGCACTTCCAGACTGCAAGAATATTTGAAATAAAATTAACGGGGATAAAAAAAAGATAAGGATTTATATAATTTTCAAACACTAAAATACAAATTTATCAAACAACTGACTTTGACAAAACTCTTTTCAACAGCAACCACACAAGATGGCAATGGCTTGCTAGCTTCTTACAATATTTCGTTATTGATTGCCAAATCGGGTAAATCTCATACTATTGGTAAAGAACAAATTATACCGGCTATAAGTGAATTAATACAGACTGTGTTACATAAGCAAGCATCTGATATTATCAAGAAAAATTCGTTTAGCAATAATACAGTTCAAATCAGAACTGATGAAAAGGCTCAAGGTGTTGAAGATACATTGTGTAGCTATTTAAAACATCTGTTTTCTATTCAACTTAAGGAGTCAACTTTGCCAGGAAATGAAGCTTTACTTTTGCCATACGTGCGGTTCACAAAGGAAGAACAAATTTGCTAAGAACTATTATTTGATAAATTTGCAAACTTATTCCAAAAAGTAGCTACAAATAATGAATTTAGTTTTAAATTCAAACAATTAATATGTCAGTGTTATGTAATGGGCAGTTGTTGAACATACTTTGACACCAATAATCAGCTATAATGAGAGAAAAAAGGACATGTTTGGTAAATTAAAAAGTGGAGGAAAAAAAACATTAAGGGCCCTGGGGCCCCTTTGCCTATGGTGGATTAAAGGGGGGATGAAAACGGGCTAAAGCCAGGGGCCCCCAAACTTATTATTTTGTATAATAAAGGTGGGCAAATGTTTGCATAAAGCCTTGAAAATATCATAAATAAATTAATAAAATCTCATCTACTTATCAAGAGAAAATGTCGAAAAGTGTAAAATACCAGAAATCGTCATCATTTTTAATAATATTAAAAAATATCATGCAGGAAACAGGGAAACCTAGCTAAGGGGAAAAAAATGGATTTCTTATTAGTTTGGAAAACTAACAACAAAAAAAAACTTTGCCATCGTATAGCATTATTTTATTCAAATAAAATTATTTATGAATTGTTAAAGAGTGAAACAACTAGAATACAATTTAGATTTGAAACAAAAAAAACGTAAGCAAAAAAATAAATTTATCACAAATAATTACTCCTTTGTAACTGTTAAAAAACTGTTAAAGACATTTGTTTTTGCTTCAAAATTTAACGAAAATGTGTCACAACCGTTTCGTAGACATTCTCGACACTCCTTTATTGTTCTTTAGGATAGTGCAGACGTTGAAGTTGGCCGATTTGTGTTGCGCGCTAGATTAGACACCTTGTTCTCGCTTTTCAATGGTTTTTCGTTTCATTTTCATTATTTTTTTTCCTTTCTTATGATTGTCTTCTTATGTTTTTTTTTCTCGAAGACATTCTAGCTGGCTGAATACAAAATTTGTAAAAATGGTTGATCACACACGAAAACAATACGCTAACAGACCGAGTGCTTAACACAGAATAATACATCAGGGCTGAAGTGCCGACTTACTAATGAATTTCAAGGAAAAGGGGACTTTCCCTTTCTGCGTCACTCGTTATGTGAATCTTCGCTCGTTAAGGAGCAACTTTGTTTTTAAAAATGTTGCTCGTTATGGGAGGTTTGACTGTATATCATTTTAAAGGGCTTTTAAGACCTTTTCAAAAACACTTGTTTTGTCTTTCTATGTTTTATGGAAGTGAAGTAATGATTTTTTTGGTCAATTTATTTTTCCCTTATACAACCTATATAATTAATTCCAAAACTTGTTACCCAAAATAGCAAAATTCTGTACTCTTTCCTTCACAACTTTTGTAATTTTAGAGATAAGGGTATCAAATTTTCAGGAGACATTCACAATCCATTATACAAAACAATGAACAAAAATGTTTAAAATATACCAAGATTTTGAATTTTATATAAATATATTTAAAGGCTTGTTAAAAAAAATTATAGTGAAATTATATTTTTTAAAATATACAAATACAAATCAGTACAAACAATTGCATGCCTAATGTATTTTAATTAATTATATAGTAAATCAATTACTATATTTAAATGGTAAGTATTTGACTTTTAAAATAAAACTGAATGCAAGTTACAATAAGATATTTTTTTTTAAATACCCCACTCACTCGAAGCCTGATTACTGAAATTTCAAATTAAAAATCAACAAGTATTTGAAGATTTAAGGATCTCATTAAATCATTAAATGATAATAAAAACAATTTGCCTGTCAATTTCTGAGTAAAAAACTTGTATTATTGCAAGCAAATGTCTCAATATGTCATTCATAACCTATGTCATTGTCTTCATCAAATATTTGGCAATTGAAGATATTCTGAGTTCTGCAATGGAATATTCTTTTTAACTCTTGTCACTATTCCTATGCGTATTTTACTTGGTAATAGCAATATTATTGATATTTTAATTATTGAGATTTATTATTTTTAATTACTTTATTGTTTGTCAAATGTGTATGTCCTCATCTTTGTGAAAAGAAGAGGGTGAGAGAGATTTTTTTTAAAATGTATAACAAAAAACATTAAATTTTTAATGAAAGGATTATATCACCATTATTATTATTAATTCTAAGGTAAGTATCAGTTTGGACTTAGCATTAAACAAAACTTTTAATTAAGCTCTTAAAATTAATTATTTAATTTTAATAGTATACCCCATAATAACACAAATACCATCAATTAATACTATAAGATTTTATACTAGAATACTAATAGTATTGGTGTATAATGTTAATTCGACATGTATATCTTTTAAAACTCACTTTAATATTACTAATAATTAATTGTAATAGGAACTATTAGTATAGTAAAATAAAGAATGACAATGAAGAATAGAAATAATTAATTAACCATATTAAATTGTGATTGAAATTATTAAATTATGATTGAAATAACTTATTACTAAAAAAAATCAAGTTATACTATAATCTTTGGTTTTACTATTATATTAAGTATTATTAAACTTAATAAACCTATTAATAACTGTAATCAATTCTTATCAGTTCAAAACATAATTATATGTATGCATTACATCGTATTTAGGAAAAACTGATAAAAAAAGACATTTCCAACAACAACTTTTTTTTGTTTTGAAAGGGGGATGATTCAGGACAAGGTTTTTATTTCCATCTTCAAGTCCTAAAATTGGGGAAGGCATAACTTTTGAGGGCAAAAACTAATTTTAATGAAGTAAAGTTATTCAGGTTGGAAAATAAAATAAGTATTCTGACGTCAAACCACTATATCGTACCCTTTAACATAACGTTTATTTTAAAGCACCCTTTTCAATAGAATTAAAGTGCGCTGATGCGGCGGCGATCGAAATCGCTGCAAATGTTTTTTTATCAAAATACTATGAATTTATGCGGTAAATGTGACTGATGACGAGGTGCGCTCTATTTCGAAAAATATGACTTAAAACGAAAAAAAAATAAAATCGCCACAAAAGCATAATAAAAAAGCCATGACAGTTTTTGCATGAATTTACGACATGCGCATAACGATGTGTGAACGAGTATCGAAGTACCTATATGCAGACAGACAGACATACTTTCATTTGTATATGCATAGATATAAAGAAAAACGACATTAAGGGCCCCCAGGCCCAATCGGTGAAAGAAATGAACCTTAAAACTGTTCATTACATCTGGATCATAATCAATATTTTTAAGTTTCTGTAAAATCATAATGGGGAATGAAGTCTTAAACACTTACAAAAAAAAAGATTTTGGGCCCCTTGCCCGAAGGAATTAACATTCATGAGAAGTTCAATGTTCTATGGTATTTTAATAGGCAGGTGCTGCTCGTCTCGAAGTTCGAGTCATCCAGCATGAATACTAGTCGTCTCGAAGTTCTATTTTAATTTTAAAAATAGACAACTAAACCTAACCCAGACCCTAAAACTACAACCTTAATTACGTTTATGGATAAAAATAATTGGACTTGACTTATTCCCTTTTTAAGTGTAAAAATACAACATTTCATTCCCAGAAGTACGCGCTCTGCCATAACAATGTATCAGTGTAAATAGTTGACTTCTTCGAGACGAGCAGTCACTTCGATTTTAATATGGGCAATCAAGTTTGTATGTACCAAGTTTTGTTAAGATCCATTCATTTGCCAAGTAGCTAACGCTTAAACTAATTTTTATAAAGCTCATATATAAGAAAAAAAAGACCTTTTGGGCCCCAGCCCCCCACACCCCAAATGAGTGTCAATATTCAAAATTTGTTTTCAAACATTGAATGGTTTTAGTCAGCTATAAAGAACTAAACTATGAATATGATGCATACCTTTACACACTTTGTGATTTTTTTATAAGTAAATATGAACAAACTTGGTGTCTTAGAATTATTAGTTCGGCTAAAGCAAAGATTCAGTTGCTCTCGTCTATTTACAGTGTTGATATAGCAGAGCCGTAGCGTACTTCCGGGAATGGAATTATGGATTCACTCAGGTGTTCTATCGATCGAGCCGATATATCGGCACCGATGTCAGGATATCGGCAATATCGGTATCGGTAGCATGTAAAGGTCCCGATATGGACGTCACCGATATTTTATAATAAGTGATATTTTGACAAAAATCAACAACAAAAAACAACTATCATTTACATTTACAATATATCGACAAATTAATTATCAATCCCGATACCGGTATTGAAATAGCCAAAAGAGTCCTAGTATTAATATCTACAGCCACGATACAGTAGACCCCTAAGCCGCCGCCACGCGCCGAATACGCCGCAAAATTTTCGTCCGCCGAAAATCCGCCGGAAATATGCGGCGCGCCACATTAGCCGCCGTATTTTGTCTTCTTAAGATTAATTGCGTTCCGTTTTAAGATCGAATGAATTTTTAGAATAACCGTCGCCGAAAGTGTGACAAAAATGAGTTATTTGTTCAGTTTTTTTAAGGGGGACTGGTAGTCAACTTAACGTAAAATTCATGCATTTTTTTCAAATTTTCAATTTTCAAAAATTGTAATATTTGGTTACATTAACCTCTTATAAACACAATGCCCCGAAATTTTTTGTAAAAAATAATTGCTTTAGATACATAATTTGCCTTGGAATAACATGTATCTAGGCAACTATTCCAAGAAACCACGACTTAACGCTACGCAGTGGTCAGCTAAAATCCCTACAAAACCACATTCCTTGAAGCCTATTACCTAAAGTTAGGCCTCTTTGGAAAGGTCATACCATGGGGCTATCGTACTGACCTACTTATTTCAAAATCATTCAACTCTAACAAAGGAAATAAAGGCTGTGAAGTACGTCACATTTATTGTAGAAATACGTTTACACACCTCATACGTCATGATCTAGTAAAGCCTGAATTTTCATTGGTTGCCCGTGAACTAAGGTTACTAAAAATAGGAAAAATGATAGTTTTCTATACCACAATGCAATGCGGGTGTTTATATTTGGCAACCATTTTTTGTTGGGGATAAAATGTTTTCATCACACGTTCATCGAACAGACATTGGATTTAGATAAAGCTGCCCTTTTTGTGATCAATAATTTTTGCTCGAAATACATATAAAAAGTAAGTATGAATTTAATACATTTTACTTCTTTTGTTTTTAAAAATCGTGACATTATTTAGTATCAGTGTCAAGTTTCTCAATTCAAAAGTAAACAAATTCAGTAGCGATCGGAGAGTGTTAGTGATAGTGATAGTGTCAATGAATACAATTTATACTTTTATTTATACACCTAAACAAATTATCTCAAGTGTCATCTCAGATAACTTATTTACTTATGTCAATTAATTAATTAATGCCAGTAATATTTACGTAATTGCTTATTATAATTATAATTGAGCTTAGTCCTGCCGTTTAGCTGTTTCTGTTACATGACAGTAATGAATAGATTAATAGTATAGACTATAGTACTTATTAGCAGTAATAGTAATAGTAGATGAAGAAGATAGTTTGACTTTAATCATCAATATAATAATATACTTAGAGTTAAAACGGAAAATATATTAAAATAATCTCTAAATATTTATTTGCAGTGAACCAGAATCCTGACATCAAGCAGCAGTTTTGCCAGTCAAGAGTAAAGTTTACTTGAAAAAGTCTCTGGATACCAGGCATGGAAACTAAGTGTCAGGCCAGGACAGTAATAGAGTAGTGACATGTTACATTACATGTAAGAGTAAAACTGGAATTCTAATTTAAATGATATTGTAAAATTTTTATTTAAATTGCTGTCTGGCCTGTTTTGACCGCCTAAATTTTAGTGCGCAACTTTTTTTTTATTCCATCTCATTTTATTTACAAAATAAATGTTTATAATCTATTTCTCAAGGGTTAGAATGTATATTTTTATAATTATATGTACTTTTCTAAATAGGTGAAAAGAATCTCCAGCACAAGCACAATTAGAAAATGGGGAGATGGAAAAAGTTACAGAACCAAATCGCTTCGGAGGAGTTTCTGACCCATTTACCATGCTTCGCACGATGATTGAGCACCCTAAACATCATGACTGCCCTAATAGAAAGACATCATGCCACTGGTGGTTGACACTGACAGTTATGACTAAGAAATAATCCCCACTATACATATAAGAACAGCAGCAATTTTATCTCAGAAGTGCAATTGCCAAATTATTTTTGTTTTTTTCTTTTGGGGCTGGGGATAAATGAACAGTTATATTTTTTTTATAAATGGGCTTTTTAATTTGCTTTTTTATGTATCTTATTCACTAGAGGCATAGGTGTTATAATAATATATATTTATGCCACTTTAAATGGTTAAAAAATAAAATATTTCAAAAATAATATTTCTTTTTGCATTTTCTCAGTTTTATCAATTTAACGAGTGTGGGGTTACTGGAGCTGGGTTATTTCAGAAACGACCTATCCAAATGAAACAGAATTCACAACATCAGTTTGTGACATAATTATGTACAACCTTATAGAAGCTTTTCTTTCTATTATAAGAGGCAAAAAAACTATTCAAGTTTTAGTCAAAACTGTTTTCGTAAACAACTGATTATCAGCGCAATTTCTAAAAATTCATTAAAAATTTAATTTTAAAGCTATCAAAATTTCCTTCTATAAGGTTGAACAATATCCTATGTATAAAACTTATACAAAGTTTCATTGAAATCAAATAGATGGTTTTTGAGAAATTTCTGCACTGCTGAATATATGAAATTGCCACTTTTTACCCTCATTTTCCCATCAAAAGCATAAAAAAAAATATATTTTTTGCCCTATTAATTTTTTTAATGTGTTTTCATAGCTTCTCCTATGTGATGAGCAAAAAAAATTCAGTCAAAGTGCAGGATTTTAAAATTTAGCATTTTGACTACCAGTCCCCCCCTTAAGCCTAAATAATCATTGATACAGTTCTTGAAAGTTATCTTTTTCTTACAATCTTAATTTATAAAATACTAATTAAAATACAAATCAATAAATTAATTAATTTAAGTTATCTTTAAGCTTTGTCGTAAATAGGCGATTTATTATTACTTAATTATTGGGCAACGATCTTCTACTAGCAGAAAGGTAAGCCTAAATTAATTGCTTCAATTAACTAGATACTACTTTAGTCAATAACTGATGATTTTTAAGGGTTATCCTGATGTTTTAGCACGTAAATTTTTTGCTGCTCATTTTAATTTTCTCGGGAGAACTTTCAGTTTTAATTTATTAAATGCATTTATATTATATATGTTATATTTTAGTTATTATTGTGCTAATTTGTAAGGCTTTTAAATTTATATGGCTTTTTCGGCCCTTGACGCTACATAATCGGAGTAGGATACATCATTTTTGTTTATCTAAATGGTTATAAGCGGACTAAATAAAGAAAATAATTTAAAACTTATAAGTTTAAGTACTTTTCTATATGACTAAAAACGTGGGGCGGGCGCTTATGAGGTTTTACATAAGCAATTCACTCATTCGCTCACTTATAGATCTCTCTTTTGCCTTCTAACATATGAATCTTTAATTATTTTTTTTTACCAAACACCTATCTTTGTGTTGTATTTCTAAATTAGATGATTGTATAATCTATAGAACAATTAAATCAGAACAAGATAGCACAATTTTTTATAAAGACTTAGATGAATTGATAAAATGGGAAACAAACTGTAGTATGTCTTTCCACCCAGAAAAGTGTCAACTGTTAAAAGTAGGGCTGTTATCGATTAATTTAAATTTAATCGTTAACTTTTGAAAAAAGTATCGATTAATTAATCGATAATTTCGATTAAAACCAAAAATAGAAATTTATGACGTCATTAAACTGAACACTTCTCACGGACATTGAAAATTAAGAATATTTTGAACTAAATTTCATGACAATGTGTTGATACTTTATTTGTGATGAAGGTGGTACGTCAGCGATGTATTTGATCCTTTAAAAGAGAATTGTTTATGGCAGTGGACACAGAAAATGTTTTCACCATCTTCGACTTTGCCATCCGCAGTTAGCTTAAAAACAACATATTTGTTCAACTTTCTAGTTATATGTTTAAATTTAACTGCGCTGATGCGTCGCATGCTTGGGCATTTGCCCGGGGGCCCACGAGTATATGGGCCCCATCGGGAATATGTTATATTTATATATATTATGTATATTCATTTTTTATTCCTGCGGGGGAAGGGCCCAACACTATATTTTTGCCCGGGGGCCCAAAATGGTGTAAAGACGGCTCTGGCTGTCAGACATTTTATAATTGACGTCTGCCGGTCAACATACATTAATAAAATTAAATTTTAATATTACGCGGGAGATGTTTGTACGTAAAAAATATATATATATAAATTATTATTAATAATTTATTATTTATTAATAACAATTTTTAAAAAATATTATAAATATTTTCTTAAATTTTAATCGAATTTTTATCGATTAAAATTATTTTAATCGATATTTAATCGATAAAATTTTTAACGATTAATCTAGAGATTAATCGATCATTTCCGCAGCCCTAGTTAAAAGTAATTTAAAAATAAATAAAAATAAAATTAAAAAGAAATTTTTTAAAAAAAGAAACAAATAAATTCAATATATTTCATTCATGGAAAAGAACGAACCCAAACTAAAGATTAAATTAATTAGGAGTCATAATAAATGAGAAACTATCATGGAATCCCCATGTCAATGAAGTTATTAAAAAATCAAACAAAAACTTGGCTTTATATAAAGAAACATTTACAAAAGTAATGAAGTTTCAAAACTAAAATGCTATCTCACCTTGGTGAGACCTGTACTAGAATATACATCTTATGTATGGGACCCATCCAACAAAGAAAACATTGATAAACTAGATCAAATTTTAAAAAGATCTGCCAGATTCATTACTGGAGAATATTCAAAACTGACAAGAGTAACACCATTAGTTAAATCATTGAACCTTGAAACTTTAGAGGATAGAAATAGAAGAACCAAGAGTAAAGTGGTAATCACACATAAAGCAATTAATTCTAATTTAGAAATACAACACAGAGATAACTTAATACAACCCTCAGATAGACATAAGGATAAAAACACCTTTCTTATTCTGTATGCAAGAACAAACACATTCAAATTTTCATTCTTCCCCTACGGAATTCGGACGGGATGGGTTGCCTGAAGAAACCAGGAAAGCCAACAATTTATCAACATTTAAAACTCTAATAAGATAGCGAGACTAAAAACAAACCATAGATAAGCATAAGACGCAATAATCTTCGGTATAGATGGAGCGTCTGTAACAGATAAGATAAGATACATGACCTTGACAAATATTGACAAACAAGTATATTCATCATGATCCATACTGAAATCAATTGGTGTTTTGAATTAGTGTTAAACGGGGTTTCAACGCTAACTAAAATCCTAACTTCCGCTGCTAAGCGTGGGTATTTTGCTAGTCCTATATAATAAAAGGTATGTTTCTGTCCGGTCATCTATAGCGAATGTTCCCTCAAACACATATGACTCATACAGCCAATCATATTGAACACGTTTACGCGGACGTTCAAAACGAGTTATTTTTGAAGCAGTATTTCTTCCAAGACTTTATTTTGAGTTATGCGCGTTAGGATTTATAGTCAAAAGCTCTGTTTTTACGAGTTATTTATTTTAACTATAATGAATATTATTTTTGACGTGATGCACATGTATGCCGTTCGAGACGGCTGTTGAGTTACAACAACCTGCCACCAAACGGTGGCGGAACGTCCTTGTGGGGCTTTGTTGCTCGTATACTAATAAAAGCCAAAGCCCTCTCTGACTCACTCACTCACCACTCACTGACTCATCACTAATTTTCCCACTTCCCGTATAGATAGAAGCATGAAACTTTGTGTAGTTGTTGAGTACTCCCCAGCAATGTTAACAGGCGAAAAAAAATTAAATTATCACTCCCTGGGGGGCCGGGGCAAAAGCAGTTTTTTTCTTATTTAAAAACGAACTCATCACTATTTCTCCAACTTCCCGTGTATGTAAAATCATGAAACTTTAGGAAGTTGTTCAGATCCCTCTCGCGATGGTAACAGGCAAAACATATAATCTATTATCACTCACTGGGGGCCGCGGTGAGTGATAAATTTAAGAATGACGTCATCAAATATGACCGCTGTTATTTTTGTCCTATCAAATACTCATATTGTTAGGAGTGATAAATTTAAGAATGATGTCATCAAATAAGACCGCTGGTTTTTGTCCTAACAAATATTCATATCGGAAAAAAAATATCTGTAACATCGGCGAAAATGCATATCGGTAGTCCCCTAATATAAAAGATAAATAATTACGAGTGATAAATTTAAGAATGACGTCATCAAATATTACCGCTGGTTTTTGTCCGAACAAATACTCATATCGGCACTCATATCGGCAAAATAAATATCGGTAATATCGGTATCGGTAATATCGGCAAAAAGGCATATCGGTAGACCCCTAGTAACGTTACTAATTTTAGAAAGCAGCGCACCAAATTACTGCACCAAAAATAACTCTTTTCGAACGTTCCGCATAAAATTGCTCAATATGATAATAAATGATTAAAATAAAAATAAATAAAATAAATGAAAGTCTGTATTACGTTATTTTTAATCTGATGTGTATTTATTTTGAAAACTTCCGTGATCTTTTTACGGGTGATACGCTAGTATCATAATAATATAGGTAATTAAACTTTTATTTTTAATTCTTTTGGAGCCGAGGGCCCCTAATCTCTTTTTCGTAACGTTTAAGAAATTTTAACCATTCGATTTCATGCGATTGTTTAGTGCAAATATTGACAAACAGATATATCCATCATGATCCAGATTGAAATAAAATGTTGTTTTGAACTTTACATCTTACACTAAATAGGGCACCCGGCCCTTTTTTTAGTTTTTTAAGCCGTATAAAAAGTATTTTTATTCATCCCACGGGAAGTTTTTGAATACGCTCCCGCGAAGGTTTCTGGCATTAACTTTTTTAAAACACCACTTAATAGGGGCTGGGGGGCCCTAATGCCATTTTTAAACATGAGTTATATAAAACGTAAATTAAACAGTGGCTACTGGGTATGAATTATTGACCAAATTTGATATTAAAAAATTCTATAGGTTAACGAACTCATAACGTCTTTTCCTTTGGGGCTGGGCCCATAATATTTTTTTCATAAACTTTTAAAGCTTTATTTCCCATAACATTTTAAACAATTGAAATAAATATAGACAAGTATCTCCATAGTCACCTGGATTGAAATCTTCAGGGCTTATGAGATATGCACATCCTGAACCCGTTTTCTAAGGTCCCTAAAGTAATTTAATTTTTCCATTTAATTTTACACGACTTCGACAAATATTGACAAACAAACATATTCACCATGATCGAGATTTACATCTATTGGTGTTTTGAATTAGTGTTACGCGGGTTCTCAACGCTAACTGAAATCCTAACTTTTCGATAAAGGCGCGGGTATTTTGCTAGTATATATATGTATAAGGAACCGTTGTACAACTGGACCAATCGTTGAAATATGTAGAGTCCAAAACACCTTTTTATTTCAATTTGGATAATATTTTTTGTTTTCGATATTTTTCAAGATCAAATTAAATGAGAAATAAGTCTAAAACTAAAAAGAAGGTTTTCCCCCCGATTTCCCAAAAGAATTGACATTAGGATTTCGATACCCATAATATGGTTTTATTGATGACCAAGTTTGTTTGGCCTATTTTAGTCAAGATCCATTCAGCAGAAAAGGTAAATAAATTTTATCTTCTTCTTATCTTATCTATCCAGACGCTCCTTCTATGCAGAAGATAATTGCGCCCACAGACCATGAAAGATGATCTGTTGGCAAGTGATGCAGCGTTCACTTTGTGGGTTCCACGCATTACCCAGCCGCCTAACTAGTGTTAGGTACCCATTCAAATCCTTGCCGTCACGTGGATTCGAACCCGTGACCATCGAGCGCGCTGCCACTCGACCACCGCGTCCCCAAGTTTTATTAAATGTTTATATAGCATAAAAAACCTAATGTCAATTGTTTTGTTTTTCTTTAATTTTTTTTAAAATTTAAATTACTTTAAAGGCTTCAATTCCATTCGATTTTTACAAGATCTTGAGCCAGAATTAATATCTTCAGGATTTTGAACTTACACCTTGCATCAATTAGGCCAGGAATCCCATAATGTCTTAATATTATTTGAAACTGTCACTACTAGTCTACTAGCACCATTCATCAGTTCGACGTATAACCATTCATAATTGTTTACTATCCTTCCTCATAGGGTTCTTGCAAAATTGTTGTAAAACAATACATATGGTGCCTAAATTTTTTTCGTTTTATGCTATATAAAAAGTTACTTACCATTTTCTGCTGAATGTATCTTGACTAAAATTGGCAAAAAAAACTTGGTCATCAATAAAAACATATTATAGGGTATCGAAATCCTAATGTAAATTCCTTTTGGAAATCGGGGGGCAAAAACCTTTTTAGACTTATTTCCCATTTAATTTGATCTGCATATTAATTATATGACAAATTAAACTCAACCTCTCCTTGGCTACTTTCTTCTACAGAAACACGTATATATTTTTGTTTCTTTGACATTCAAACAATGATTATGATTTCTCTTTTTGTGCCCCAAACAATTAAATTAAATATTCCTTGTATCTCTAAAAGTAAGGCTTTCAAGACTGCATTAAAAGTATTTTATTTCAAAATTTAGCATTCAAATTAACTATCATATAATTCTCTGGCATATAAACGCAGCTTATGTGTACTTCATGTCAGTATATGTTTATTGTACCTAAGATTTGAACGTTCTAAATTGAATACATTTATAAAAAATGTATGTGTTAACTGTTTTTTATATAAAGGGGTAAGAGTTTTCAAAAAATAATTATTATTGTTAATAATCTTCCTCGTATGAGTGACTCGGATTCCCATTTCAACAAATTCAAGTCAATAACAGGGCAAAGTTTAAGAATTTTAATCTGTGGTATTAAAAACCTCTTTATCTTTAGCATTGATGGCATAAGCATGTTAGACTAGCTTCGACCACTTAATTTAAGAATTTCTTCAAAGAGAGCATGTCTTGTAAGGTTAATCACGGGGAAAAGAAAAGAAAGAGTACGTTTTTCTTATTATAGCTCTTTGGGTTCAAAATGTATCCTTAATATTCCTGATTTCAGCTTAATTGTACCATAAATAGCAAGTCAATTCAACAACACAAGCTTTTTTTTAAAGACCGAAGTATATTAAACATATTAAAAATAAGTTATTATTTAAAAAAAACTACTAACTTTTGATATAGCATGTTGTATTTATTGTAGATAGTGTTAACGTGGTAATAGGTAAAGCTGAAATTGTTGTAGACTGTGTTGTTGTTAACATTAGTTGATGTAGAGTAGACTGTGTTGTTGTCGTGGGTTTGGCTGTAGTTATTGTAAAATGTCTTTGTTGATGTAGTTGGTTTAACAGTTGTTGATGTAGACTGTTTTGTTGTTGTAGTTGGTTTAAATGTAGTTGTTGTAGACTATGTTATTGTAATGGATTTTGCTGTAGTTATTGTAAACTTTGTTGTTGTTGTAGATGGTTTAGCTGTAGTTGTTGTAGACTGTGTTGTTGTTGTAGATGGTTTCACTGTTGTTGTTGTAGACTGTGTTGTTGTTGTTGTAATTGGTTTAGCTGTAGTTGTTGTAGACTGTGTTGTTGTTGTAGTTGGTTTAACAGTAGTTGATGTAGACTGTGTTGTTGTAGTGGATTTAGCTGTAGTTATTGTAGACTATGTTGTTGTTGTAGTTGGTTTAACTGTAGATGATGTAGACTGTGTTGTTGTAGTTGGTTTAACTGTACTTGTTGTAGACTGATTTGTTGTTGTAGTTGGCAAGGGTTTGTTCCCGGGGCCTAGGGCGTCCCTGAGTCACCCCGCTCCGAATGGGTACCTAACACTACATGTAGTTTGGCGGCTGGGTAATGCGGGGAACCCACAAAGCCGTGGCCTGTGAACGCTGCATCACTTGCCAACAGATCATCTGTCATGGTCTGTGGACGCAACTATCTTCTGCATAGAAGGAGCGTCTTTATAGATAAGATAAGATAAGAGAATTAACAGTAGTTGATGTAGACAGTGTTGTTGGAGTTGGGTTTATTGTAGTTGTTGTGGACTGTGTTGTTTGTAGTTGGTTTAATTGTAGATGATGTAGACTTTGTTGTTGTTGTTGGGTTAACTGTAGTTGTTGTAGGCTGTGTTGTTGTAGTTGGTTTAACTGTAGATGATGTAGACTGTGTTGTTGTAGTTGGTTTAACTTTAGTTGTTGTAGACTGTGTTGTTGTAGTTGGTTTAACTGTACTTGTTGTAGACTGATTTGTTGTAGTTGAATAAACATTAGTAGATGTAGACTGTGATGTTGTAGTGGGTTTAACTGTAGTTGTTGTAGACTGTGTTGTTGTAGTGGATTTAGCTGTAGTTTTTGTAGACTGAGTTGTTGTTGTAGTTGGTTTAACAGTAGTTGATGTAGACTGTATTGTTGTAGTGTGTTTAACAGTAGTTGATGTAGACTGTGTTGTTGTAGTTGGTTTAACTGTAGTTGTTGTAGACTGTGTTGTTATTGTAGTTGAATTAACAGTAGTTGATGTAGACTGTGTTGTTGTAGTTGGTTTAACTGTAGTTGTTGTAGACTGTGTTGTTGTAATTGAATTAACTGTAGTTGTTGTATACTGTGTTGTTGTTGTAGTTGGTTTAACTGTAGTTGTTGTAGACTGTGTTGTTGTTGTAGTGGGTTTAGCTGTAATTGTTGTAGACTCTGTTAAGGTGGAAAAGGGTTTAGCTGTATTATTTACATTTATATGCATTCAAATCTTTATTTAAGTTTGAAATCTTGATGACGTGATAGATGATGATGAGTCAAACTTAAAATAAATTTCTTAAGGATATTTTATATCCGGAAGTATAAAGGTTTTCACAATTTGTATACAACATAATAGCAATTACACGACATGTTAATCAACATTTTCGCTCCTCTAAGATTTGTGAAATCGTAAATAGTGTAAAATTGTGTAAAATGATATCAATTATATATTTTATTTTTATAATGTACATATGTACTTCTAAGTGTACACAATCAAGTAAGTATAATAAATATGTTTCAATTAAAACAAAGCTCTTGACTTTTTATAAACATATTAAAAACCATAAAATATAATAAAATATATTATTAAAAGCTCAGTTTATGACTTTGTCAGTCTATGTCTATATTTTCACTATTTTTGTATGTGTGTTAGTACTAAATCATGAGAAAAACATGCAATGATCCCCACATAATTTCAACATGACAGTTTATTTTAGCACATACAAGGTGTTAGTGTAGTTTTAATATTATCTCATCAGCTCGAAAACTGACAATAAAATATTCCTTTAATGTTGAGAAAAAGAAAGAACAATTCGTTTAAATTAGTTTAATATTTAACCGCTTAGCCCCTCGAGAGACGTTCTAAAAAGATTAATTATTGTATTTTTTTAAAATAGTATGTTTTTATATTATTTTTTATCTTATTTTAAGGACTTTACTTTGAGCTGTGCGTTTTTATAACAATTTTAATTGCATGTTCGAGAGTATGATCAGCATACAGTTTTTTTTTCATAGTCTAATCACAAGTTCTAACAAACACCGGCTTAATCAAAGGGTGTATAGATACAATCACCTTTCTCATGTTTTCACGTATTTATACCATTTTAGTTTTAATGCATCAATTAATTTTCAATTAAATACATCTCCATTGCAAAAAATGAGGTTTTTGTTTTCATTATAAAAATACATATTATGATTTAAATATGGAATTATGTTGAGCGCATTTGTAGGAAAAAGCGAGAACAAAATTATATAGAATATAGATGGATGAAGCGCTAATAGTCTCAAGGATTAATGAAATCTGTGATTGGCGGGCCATCTGGAAAGAAGGACACACTCAATGGCAAAAAAGACCGTATAGACAGAATTTAAGAGGTACAGACGCACAAGCCGAGGGAAAATGAGGTACATGGATATAGTATGAACATAATTCAGATGGTTGGGATAAGGGCGTTGAGGCTGAGACTACAGATTGGTCGGAGTAAATGAGACTGACCATGGATGCCAAGTTTCTACATATTCTGTATAAAAAAGATGATTAATTATAGACTGTACACAGTTTTTCAAGTTTCGTTAAATTGAGTGTGAGATTGGGTTAGGTGTGTTGGTGGTCGAACACTTCGACCCCGGACGGCGCTGTCTTATGATTTAGAACTTTAATTTTATAAAAAGCATATTTGGTTTTATTTATTTTCTGTGCTTTTCCAATATCTCCAGATTGCATTATGCACGGAAAATTTCACTGACTTCTGTTTCAGTATCTCGGTGCCAAGTTATTTTTCAACGTCTTCTTGTTATTCTTCCGTTAACGTTTCAGTTATGCACCCGGGCTAACTTTATTATACAGTGCAACAACCATTTTTAAAAGAAAATATCACGTATACATTTCAGCGAATAAATTAGTTTTAAATAGTCCTTAATAGCATCTTCTTTAATTATTATTCTTTACTGGTTATTAAAACTATATATGAAGAATGTATATTCAAAATTTATATAAACGTTTGTAATATTTTACATTTTACAAACATTGTATTTTAAGTTTCATATTGGAACAATCTGTAACAAAATTGTCGATATTTTAAGTCATGATTATTAATGTGTAACTACAATTATTCTTGTGCTACCACTTTAAAATTGTGTATTTTGGATATGCTCGTTAAGACTAAATTATTTTTGAGTTCTCTTAGTTTCAAGGTGAACACATTTTTTACCACTATTTCTTTATTATACTTTTAAGAATAAACTGTATACACATTTAAGTTTGGTTTACCCGATTATTTTTTGTATTATGGTAAGAGTATTATGTCTAACATTTATTTTTTAAATTCCTAGGCTAGTTAAAATAAAAATAGCCAAGATGAGAGTACACTAAGTCAAAGACACCCACATAACTAAGTAACATAATAAGTCTGTTATGACATCTTAAAATCGAAAGACAATACAGTAGCTAATTTTGTATGTATTGTGCTTGTACTTCATTTTTTTCGCTACACAACTTTTCAAATATGTTTTTTTTTAGTTAAAACTTTATGTGACAAAACTTTTTCTAGGTATTTTATCATATTTATTTTCCTTCTGTTGTTAGACCTTCAAAATATTGCAACATCATGTCAGATTGAAGAAATTCAAGACAGACAGAAAATGTTTTTTCAGTTTCCGTCATTTAATTATGAGACTATCTATGTTGTAAGAGATAAAAACTACTATTGCCACATGTTCACTCACAATGTGCATGAACTACGGTGGAAGTAATTATGAAGCATTTATCAATAACAGCAAATCCGTTATAGAAGTATCAATATTCAAACATAAAAAAAACAAGGTTAAACATGATCAAGGAAATGAACGGAAAAAAATGGTATATTGCGTATCATAATTTTACAATAGAGAGCTGCACCAGCCTATCCATAGGTGAGTGATTTTTTTTAAAAAATAGTGTAAATTATTGTTGTTGGTTGTTTGTTTGTGTACTTTAAAAGTTCAATGTTTAAATCAGGTTTGGAAAAAATGTGCTTAGTTATAAAAGGTTAAATTGTTAAACAAATTGCGGAATTGATATTTGTCTCGTCTTTTTTTTAAACTTTGGAAAATATTTCTTATTTTTTATAACAAATATATCACCACCAAAAAAAAATTATATTTCAGCTCCTATAACAAAAGTTAGCTGCAACAACAGCGTGATAAATGATATCCTCAATATTATTTGCTGGCCTGCAACAATCACTCCAAAGTGGAAATGTGTTTTTGACACACAGGAAAAATCAATAATCGTATGAACATTTTGAATCCAATTTTAAAATAATTTTATAGCTTATTCTATCTTTTTGTATTTCATATGTTTGAAGTTTGAAATTTTGTATATCATAAATCAAGATCAGAAAAATTTATCGTGACCCTAAATAAAGAGAAGAAGATATAGAAATTCATTAAAAATTATTAAAGCTATCATTTGGCCTAACCAGACAAGAAAAATACTATGACTTTAACCATATTAATTGTTCCTTTATATATAGTAAACATATTTTGTGTTGTTTCATAAGCTTATTTATGCTATATAGTGTCACTTCTTATTATATAATTTTTTAAAAATTTATACCTTTGAGCATTAATTTCCTATACAATAAACTTCACAAAATATTGCTTAACCACTGTTGAAAAGTTTATGTTCAACTGGATGCTTTAAATAAATTATATATATCCTACTTTATTTTTGTTTAAGTATATATATATATTTCGATTAATGTTAAAAATGTTTATCGATTAAAATTATTTTGATCGATTTAAATTTTAGAAAATATATCTTTTTTTTGTTCTTTTCAATTTAGGATTAAATAATTAATTAAGTTTTTTTTTAAAGTTATAGAAAAATCACTACTATCATGCTACAATTTGAATTTACAACATTTTTGTATGAACTCTTAATTTAAGTCATGGATTGCTGCAGATCAGCTACCAAAATATAATAGGAAAGTAGCGGCTATGTGCCATTTTTGTAGTTTTGGGTTACTGACATTTTATGAGTGCAAAATTATGCAGTTTTATTAATTGTAAACTAAACTAAATAAATAAAAGCTTTACAAAACTTTAACCACATGCTCAAAAGTTTTAATAAATAAATTTGACCTATGATGCTTATGAAAGAAATAGTTCATGCTTTTACTAAGTGGGGTGGAAATACACGCATAGAACATTTTGAAAAAAAAAGTATTACTAAAAGAAAATTATTATTATTATTATTAATTTTTAAATTGTCTTTCCTGAAAACTAATATAATTTATTATTTAAACTTAATACAAAAAATGTTAAGAGTTTTTTTTTATGATACTTTTTTTTTACACTTATTATTGTTCATTTGTTTATTTTTTTTTGCTTTAAAAGACTTCTTTCCCCAAAGAAAAAAAAATTAAATTGAAATAGGGGCCGTCCATAAATTACGTCACGCTCCAGAGGGGGGAGGGGGTGTAAGAAAGTGTGACAGTTTGTGACAGGGGGAGGGGGGGGGTCCGGCCAGTTGTGATTTCACGCTGTTTTATATTATATTTTGATTATTTTGTTAATAAAAAACAACATTTTTGTTCGAAAGTGTGACGTACTTTAGGTGGGGGTCCGAGATATGTGACAGTGTGTGACAGGGGGGAGGGGGAGTTAAAATGGTCAAAAATAGCGTGACGTACTTTATGGACGGCCCCATAGCTCGGGGCACAGTGTTCGAGTGGTATGCGCGCTCGGCTAGTGTACATAGGGTCACGGTTTTAAATATCCGTGAAGGCAGGGGTCCCTCATAGCATGCCTGTGAATGCTGCGTCACTTGCCAATTCGTAATAGTCTTCTGCATAGAAAAGTGTCTTCACTGATGAGACAACACTTGATATTTATTAGCATTCCCTTTTATATTGATCAATGAACAATCTAAGAGCAATTAATGTAATATTATCATTAACTAGATGTAACTTTTTTATTTTCAGAATAATGAAGTTTACTTGCTTGAAGGTGAAATCTCTGTAGACGATAGCGATCATTCTGGGACTGTTTGTTTGCTGAATCTACCATTGAATGAGAGCAAACCAGGAGTTTATCAAATATTTGTTTCATTTTATCCTACAATGAATGATAATTTAATTCTGGACTTTGGAGGAAATGTAACATTTGATATCAACATAGGTTTGTCTTATGCTATATATATATATATATATATATATATATATATATATATATATATATATATATATATATATATATATATATATATATATAAGGACATATATATACATATATATACATATAAATATATATATAATTTCTGTGATATATATATATATGATACCGGTAATGTGTATAACTCTGGAATTCTATAGTATGCCCAGGAAATATATAGAATGCCCTATGGTTTTAGACAAAGTATGCAATATCAGTTGTTTTTTTAATCTAGCATACTTTTCCTAGACTTTCTATACAATTCCTAGGCAGTATATAGAATGACAAATATCGTTTAGGCAAACTGTCAGAGGAGCACAATGGAAGACTTTATTGATAATTAAGTATTTTAAAGTGGAAGTAATAAGAAATAAAACATATGATTTCTATACCGGTAAAACAACAATAGCAGGGCTGAGAATGAAATATTAGCTGCAACAGGTAAGGCTGCAATGACAATATGAATTGTACTGTAATTAAATTTCTTCTTTCACACAAAATATTTCATATTTTGTCACTTTGGTTTGGATATTCATATTTCCCGAATTAGTAAAGAATTGATAAATAATAAAATAGATGATGGTGTTTCCGGTGAAAACAGGCAGAAAAAAACTAGAATGAGCTACTTGTTACAGCAGGGAAGAATAAAATGGGAAATCGAATTGCACTTAATTTTTTTTCTTACAAAGACACCTCATAGTTTGGCATTTCGTCTTGCAAATCATACATCAGACAAATCATTGGCCGCTTCCTGTGGACATAGAAGTAGCAGCAGATCGGGGAGCTATTTCATGGTCTTTCACTTTCCATAAATCTTTAGGACATACTGTGAATTTTGATATGGCATATAATTATTATTGCTTCAATATTCCTTGTGCAGTTCCAAGGTGGTTAAAGCCATATTTTATCATGCTCGTAATAAATGCCAACATATTTTGTTGACGATCATCGTCGGCGTCTGCGATTCCTCCAAGGGCATATGCTACCTACGAGAGACCTCCAGGCATCTCTATCCTGAGCCAGTTTTTCCAGGATCTTCCATTCATGGCCAATTCTCTTGATGTCTGCCTCCAATTCTCGGCGTCAAGTGTTTCTTGGACGGCCTCTTTTCTGCTTACCCAGTGGGTTCCATTTCAGGGCTTGCCTTGTTGTATTAGAAGAAGGTTTTCTTAGTGTATGACCAATCCACCTCCACCACTTCTGAAGAATCTCTTCCTCAATGGGCTTCTGTTTTGTCCGCTGCCAAAGTTCCCGGTTGCTGATTTTGTCCGGTCAGTAAATTATGAGAATCCTTCTTAGACAATTGTTGATAAAGGACTGGATTCTGGTCAGGTTTATGGCCGTTGTTCTCCATGTATCGGCTCCATATAGCAGCACAGGTTTCACCATAGCGTTAAAAATCCTTACTTTTAACTGCTGCCTAAGTTGTTGAAGACCCAAACATTCCTGAGTTGCTGGAAGGCTGCTCTTGCTTTTCCGATCCTTATTTTGACATCAGCATCTGTACCACCTGGTTTATCTACCACGCCGCCAAGGTAATCAAACCTGTCCACCTCCTCAAGGGCTTCTTGTTCAAGCATGATGGATGATGTACTGGTGGCATTAACCTTGAGGATTTTACTCTCCCCTTTGTGTATGTTGAGACCCATGCTAATGGAAGTGGCTGCGTCAATGTTTGTTTTCTCCTGAATCTGTTGTTGGTTATGTTTGCATGAAGGGCAAGATCATCATCAAGTTCAAGATCATCAAGTTGATCCCACAAGGTCCATTGGATGCAATTAATATTTTCTGCAGGGTAGATGTTTTCATCACCCAGTCAATGGCTAACAAGAACAGAAATGGTGACAGCAAGCAACTTTGTCTTTGTGAGTGGCGCTGCTTAAAATGAATGCTCTTCATTGTGGGCCAGTACTTCTTTAGGCTGCTTACCACAATGTTTGCAAATTCCCTGCCGTTATCGGACTGTAGAATCGTTGAAGTACCAAGCAACGTAAATATTTCTACGAGTTTTTGTGCTACTTCTTGTGCCCTCTTTGTCTTCAGGGCCCTGAGAACCACGAACTTGGTGAGATAAACTTGATACACCATTATAAACTTGTATTCCCCATCAGGATGGGATTGAATGTCGATGAGGTCACCTGACAACGAGATTTGAATTTAGAATAAAACCATTGGCTTGACCCCAGCTCCTTCCTTGGCCCCTTTTTCTGGCAATGTTCACAAAGGTTAATATACAGTTCCATATCTATGACTTTCTTAGAAGGCCCCATGGCTTTTTTATGCCATCATACATCCCCCTTATATTACCGGTGTCTGCCGCTAGCTGGATGCTCTGACAGAGTTGGAGCCAGTAGTCGTTTGCGCATTGCCTAGCTAGTCTCTGAACATTGCTCCTGGCTAATCTGTACGCCTGCAATGTCTGTGAGTTTGGGGAGTGCTTGTATTTTTGGTGGGCACTTCTTCTTTCTTCTACAGCTGGGGTGAGTGTGGCAGAGTTGGCCTCAAACCAGTCACTGTTTTTGGTCCTTTTCCTTCCGAAGATCTGCATGGCTGTGCTGTGGATGGTCTGTCTGAGATGCTCCCACTTTTCCTTGGTGCTATTGCCTGGCAGGTCAGGGTCTAGTGAGTTGGAGAGAGCTTGTATAAACTCAGCTTTCTTGTCGGGGTGAGAAGTTTTGCTCACATCAATGCGGGGTCTGCCTACTGGTCTGGAACGGTGAGTTTTCTTGGGCAGTAATCTCATCTTACAGCATACCAGTGAGTGATCTGTGTCGCAGTCGGCACTGTGGAAAGTTCGAGTGAGGAGAACATGTTTCAATGCAGAGCGCCTGGTAATAATTAGGTCCAGCTGGTGCCAGTGCTTAGAGCGGGGATGTCTCCAGGACACTCTGTGTTGTGGCTTTGTCTGAAAGAAAGTATTGGTGATGCAGAGATCGTGATAAGAGCATAGTTCCAGGAGTCTCTGTCCGTTTTCGTTTAGTTTTCCTGTGCCAAATCTTCCCAGACAAGAGAGCCATGAGATGTAGTCTGCACCCACCCTAGCGTTAAAGTCGCCCAATAATATCACATGCTCATCTTTGGGGTTTGAGCTTAGCAGTGAGTCCAACTGGTTGTAGAACTCGTTCTTTGCCTGTATGGTTGCATTGAGCGTAGGAGCATATGCGCTAATTAGGTGGGCGGGCCCTGTTGAGGTGTGTAGGCGCAGTGAGAGAAGCCTTTCAGTTCCCTGATGGCAGGGTACTACCATCACCAAGAGGGTGTTTCGGACAGCAAATCCAACACCATGTTCTCTGACTTCTTCCTCGCTTTTGCCTTGCCAGAAGAACGTGTAGTCCTTTTCTCGTAATGAACCAGAACCTGGCAGCCGTGTCTCTTGTAAGGTGGCTATGTCTTCCTGCAGTCTTGCCAGTTCGTTGTTTATTACAGATGTTTTCCTGGCATCGCAGATATCATTATTGTCGTCTGACATCCCGGGTGTCAGAGTCCGTACATTCCAGGTCCCCAGATTGAGGATTGGGGTTGTCCTTTTTGTTTTTTTATTTATATTTGTATTTGTTGGTGCATGAGTTTACAGTCTACTTGTCAGGCATGTGTGCACCCTGAGCCCTGCGCACCCAGTAGGGCAGGCAGACTGTGGCGGGACAACACCTTATTGACTGGGGGCTGCCCAGCTTGAGGCTTCAAGGGCTGTCTAAGCCGGAGTGGGTGCGGGGATAAGCTCCCTCATCCCAAGAAATGCTCCAATGGCCTGCGACTCTAATCGCCTCTGGCAGCCAAATCCAGCTCCTGGCCTTCACGTGTGGCTTTTCAAACAAGTCCGGGGAAGCCTGTTCCCAACTAACAGGAGAAGGGGTGTAAGGCGGACCACTGGCGCCTCAAAACCAGGTGCTTCGGGCAGATGAGGCTCGTCAGCCTTAGATGGCCGCTCATCTAGGAGAAGGAAAACTCCGACTTCAAACCTCCGCTGCCTTGCGGCCATACTCACTCACGAGAAAGGCTAGGGGAGTAAACCTCGATCACAAATCAGGAGCCGGAATCCCGTAGGCAGTCTGGCGTTGTTTACAACGTCTCTCTGGCAATTCCTGCGACGTAGTTGATGTCAAGATGTACTGGCTCTGCCTCTCCCTTGGACCGCTCAGCTGCGTGGAGAGAGAGAGTCTGCTGCACGGGCAACAGCTGATTCTCTACATCACCTGCCCAGGCCTGTGCTCTGGAGAGGACACTCCAGCATCGCCTCACAGCGTCGACACAACACGGGAAGTAGTAGTGACCGGTTATAAGCCACCCGCTCAATTGGCGTAGAGCTGGCGCCAGGGATTGCTTCCGACGGTGGGAGAGATATCTTTGTCTCACATCTTACACAAATTAGGACCTAATTAGGGGTCTTTAATGTCATTTTTTTTAAAATTTAAGTTGTATAACTATTATTATATTCATCCGATCGCCATGAAACTTTAGGAAAATACTGATTTCGTTCCCACATAATTTTCTGACATAAAAGATTTAAAAAATACCAATTATTAGGGGAATGGGGCCTAAAAAAGTATGTCAGACCATGTCTACTAGGTAAATGGATGTATCTTGCCAAAACTTGGTAAATAACATCAGATGGGTCATATTATATTTCTAAATGGTACTAAACTCCTAATTTCAACCCCTTCGTAAGGGATGAGAGGGGATCTTTTTTATGGTAAAATTTTTAAAGCTTTATTTCCCATTAAAATTTAAACAATATTGACACAATTCCATCATGATCCCGATTGAATTTATGTGGCCTCTTGAACTAAACTACTTGCACCGTTTTGGCCAGGGACCCTTAATGCCATTGTATTCACAATGTATTTTACATTACCTTGTCAAATATTGAGAAATAACCATATCCATCATAATCCAGAATGAAATCAAAAGGTGTTCTGAAATTTACATCCTGCACCTATTGGAACCGAGGGTCCTTAATGTCGATTTTAAAATCCTTTATATTAACTCGTGGTGTCTGAGGCCTTGCTTGCCGAAAAAACGTTGGATCGATTTTTTAACACACTTCCTCGTAAGCTAGCGAGCTGAAATTTTGCAGGCGGACTTGTGCCGATGATAAAAATTATGCATCAAAATTTCAGATTGATCGCATATACAGTAATTAAATTATTGAATTTTTATATTATCTCTATTTATCTCTATTTATCATGTTAATGTTTGTGCTAGAGTGTCGTGGTGCGTATTATATTGAACGACCTTATCACCACTTTTCTATAGTGCTATGTGGTGTGTATTATATTGACGATAATTTTTAAAAATATACTCCTAATCTGTAAATGTTTATCCATAGTTAAATTCTCTGATTTGTATAGTGTCGTGTGATGAGTATTATAATGAACATACTTTTAGTTATGTCTCGTAAATAAATAATTTATAGACTAGTTAAAAACTTGGTTTTTACGTTTTTTTAAAAATTATTCTTATAGAAGCTGTAAAATATTATTTTAGTAACTGATTGCCATAAAAATTTTAAAATTTGTTAAGTACAATTTTTTTAACTCATATTTTGAAACTATAAGGCATTGAAAACCTGATGTCCACAAGTTAAGTAGGTTTAATTTGAAAATTCTATGCGTAACGCCCATAATGGTCGATGCCATTCGCTATGCAAATATTTCTGGTAGGCGGCTTACCTGATCTAATCGACACAGAAGTAGGCCTACTTATTTCATTGCTATGAGACAAATGACAGTTGCTATATTTAACTTTGAAACGGTCTTTGTTAATTTTTTGTCACATCTTCCAGATATCTAATACGCAATAATCCAAATATAACTGTATCTGGAATAATATTTTTTTTAAAGTTAAATAATTATTAGCTGCTATTGTATGTTATTTGAAAAAAAAATTAAGATGAGATGTGATCTGTAAATAAGTATGTTATTAAAATAATCCATATGTCATATGCCATTAGTCCTATGAATAATGTTAAACGAATGTTCTAAATGAGAATTCAATGGTCTATGACCAATAGATAATAAAATAAGATCTTTTCATGTATATTAATTATTAATAAATACATTTTTAAAAAACACATTGCTCAAAGTATTTGTGTTTTAGACATATTTCGTCAAACTAAATTGCTGTTGGTTTCAGTAACAGCTGAGAGCTAACGTTTTAATAAAGTTGCAAAGAGCGAATCAACTATTTCACTAAAAATCAACGCTTTCACCATTACAGCCCTTTATAGTATACATGGCTTAATTTATTGTTGTATTTTAATATATAATTAACTAATACAATTACAGATTACCCTAGCGTCGAGCTCAGAGACTGTCCTAATGTCATAGAGGAAAATACGAATGTCACATGTTCCTGCTTTCGAACAGACGCCAGTCTCATTAATGTCACGGTGGCGTGGTTTCGAATTTTGGATAATCAAAGTGCAGTTAAAGACAACTCTAATGTTTTACATTTCCTTTCCACAAGAAAGCAGGAAAAGGATGGTAATCAAGCATATTTTAAGTAGGAAATTTAACTAAATATATATACACATACACAGCTATAAAGCTTTCAAGACATGTAAGTCTACGCTTGTATAATGGTCATAGAAACAGATCAGATGGTCAATCTTTTCCCTGGCTTTTCACACAAATATAGGGCAGCGGAAATTATCGATTAATTTCTCGATAATTGTTAAAAGTATTAACTATAATTTTTTTAACGATTAATCGACCCACGACTTATAAATGTACTGGAAGTCAAAAAGTAAAATATTTCGGCCGATAAATATAAACTAATTTCCGGACGATTACACGAAGTTTGGTTTTAAACTATTTACTGACGTGAATGTTCAAAATGTTGATTAAGGTTATTGTGTCCATTGAGAGGAATCGTTTTCCTACCATGCAATGTTCCCTCTAAGTCTAAGCTTCGGTGGTCCGTGTGCAAAGTTTAAAAAAAACAACTCATGTGCAAAGTTGCACAGTGTCCAATTTTTGTGCACTATTGTATAAAATTTGCTGCGCGGTAATTCTAAAATCCTGCGTGGCGTCGGTGAAATATCTGCGCAGCCGCGCTGCTTAAAGGGAACATTGCTACCATGGCTCTAACACTTCGCTTACATATCACCTGCAAACCAAACATCCACTGCATTATCAGAAACTTCAGCTGAGACAATCTAAAGCTATGTGAATGATTGTTCAGCTCGGCTGGTTATATTGTCAATAAGACCCGCTCATCACTTGAACCAAATAATGTCAATACACTGGTCTGTTTGTGTTGTTGGTTAAAAGATGTCATGTAAAGAAGACATGCAAGTGTTATTTCGATTTTCAACAAGTATTTTAATAAATGTTACTTAAGACACCATCAATTTCAATTTTTGGCTTTAATCGAAATTAACGAATAATTAATTGTTAATTTTTCATAATTTAACAATTAAATTTAAATTAATCGATAACAGGCCTACAAAAATTCTTTGTTTATTTGACCATACAGAACCTAATTATAAAAATGAAGAATAATAGCATGGAAACTTAGTTATTCTAAAGTGGGTTTACTTGCTAGAAATAGAAATAACCAATAAAACTACAAATAGACAAAAAGAAAGAAATGTAAATGATATATATATATGGATAAGTGGATGTTTGGGTGTATGGATTGATGTATGGATTAATTGACGGATTGAGGAATTGATGGATGAATGGCCTAATGGATGGATGGATAAATGGATTCAAATATATTATATTGCTGTATACATATTAATTTAGACTTACTTGTTTTTAAATTCACAGGATTTTATTGTAAAGCAATCAATAATTTAGGATGGGAAAGTAATAATTCAACTGTCTTGTTCTCACCAATATTTTTAGGTAAATATATTTCTGAATATTTACATCTTACTGAACAATTTTTGTTTTTAAAAATTCCATTTTTGTATAAATAAAACATATCTGATTGTTTTTCCTATTTACAAATTTTCACGCATTGATTTTAAATTCAAATGTATTCTTTTTTGTGCCTGATATTATCAGAAAAAAGAAGAAAATCAATGCAAGTAAGTTTGCTATAATATAATGCATAGAATAGTTATTAATTAAATTATTCTTAACTCACTCATAGGTAAGAGGCATATTACTTTGGCATTAATTAGTGAATAGTTATCTATTGTGAAGCATGTTTAAAAATTTTAGAAGTCTATGTAATATCAAATCAATTTATCGAAATCGTATTATAATTTCTCCAACAAAATTATGAAATGCCTTCATTTAAATTTAAATGCATACCCAAATGACAATTATCGCTAACTTTTAACAGGTTACTGATTTAAGCTTATGTGTATATTTAATTGTTGTTTATAATGTTTTCCAGGCAAATCCAATTATGTTAAACACACCAATAGAGCTGTTACTGTTACTACAGCAAGTTTTGTTGTTTTGAACATGGCCATTATTTTAACTTTGCTATTTATCTGGTGCTACAAACGTAATTGTATGTAAATCTAGACCTTTCTTTAAAATAACATGTTTCCTATTTATAATGAATTTATTGTAATAAATGAAATAAATTAAAATGTTAAACAAGCAGTCAGAATGCTATAACTATTATTAATTTTGAAATTGTATTTATAGCAGTTAAAATTTAGTGTGAAGAAATGTTTTAGCTCCATTTATTGACAGTTTGCACACTTACATTCTGAAAAAAAATCTTTATTTTCTATCTAGGATCAAAAGAAAAGAAAAAAAAAGAAAACATTTTAAAATAAATTATACTTTTCATATGACTTGTGTGTAGACACACACATAGATATATATATATATATATATATATATATATATAGATAGATAGATATATAGATAGATAAATAGATAGATAGATAGATAGATAGGTATATAGCTAGATATTTATCATTTATATTTGTATATATATATATATATATATATATATATATATTCTCGTTTCAGTAGCTGCGAAAAATGTGTTGGAATTGTGTTTAGTTTGTACAGAGAAGAAAAATGAATACGATGAAATCAATGATGGATACGTTCTTGCAGTCGACACGATTTATGAAGGGGACGAAAGAATTGACTGTGGTGAATACCTTACTATAGAGCCGGTTGTAGAGCTTCATTGTTCCAAAGTCAATGTCGAATATCACGTCTATGACATTATAAGTGATGTAATGGATTTATACATTCATAATGCCAAACAAGGTGAAGGAAACGATGACTCGAATTTGAAAGATATATCCGACGATAAATTCAAAGATGACAACACAGTGAATAGTGCTGACAACGGTCAAGTTGAGCCAAACGAGATACATTATAGTTAATTGTATTTTTCTTTCTTTCTTCGAATGTTCTGTTAGTTTAGTTAGAACTACTAAAGTAATTATAATGAATTGAAAAATTTTAGGTAGGCTATAAATTACAAGGAATAAAATTGTGTGATTCAACTTTTATTCAAATACTCTCAATACTCAATGAATAGTTTATATTTTGGTCGGTTTTTAACCCTTATAATTGAGAAAAACAACAACAACAAAATGCCTTCAATTAAAAAATATGATACATTTGCTAAATTTATATCCCAATTTTGTCTTCTGAAATTTTTTTATTCAAATGTCATATATTTTACTAAAATTGTTGTTTCCTCCACCAATTACCTATTTTAAATACAATATGTCAGAAACTAGGAGCTCTTTCATAGGTAAATGTATAATATAAAAACAGGGTATTAATAGGCCTGACAGGTCATAACACAACAGCGAACGTTTCGGCAAAGAGCCTTCCTCAACGGACAAATAGTACACAAATGAAACGATTAAAACGAAATAATAATAAAAATAAAAACAACCCGTAAAAAACCAAGTTTTTGACTATAAATCCTTTACGTTTGAGTTTGAGACGTAACTAAAAGAATGTTCATTATAACACGCAGCGCAAGACCATCCAAAAATACAAAATTGCAGTTGTGTCGTAAAACGTGTTTAATATAATGCGCACCGATCAGGAATAGGTTTATAAAAAGTGTTGTCAGTAAAATACGCACCTTATTGCGCGACAGAAAGGTTGTTCAATATAATACGCACCGCGACGCTCTATCTCAAAAAATAGCATGATACATAGGAATAAATAAAATAATCTAAAAAATCAATAATTTAATTACGGTACATGCGATCGATCTGAAATTTTGATACATTGTTTTTATCATCGGTACGAAACTGCCTGCAAAATTTCAGCTCGCTATCTTGCGAGCAAGTGGGTTAAAAATCGATCAAAAGTTTTGGCGACAAGCAAGCAAGCAAGCAAGCAAGGTCGACCGCAGACACCACGAGTTAATATAAAGGATTTAAAAACACTTAGCTGTGGTGAAATCCAAGTAGTCCAGTAGAGATAACGGAAAAAATACCCGAAAAAATACCGAAGAATATTTTATTATTTATACATTTTGTTATTAAGTGTGCTAAAGCCATATTTGTCGTGATTGTTTATTCACAGTGGCGTAGCTAGAGGTGGGGTGATCCGCCCCGGGCGGCACACATTTAGGGGCGGCATTTTTTGGTATTTGAAAAGTGCAACCTATTCCGACAACCATCCTTTTTGTTACGCCACTGGAACTATTAATGTATAGCATAAAGCATAAATAGACTAAGAAATATTGAGTAAAATGCTACAGACAAAAGATCACCAGAAAGAAAGTCTGATTTTATAAATAGGATGTTATCACTTGGCTTTGAATTTTTTTTATAAGAATAAGAGTTATTTTTATCACAAACAAAATCTTGAAATATGTAATAAAAAATGTATGTCAAAAATTTAATAACAAATGCTGAGTACTACTATTTAACTTATGTCAAAAATTAAAATTGTCTTCATATTAAAATGCACCTTTAAAATGCAAACTTTTATTTTAAAAGCGAAATGAATTTTTTTTAAAAATAATAAGTCTACACATGATTTCTGTTGTAGATTGATCAGTACAGGAACCCTAAAAATGATCTGTTATTTCCTGCTATGGACAATTAATGACGGCAAAATCCTCCAAAGGGATCGTTTGAGGTGGTAACAATTGATGATTTTGTGTCTACTGTCTCCTGTTCCCCCAAACTCAAGTAAAAAATAACCTAATGAACAGACTTACAAAGTATATTATTCTCGAATGTATATACAAGACACAACAATTTACAGAAGCCATTATGATTAGATTGTTAATTGTGAGCCTCTACAAACTGAAGAATAAAGAGAATGAGAAAGTGTGATTATCACCTCAAGTATCTACAGTGAAAATAGCTTGTTACTTAATTTTAGTGAGACCTTTGCTAGTACTACTAGTAGTTTCATTTTCTGTATGAAGATGAAAACATAGATGGACTAGAACAAATTAATAATGATCAGAAAGATTTTGTGCTGGAGAGTAATCAAAACTGACAAGAAGAGCACATATATTTAAATCATCAAACTTAAAACACAGGAAGATAGAAAAGCTAAGTAGTGATATTACATAATGCAATTAATTCAAATTTAGAAATACAAATTCAAAAATGATCTTACAAAACACTCAGAGAGATATAGGGGTAAATTTGAGTTTTCTTGTTCTGTCTCTAAGAAAATATCTACATTTTTTTTAAAATGCAAGAAAAGACTAACGTCATTGATAACTGTTAGACTCATCAATGTCCTATACCGAATGATAGTCTGTAATATATAAGATAAGGTTACAGAAATCACAAAGCAATAAGTACTGTTTGGATAGTATGTCATTTTATTTAAATTTTATTACAATAATGTTTACACATTTAAGAAGACAGTTTAAAAAAAATAAATCAAAGGCTCTATAAACATAAAGAGTTTTGATTTACTACAATGAAGACCAGTTTTGATGTGTTAGTTCAGTGCTTCTCAAAGTGGTGGTCCACGGACCAGTGCTGGACCATGGGTCAACCGCCACCGGTCCGCAGGGTTAACAAGAAAGGAATGAACAATCTAATTATAATGCTACATTTGCAACCATTAAAAAGAAATCTATAGAAGATGTTAATTTTTCGGCAATAAGCACATATACTGAAAATAATATAATAAAAATAAATTACAATTATGCTACTACGCCAGTACAGAGAAAATCGCGCACCGGTCACTGGTGCAATGGAAAAAATCCTTCCGGTGCGCCATAATAAAATGTTTGAGAAGCACTGTGTTAAGTGACACATGTAAAGCATTTTTAAAAAAAAATATTATCACAGAGGTTTGTAAATAATTGAAATCATAGCAACATATTATTACAAAAATATAGAAATATCATAATACTGCTTAGAATTTTACTAATTCTTTTGATCGATGCGCAGTGGTCGAGTGGCAGCGCGCTCAACTGGCGTACCGATGGTCACGGGTTCGATTACGTGTGAAGGCAAGGATTTGTTCCCGGGACCTAGGGCGTCCCTGAGTTACCCAGCTCCGAATGGGTACCTAACATTAGTTAGGCGGCTGGGTAATGCGTGGAACCCACAAAGCCGTGGCCTGTGAACGCTGCATCACTTGCCATCATCTGTCATGGTCTGTGGACGCAATTATCTTCTGCATAGAAGGAGCGTCTGTATAGATAAGATAAGAGGCCTTTTCTTAAACATGAAATATCATAAAGTGTTAAATAATTGATTATACAGATACAATTTGTAAAAAAATTTTTTTACATGCAATTAAATTTTTATGTACATCGACATTATTTATATTGAAAAAAAACTTATTTGAGGATATCTCTAAGTAACTCTAACTTTTGTAATTACTTCACACTTGTTTATCTTACCCCATACCAATAAAATCAGTATTAAAAAAAGTTTATTTCTTTAATTGTTACAACAATGCTTTACTCTATTTGGCTGCATCACATGAATGATCATGATGACCCCCTTTCCAGTCCATGACGGACTATGGGGCAAGTGATGTAGCGTTCACAAGTTTTTAGCCACCACTAACGAGGAGGGGAATGTGTGGCCAGCACAATGCCCCAGAGGGGCATTTCCGATGTAAAATTTAAAGCTTAATGCATCATTACTACTTAGTTATTATATTATATTATATTTATTTTAGTTTCGAAAGTTTTTATTTTGAGTAATTTATCTAATCGAGTTTCTCTTGTCTGTTTTGCATATTCACCGTAAGGAATCTAGAAGCTATTTTTACATTTTTTGCTTTCTAGCCTCTATATTTGTTTTGATACTTGCGTTCCATACAGAAGATGCACGTTCTGTTAGAGGTCTGATCAAAAAGTTTTTTATCATTAATGAAGCCCGATGTTGAGTTTTATTTAACTTTAATTATTTTACACTTATGTGGACTCCGTGACAATTTTTCTATGGAAGGTACTGAATATTTTTTAGTCTCGATTAATCTTTAAAAATTAATCGATTACTTGATTAATTTTCGATTAATTATATTTTATATAAAGCATATTATATGAATCCCGTTAAGTCACGATTCATTATTTAGCAAAATCGGTTAGGTCGCGGTAATTCCATGGCTCTCAAATTTTCTCACGTAACACAGCAAATTTCCTCTGCTATGCAAGAAATGAGGAAGAAAACCCCTTTTTTACGCATGCACGTCTAAATACAGAATAACAAATCGAGGGAAAAGTGTTTAAGTAGCAAAAAGTTAAACATAATTAATGAATTGAGAAAAACAATTAGACAAATTTGCTTACATTTTAATATATTAAATTAATTTTAATCGATTAAAATTATTAACAGTTAAACGAATAAATAACCTTTATTTCCGCTTCCTTAATTTTTCCATATTATTGTTATTATTACTTCTAAGTCATCACAATCATCATAGCCTGTTGTCCCATTAGTGCATACACCACAAAGAAAGGCTCTCCAGTCATTCCGGTCATGTGCCAGCCTCTCCAACTGTCCGCTGCTGTGCCCACACTTTTTGGTGACTGCATCCAGTTCCCTTCTCCAAGATGTTCTAGGCTGACTTCTTTTTCTCTTGCCCTTGGGGTTCCAAGTGACGGCGTGTCTTGTTATTCTGGATTTACCTCTAAGTACTTAGCATTTTCACTTTTGTTTGGCTCTTTTCCCTGAATGATTTTTTTTTCATCCCTGATATACAGTTTTTCTGGGTGGAAAGACAATTCCATTAGTCTCCTTTTTTTTGCATCCATGTACCATTACCTTTTTTGTGACTTCAATTATATAGAGCTTATTATCAGCAGACAATAAATTACTTTTTGCTTCCTGATATAGAGCTGTTGGGAAGATCCTTAATATAACTGATTAAAACTAAAATTCGGAGACTCCCACTCTAATATAAAATGATAACGAGTAAAGTAATAAGTTATGAAGCTATTTAAGCCAATGCAAATATTTCTCGTAGTGAGCGCATTCATTACATGATAGTGTGTATTATTACTACTAAATATTAAGGGGGGCCGAAACAGTGGCGTAGCTAGACCTTTTGCCGCCCGGGGCGGTCTCAAATATGCCGCCCTTTCCAGGTATACTGGGCTATGGTTTTATAAATTAAGAAACATAAATAAATAATTGTAATTGAAGCAAAATAAAGGTGGCAAATATTTTGACCTGTGGATGCCATTTTTAAGTAAGTGGCAATAAAGGAGGCCAAATAAAATGTTATATCTAAAAATACATATTGTATAAAAATACAATATACTTCTTTTAAAGGTTACAAAAAAGTTAATGAGGTTACAGTCAATGAGACAAACGTATTCCAAATTTTCACCAAAAAATACCAATTAGTATGCTTTTTTTAAATATTTATAAATAAATGATTTAATTTTTTTTTAAAACAAATTGTGTACATTAGTATGTAAACATATTATTTATACATTTATTTTCTTAACTTCCATAGTAAAAAATCGTGTATTATGCTATCAAAGTTTAAATAATTTGTTATATTTTGTTCTAAGCTGAGTACGACTTCCGGTTTTGTGAGCGGTCACTATTTCTACTAGAGCTAAGTTTTCATATATTTTCATATATTTGCCTAATTTCATAATACTAAATTCTTTTCCAACCCTTAACTAATCTTTAATTAACCAAATTATAATAATTTTTGCTGTTTAATAATATTATTTTTTACTAAAATTACTAAAATCCCTAAGTAGTTATGTAGGCAGCCATTTTTATTGTTATTGTTATTAATTTTGAACTCTCCTAATCGTAACTGTGTACATAACATTGATAACATAAAATCAACAATTTTATATACCTTCCAAATAAATTAATTACTAGGTGTAGAATTCATATTTAAATTTAAATTTAATTGAACTTAATCAAATTAGAACAATTAAGCACACTTTAACAAAATTATACATAACTTATAGTATCATAATAATAATAGTAATAGTAATTAGTAATAGTAATAGTCTTAAGTCTTAAACTTAAGCCTTAAAATTAAACCTAGTCTAACACTAACCCGAAAATGAGAATTTTCATCTTAGTCTTAGTAATAACCACACTACTTTTAAGGACATTAACGTCAACCAACAAACATCCTAAAAATCAGAGTAATATATCAATAATTATAAACCACCACAACACAAAGCACACTGACTACACCTCTATCTTAAGCACAATAAAGGAAATCTCCTTCAAACAATGGAAGCATAAAATATGTAGATATAAGCAAAAACACTTAATCTTAATTTTGCTCCTCTCAGGCGACATAGAACTTAACCCAGGCCCAGTATTATCTAAATGTCAAATTTGTATTAAGGCATGCACTACCAAACAAGGAACCATTCAATGTGACACCTGCAATGAATGGTACCACATTGCATGCCTGCATTCTAACACACCAAAGCACAAAGCAATAGGCCTAAGAAATAAATATGCATCTTGGCACTGCATACATTGTGGGCTGCCCCAAATCAGTTCAGATTTATTTAACTATAAGGACCTTATCACCACAAACTCTTACAGTGTTTTGGCAAATCCTTTTATAAATAAACCACTAGATAAAATGAAACCAACCACACAAACCCATAAAATTACCCATAAAAAATCTAATAATAATAATAATCAAAACATTCTCAAAACACTAATAGTTAATTTCCAAAGCTTAAAAAATAAAATTCCAGATTTAGAACTACTTATAAAAACAGAAGAACCAGACATAATTGCTGGTTCTGAAACTTGGTTGAACCCCAACATATATAACTCTGAGATTTTAAACACCAATTATAATATTTTTAGGAAAGACAGATCAGACAATTATGGAGGAGTGCTACTTGCAATTAAATCAAATATCATAGCTGAAGAAATTACTACACAGCCAAATTTTAATATAGAGTCTATTTATTGTAAAATAATTACACCAAACTCATCCCCACTTATTGTAGGCAGTATATATAGACCTCCGAATACAAACCCAGAATACATGAACAATCTTTGTAGTCAATTAACTTTCATAAAAGAGAATAATAAAAATGCAGTTCTATGGATTATGGGGGACTTTAATCTTCCAGATATAAATTGGAAAAATTATACAATTGATAACCATCAAACTAACAAAGAAATTAATGAACACTTCCTAGACACTATAAACAACATAAACCTAGAACAGATAGTAAAAACAGCAACAAGGAAAAATAAAACACTAGATTTATTCCTAACAAATAGACCAGGACTAGTGTTAGACTATAAAATAATTCCAGGACTGTCCGACCATGATATTGTTAGGGTCACCAATACAATAAAAACTAAAATTAATAAGATACCTAGAAGAATAATCTATCTTTGGAATAAATGTAATTCAATAAAACTACACCAATCAGCGGCTAACTTCCAACAAACTTTCCTAAGTAAATTTAACACAAATAGCCCAGTAGAAGAAATTTGGAAAGATATAAAAACAAATCTAAAAACTATAATGGATGAGAATGTTCCAACAAAACTAGCATCAAATAAAATTAACAAATGCTGGTTCAATTCTAGATTGAAAAAGCTATGCAAACTAAAAGAGAACTTATTTAAGAAATATAAAGCTACCAATTCATATAGGATACACAAAAAATACTTAAAGATTAAACACTTGACACAAAAACTTAGTCGGAACCTCCAAAATGAATATATAAACAATGTAATTACCAAAGATAACAATAAAAACTTATGGTCCTTTATCAAATCTAAAAAAATGGAACCTTCAGGAATAGCCACACTAAAAGGCTCAGATAATAAAACCTATAATGATAATGAAACTAAAGCTAATATCCTTAACACATATTTTGCATCATCTTTTTCTGCCTCAGGCGACAAGGAAGTTTTAATAAATTTAAATAAAATGGAGGAAATAGGTAACATAACTGTAGATGAGATAGGTATACATTCACTCCTAAAAAACTTAAAAATAAACAAAGCTACTGGCCCAGATGATTTGCCTGCAAGATTATTAAAAGAACTAAGCAATGAACTGTCCCCAATCTTTGTAGTTCTCTTTCAAGCCTCTCTAAACCAGGGTAAAGTGCCCCAGGATTGGAAATTAGCTAATGTAAGTCCACTCTTTAAGAAAGGGGATAAATCAGACCCTGGTAATTACAGGCCTGTATCACTTACTAGTATCACCTGTAAATTACTAGAACACATAATATATAGTAGAATAGTTAACCACCTTGACAAATATAATGCTCTATGCCCACATCAACACGGCTTTAGAAAAAACAGATCATGTGAAACACAATTAATAGGTTTAATAGATGAACTATCAAAAGGCTTGGACAAAAATGATCAAATAGATACAATATTACTAGACTTCTCAAAAGCATTTGACAAAGTTCACCACCTTAGTTTACTTAAAAAACTTAACTACTTTGGAATCTCAGGTTCCTTACATCACTGGATCCAAGACTTCCTTTTGGGCAGGGAGCAAACTGTAATAATTAATGGATCTAAATCTGCACCAATAAAGGTTAACTCAGGAGTTCCCCAAGGAACTGTGCTAGGTCCCTTACTCTTTTTAATTTATATAAATGATTTACCCAACAACATCTCAACAGGTACAAAAGTTAGGCTATTTGCTGATGATTGTATAATCTATAGAACAATTAAATCAGAACAAGATAGCAAAATATTACAAAAAGACTTAGATGAATTGATAAAATGGGAAACTAACTGGAGTATGTCTTTCCATCCAGAAAAGTGTCAACTGTTAAGAGTAACAAAGAAAAAGAAACAAATAAATTCAAAATATTACATTCATGGAAAAGAACTGACCCAAACTAAAGATGCAAAATACTTAGGAGTCTTAATAAATGAGAAACTATCATGGAATCCCCATGTCAATGAAGTTATTAAAAAATCAAACAAAACCTTAGGCTTTATAAAAAGGAACTTTAACAAATGTAATAGAGATATAAAACTAAAATGCTACCTCACTTTGGTGAGACCTGCACTAGAATATGCATCTTCTGTATGGGACCCATCCACCAAAGAAAACATTGATAAACTAGAACAAATTCAAAAAAGAGCTGCCAGATTCATTACTGGAGAATATTCGAAACTGACAAGAGTAACACCATTAGTTAAATCATTAAACCTTGAAACACTAGAGGATAGAAGAACCAAGAGCAAAGTAGTAATCATACATAAAGCAATTAATTCTAATTTAGAAATACAACACAAAGATAACTTAATACAACCCTCAGATAGACATAAGGATAAAAACACCTTTCTTATTCCGTATGCAAGAACAAACACATACAAGTTTTCCTTCTTCCCGTCCGGAATTCGGGCGTGGAATGGGTTGCCTGAAGAATCCAGGAAAACCAACACTTTATCAACATTTAAATCTCTAATAAAAATGCAGGACTAAACACAAACCATAGATAAGCGTAGGACGCAATAATCTTCTGTATAGAAGGAGCGTCTGTAAACAGATAAGATAAGATAAGATAAGATAAGATCTATTGACAATATTGCAAGATTGTGTAGTCTTAAATCAAGGGTCTGGAAACTTTTTGTCTGAGACAGCCATAAACACCACATATTTTGAAAAGTAATTCCGAGAGTGCCCGACATTATGTTTAAAACTAAAAATTCAAATAAATGTGTGCATTTTGTGTTATTTTATCACAAAAAATACCATAATTATGTCTCTGAATTATTTTTAATATCATTTTTATGCTGTTTATTTTACATGCCATTCAAAGGAATCTGAATAAACGTGTTTTTTGTTTTTTTAAATAATCGAACATTTGTCTGCGAGCCAGACTCAGCCATCAATAGAGCCACATCTGGCTCGCGAGCCTTGGTTTCCCGACCCCTGTTTTAAATCATACATTCATTGTGGAACGAAGATAAGTTTTTATCAACTTCAGTTTGGAGAAGCTCCTTTCACAACTAGCGAAACTGATAACAATAGTTGTTATAAAAATTCTTAGCAAGATTACAATGTTGGGTTCAGAAGTTTCCAATCTATACTGTTAAATAAATTTTAATAGATCAAGGGGGCCTTTTCCTCCATTTTCCCAACGCAATGCCTCTTATTGTAGTATAGGTACAGCCATAAAACCTTGATAATTTTTCTTTCAATATGGAACTGTTCTTTATCAATGTCAATAAAAATCATTTATTTGACAGTCAATTTCTTCATTTAGTAGGATACATGGGATATATACACGAATATTTTCTTACAAGGACATGCAACTGATCAAAGCGTTCTTTTAATTCCTTTATAATTCGATCCATGGATTAAAACATTTCTCGTCGTACTTCATGTTCTAAAGATAAGATCACGTCTTTTGAATTTTCCCCACTCATATGTTTTTCCCTTCTAACTTGGGGTTCAGTCTATGTCTCCAACTCTTTACACATTCTTTTGGCTGCTATAACAGCTTTTTGTATTAGCACATCTCTTTGCTCCATGAAATGGGTTTGCAAAGAATTTAGTTTTATATGGCATTAGTCAACATTTTTTGGAAGGTATTTTTGAGCATCATTAATTTACAAAAGGACGGGTTCCCATAAATTGAGACAACATAGAAAAGAAACAGATTGCATTGAATTGAGAAAATGTTCAGCAAGTGATCTCGTTTTACTATTTTCTTCTTCAGATGTCAATTTTTCCAACGCGCTTAAAATTTTTAAATAAATGATTTTTTACTTTAGTTACTGCTTATGCTCCAACGAGTTTCAACGCTGCGTTTGACACATTGGCCTGTGACAGGAAGTAAAACCTCCCATCGATGTGAGGAAGAATTTTATTAAAAAATAAATGAAAACAACTTTTCGATAGTTCTAAAAAATGTTAAGGAATCAATAGCAGAACAAGCTGCATATAAACATGTCAGGTTTAAAGACTGATTTGTGCATGCTACAAACTCTGCATTTAGATTGACGGAAGCATTATCGTAAGCCATTTCCTCTGCAAATTTTTGTATCTAAACTTTTTCTAATTTCTTTAAAATCATATTTGTGATTTCCTCAGCAGTTTTTCTTATTTTCTACAAAGTAAATAAACGATTCTACAACTTTAACTTCGCTGACAGCAATAACTACGTATCTTTTAATTTGACTAGTTTAATCTTTGTGGGAAATATCTGGAGTGCTTTCAAATGTCATAGTAAAGTTTTTAGCTTGCTTTATTTGGTCCATAGTTGCTTTCTCACTGCGCCTCTCAATAGGTCTATGAATTCGTTTTGACTTATTTTCGACAAATAGGAGACACTATTTTTATTACGCATCTTAATGTTTACTAAATGTTCACATAATACTGGGTCGTACTTGGCCAACAAGTCAACAAGCTCTAGAAAATTTCCTCTATTTTCAATTGATGTCTTCCTCATGAAAACTTTCACGATGACCCATCAACGCCAAATATTTTTTTACTAAGAATCTAATTATTTCAAGTATTGTGAGTTTTTGCTTTCATTTTTTCCCTTATTTCTTTATCAATATTCTGTTGTTGTAGTTTATCAAAAGTTGCACCTTGTCCAATTCTTATTTCTAATTCCTTCCATTGGGAAAATGACCGAATGTGCAGTAGACTCAGTTCGAGCTGACTTACTTTGAGTTTAAAGTTCCACCATTTGTTAAAACCATTTTCCGTGGTAAAATGGGATTGGAAAAGATCATCAAACAGTTAACAGCAAAAAAAATTATTTTTTTTTCAATGGTTAATACACTATCCACGATCTTAACAAATTTTCACCATTATAAAAAAACTTGGAGGAAAAAAAACAACAATCGCGATTAATCTTTCTTGTCAAAAAACGCAATAAGTTTCAGTAAAATAGACTAATTCAAATTATCTAAACATTACTTTAATAGGATAGGCGTACAATTTTTAGTGAAAAAAACGTATTTTAATGAAAAACACAAATTTTGTTTGTGCTACTTTATTGAAGAAAAGAAAAAAATTCATAAATTATCTTAGAATAATTTTCTGAAAACTTAAACAGTAATATAAATTACTACTTCCAAGTTAAACACAATATTTGAACTACTATGCCATGTAGGTACTTGTACGCATACCATTCTGTGCGCGTCGAAAATCCACGCAATAACTGTGGCGGCGATATTAATAGTATATTCGGTCCAGCGGTGATGTCTTCTATGTGTTGTTTTCTTATAAAAAGAGTCATCTGTGATGTATACCGCTTAATTTTCAAAACAAATCGATACAATTTTAAGCGATTTTAAATTTCTTAACGGTTATGCGTTAGTAATAACAAACAGTGTGTAATAAAAAATGTCTTGAGAATCCGTTAATTACGACTCGAAAGTACGAATATGTTATTTTCACCTGGGTTTTCCTCTTTCAAAAGAAAAAGGGCGGTTGTCCAAAAGGGCTGTACTTTTCAAATGCCCCCAAATGCCGCCCCCAAAATGTGTGCCGCCTGGGGCGGACCGCCCCACCACCCCCCTTGGCTACGCCACTGAGCCTTAATTAGCTATTTTTAAATATTATTTAAGATATATGATTCACTATCTCAATAAGCATAACTCTGAATAACAAGGGAAATAAAAAACAACAATGAAAATTTAAAAAATGCCTAGATATTGTCCTTCATCTATTAGTTTTTCATAAGTAATGTGCAATATATTCAAATATAATGTCTCTCTTGCATATGTCCACGTATCTGAGACATGGCCGACCAACCGACCTTTTCCCTGTCGCCAGCTCGCTGTAAAGCACATCCTTGGGTATGTGACCAGTTTGCATCCTCTTGACGTGTCCAAGCCAACGGAGGCGTCTTTGGCTTAATATTGCTGCAATACTACTCATGCTTGCTTGAGCCAGGACCTCTGTGTTGGGGACTTTATCTTGCCATTTGATGTCTAGGATGCGGCGCAAGCATCTTAGGTGGAAGATATTGAGCCTTCTTTCATGCCAGGTAAAGGTGGTCCAAGACTCGCATCCATAGAGGAGTGTGCTCAGTACGCAGGCCTGGTATACCTGCAGCTTAGTCCTTGCTATGAGTTTGGCTTTGGACCAGACTCTTTTGTACAGTCTAGCCATAACAGTTGCTGCCTTCCCTACCCTACTACTTATCTCATCTTCCAGTGAGAGGGTGCTCGAGATGTTTGATCCCAGATAAGTAAAACTGTTAACAGCATCCAGGTTGCAGTCGTCAATGGTGATAGTCGGGAGAGAGGCAGCATCCTGTGCCATAATGTTGGTTTTCTTTGGCATCCGGGCAGAATAGCGACTGTCAAAACAGCGACTGTCATAATAGCGACTTCAAAATAGCGACTGTATCAAAACAGCGACTGTCAAAACAGCGACCGTCATAATAGCGACTGCATCATAACAGCGACTGTATCAAAATAGCGACTTTCTTCTTTTGCTTGTATTAATGTTTGAAAAACTTACTGTGCCTAGCCTACAATGGAGTTTATAAAATAAAGAAAAGTAAGACATGATAAGCCATGTAGGTTTTTTGTACAGAAGGGACAATACAAAATTAAATACAATCAACTGGAGGTGTGTATAAATAAATGTTGGTGTTGTAAAGAGTGTAAACACATTTTCGATTTTCGGGACACATTTTGTTTAAAAAAAATTATGTGAAAAAAATAAAATTATAACTGCTATTACTTCAGTCAACTATATTTTGCAGAAAGCTCGATAGTGATTAACAAACATAGATGCAGTCGATTAATTGAGGGGGATTGCGGTGGTAGGGGCAGAGGTGGCATGTGGCTGCTTTTTTTAAGCTAGAGAAAGTTCGACTACAGGACTTTTTGATCCCCGGATGATTCGACCCTTTTCTTTTTTACCTCGTAAAATTGTGTTTTTTTTAAATAAAAAAACAACAACAACATAATATAGTTTAATATTATTATCTATTGAAAATAAAAAACGGCATGAAATAGTTATTTTCAACGTTTGATTTACCACTAAAAAGTATACACACTGAAAACCAATCAACATTAAGGGCGAATTCATGATTGTGTTAAATGCACCACTCCTCTGAGGTAGCAAGTCCTTCCAAACCTATCCAACTCCACCCCCCACCCCCAGGCAATGTGGTCAGATAGTCCTTTCTTAAGGTACCTACATTCTTTCAGCCACAATACCTTTATTTACCTTCTCCATAACACAGGGTCCGTGGTCTTCACTTAGTCTAGCCATCGTAACATGTCATTATGTAACCCCCGGACAGTTCGACCACAGGACGTTTTGACAAGTGGGGCTGTCCATATTGTTAAAAAAAGCTTCCAGGGTAACCATGATTCAAATTTTATTTTTACTGAGCAGTTGTTTGTTTTTGAATGGATGCGTGTATATATAGCATAAGTTATTTTTTTTTAAATTGTATTTTAAACACAATTTTTAATTTCAATAAATACTTCATCAAAATGTTGCTATTTTTTGGAGTTTTTATTTTGTACTATGCATTTATGTAGTTTTTTCACTTTGGGGTCCTTGGGTAAGTTTAGACAATGAAAAGGGGTCTATGTGTCAAAAAAGTTTGGAACCACTGTGTTAGGTGAACGGTTGGACAAGAATAGGCTATGTGGTGAAGTCGCTGTTATGACAGTCGCTCTTTTGATACAGTCGCTATTTTGAAGTCGCTATTATGACGGTCGCTGTTTTGACAGTCGCTATTTTGAACCCGTGCCGTTTTCTTTATACTTATGGTCAGGCAAAACTCTTTGCAGGCAGTGGAGAAGCTGGATACAAGGTTCTGCAGGCCGTCTGCTGTGTGGGATATTAAGGCGGCATCGTCTGCAAATAAGAGCTCGCGCAGCAAAATCTTCCTTATGTTGGTCTTGGCTCTAAGTCGGGCAATATTGAATAATCTCCCGTCAGCTCTGGTGTGTATGTATATCCCTTCGCTGTTGTTCTTGAAGGCATAGTGGAGTAAGATGGAAAAGAATATTGCGAATAGAGTAGGTGCCAACACGCAGCCTTGCTTTACTCCACTACTTACTGGGAAAGCCTCAGAGGTGGCACCGTTATAGCACACTGTGCCCTGCATGTTTTCGTGGAATTGCTTGATGATGTTAAGCAGATGTGTAGGGCAGCCTATTTTTACTAAGATCTGGAAAAGGCCGCTTCTGCTGACAAGATCAAAAGCTTTAGTTAGGTCGACGAACGCGATGTATAGAGGCATATGTTGCTCCCTGCATTTCTCCTGCAGCTGGCGCAGAGAGAAGATCATGTCAATTGTTGATCTTCCGGCTCGAAAGCCGCGCACTGCGATTATGGGAGTACACGCGATGCTAGGGTCTGCAGGCGTGTTAATGCAACTCGGTCGAAGGCCTTTCCAACTATACTGAGGAGAGAGATTCCACGATAGTTGTTGCAGTCACTCTTGTCTCCTTTATTTTTATACAGTGTAACGATGTTGGCATCTTTTAACTCCTGTGGTATCTGCCCCTGTTCCCAGCACAAAGTGAGGAGGTCATGCAAAGGCTGTAAAAGTATTTCTTTTCCACATTTGAGAACTTCTGGTGGAATTCCATCATTACCAGGGGCTTTCCCGCAGGCTAGGCAATCTATGGCTCTACTTAGCTCGATCATTGTGGGTAGGCTATCGAGCTCTTCCATGACCGGCAGGTCTGGGATATCGTCCAGGGCAGCAGTTGAGACATGTTTTATAGTTGCGTACAATTCCAGGTAGTGGACATATGCAAGAGAGACATGAAAGTAGCCAACATTGATATACAAAACTGGGAAAACCTGGCAGAGGATAGGTCCATGTGGCGGGCTATAGTGAAAGAAGGATAACTAAGAGCAGAAGAGCAAACTAGGGCAGAAGCAGTCGGGAAAAGAGCGAGGAAAAAGGCCAGGCAACACTGCCCCACTGCTTTCGTGTGTGTGTCATGCAGAAGAGACTGCCACTCAAGGATTGGTCTCGTCAGCCACACCAAGAGCTGCAAATAATGAAGATAAATCTATCGTCTTTCGTAGACGGACAGATGCCATACATTCAAATATAATAATACATTAGGAGCCACTCCAAACAATCCAAATTCTTCTGACTGGGGCGTTTGCTTGTGTCATGGCTCGCTAGTTTCTTTCGTTTTAGAAATAAACCTATTTGGTTCTTTTTTACATCAACTGAGCAAGCTACAAGTGACTAACATTTTTAATTGACTGAAACTAGGAAGTAATTCTCATTCCAATCTATTTATAAAAATACACTTAACCGACATTGCATTTAAGTGCACTTTGATTCTGCCATTGAATAAGAAACAATTTAAAAAATTATACCAACATCAGTCTGACAATAATATCCATTTTTTTTTCCTAAACACTTTATTCGTTACATAAAATGATATCAGTCAGCTCTACTTGTGTAGTGGTGTGTTTATGGGTTTTAAGATGCCTTAATTCTGGTAAGTCTGATTTTAGACATTATTAAAATTGATTAAACTAATGCAACACTAATAATTAACTAAAAATAAACATATTATTTATATTATGAAGAACATGTTGCAATAGTTTTTGATAGCTTACAAGTGTATAGTTTATTTTATAATCGAACATATTAATTACATAATAATGCAAGAGTACGTTACAAAAAGTAAAATCAGAAAAAGAGTAAATTGTAAATGTTAGTTTGAGTACATTGCAATTGTATTTCATAAGTCACATATTACAAAGTAAATAACAAATATGAGCTAAAAGAAATTCATTACGAGATAATTTTTTTTTAAAACCTGAGACTAGCAACATTTTTATTTTAAAGTTCGCAAATCAAATCCAAATTTATATCCGGATACTATCAGGATATGCTATAAGTATTTGGCAAATCCGGATAGTGGCGAAAATCCCGATATCCCTTCTGGATATCTGGCATGCCGGATATCCGCCCCCACCCCCCAAATAGGAATAAATGTAACCTTAATAGATAAAAAAATAGAAATAAATAATTTTGATTATGGAATCACACAAATGAATATGTATGCCCAGTGACAGCCTCCGAACAAATTTTAATTTATTAGACAGAAGCAACATGAAATATTATGTTGCGTAGTGTTGTTTAATTTTTTTTTAAATTCTTTTTAAATTATTTTTTTTTAATCCTCTAAAAAGATGTATTGTGCAATAGCTACTGAAACATTTTTTTTTCTTTTAAATTTTGCCCGTGCCTGTTACCTATGACAACTTCCTCATTTTGTTGTTGTTGTTGATGTTTACTTATGTCACTTTGTGCCCTACGCACAAGCTTGTAATACTCCACAATTCAATATTAAACTAATTTTTTTAGACACCATTTTTCATAGCACTGTATAAACACAAACTATTGCAACTACATTAACTCAAATTTAAAAAGAGATTATTTTGATAGAAAATAAAAGAGATGTTATAAACATTTTATTTTAAAAATCTATTTTACATATTTATTAAGTAAATTAATTAATGTACCATTATGTTCATATATTACAATTATCACTTTCATATTATATTTTATATTATATATAGGTTACATGCTCGAATATTGTGATCCAGCAGAAGAATACAAACGTCATGTAGGACACTTTCAGTTTTACAATAAAACATTTGCTGTAGATACCACCTTCAATGTGAAAAAAGATCAAACAGATATTTCAAAATGTTCAATTTTAATCGGTTGCTTGAACTACGCCGATAAACGATTTAAAGCTGATTTAAAGTATAATGAAACAAGTAATACGACAGCAATATCAGTTTTACTAAAAGTTTTTAGTAAGTTTGTGTGTTTATGTTTAACTAAATACTGTTTATATACACTATAACAATGCAGGAAAACTTAAATAGAAGGATATTCTTCATTCTGAGTGTTTGAAAGTCATATTCATTACATGTTTGGACATTTGTTAAATTGTTTATATCGGTTGTTCATTAAATTATTTATTAGAAACATAAATGACATAATTTGGGAAAAACTATAATAAGTAGGGGTGTACCGGATTCAATTTTTTGAAATCTGGCTTGAGCCGGACTTTCCAGATTTATAAAGTGAGATCCGACTTGATGCCGGAGCCGGATTTACAAATAAAAAAAAACAAAATATAGGTTCTAACCACTTGACTTAGGTGAGTGAAATCACTAAACTGTTCATTACTGCAATTCATTACTATAGACATGACCATTATGACATATACTCATATTGAATCACTAGGGGTTGTAGGGTTTTTTAAAAGCCCAAGTAACTTATCCATGTTTGATGAATACGAAATATTAACCTTCCTGAAATGTAAACAAAGTATTTTATAATTAAAAATCCTCAAATCCTCTTTTTACATCGTTCCATTTTCAAAAATTAAAATATGAAATCAAACAATGACGTCATATAATATTTTACAGCGAGAAACACCACAAGGCTTTTTAACTGCTATGTACTGTTGTACTATGTCCCTCAGCATTACATAGTCAGTGACTTGGGTTTTTTATATTGTATATATTGAAATGTAAAATAATTACATTAGAAAAAGTAATATTAAGTTCCATAAGTTCAAAATGAAACACAATGTACAAGCACACTATGTTAATTTAGTAATTTTAATTTTTAGTTTTCAGTTTCAGTTTTTTTTTGGTTGTTTTTTTTTACATTGTTTTGGTTGGCAAATTTGCAGCTCAGTTACAACTCGCAACAACAGTGACAGTTTATTATTACTGCGCGAATTGTTCACTGAATGGTAGTAACTGCTGTACTCGTACACTTAAGTATCGCGAGGTTTTCATTTATTAATACATGCTACGCATGCGCGATCAATGATCCCTATAAGGTTTGTCATATATATGCGTGGCCATGGAGCCACGCAGTTTAAAGGGAACATTGTGCAGCATAATGTGCCATTTTGACTCAAACGTGCCGTCCACAAATGACGTCACGCACCTAGGGGGGATGAGGGTCACACACTTCTGATAATGTGTGATGAAGGGGAAGGTTTGTTGTGCGTTTTCAAAAACTGTGACGTCACATCAAAGAACGCAACTTTAAATAAAATTTCAACTTAAATCTTTGATTGCTAACAATTTATTTAATGACGTCTAAAATGGCTTCTCGCGTATTACGATATTAGCGTGCAGCCTTACACTGAACTAAAACATATTTGAACGACATAAAGTCATTTGAAAAAGGCTCATTTTCAAATAAGAAATACGGCTTTTATTGGGGGTGGGGGCGATATTTTATGACGTCATATTTGAGGGTTAGGCTAACTTTTTGTGACGACGTGTGACGAGGGGGGGATAACCGGCAAAAATTGCATGACGTCATGCATACAAATTATAGCACTCGGGTCGTATTCCAAACAAAGGTCGTATACCAAGCACACTGTTTCGCGTTTAAACAGGACGTATACCAATTTGGACTTATACCAAAGCAGAAACATACCAACGTACCACTGTATTCAAGTCCCACAAACTGATGAAATAATGCCCCATTAAAATTAAAAAAAGAGTGTGTTTTATTATTTTTGATTTAAATTCCGATTTACGTAAGTGAGAAATACTAAACTGGAAGTGACACTGTGCTATTGCCAAATCCGGCGAAATTGGACCGGATTTGTAAAAATGACCGGATTCCGGATTTACTGCAGCCAGAGCAAAAATCCGGTACATTCCTAATAAACACACACACAGTAATTTAATGGAATAACCATTGTCTTTTTTTCAACATTCTTTCCTTCAAATTAAATAATTTTAATGAAAAAGTGTTTTCTTTTATATTTCAGCAAGAATTACAGATATTACCTGTCAACGTTATATATTAACTGATATTATCAATGTGACATGCTTAGCTTTGCAAGTTTATCCTGGAGCAAGTTGTGTGATGTCGGTAACTAATATATCGGATTTAGTTTTTTCGTCTTAAATTCATTGCACAAATAACATTTCGGTGTTGGTAGAGATTGTTTAAATTAAAGCATAACAAAAAAAAATAAAAATAAATAAATGCATTTCGATGAGCAAGTATATTTTCAATCCATCTACCACCATCTGTTAGTTAATAAATGTTGACTTAAAATATACGTTTTATAATCTGCAGGTAAATATAGGAAACATATTACGTTCTATTAGTAAGGTCAACATAATCAATGAAGGCTTTACTTTAAGAAGATTATCATACTATATGTCACAATGCTCCGTAAGTCTACCATTGAATGAGACCGGCCCAGGAATGTATGAAATATTCGTGACAATGTATCCAAATGTCAGTAATAGTTTCACAGATAAAGAATATGGAGTAAACAAATCAATTATCATTGATTTAGGTATTAATTTGTATAAAACTAAATATATTTATTATTTTCATTTACAAAATGATATTTGTGACCTACACATTGCATTCGGAAATCATTTTTGAATATTTCAATTTAAAATAAGTACAAGAATATTAAACGTAACATATTATTTTTATTATAATCATCAAAATCATTATTATTATTATTTTTTATTATTATCAGTGTCCTTATTTAATCTAAAGTTTTGAAATAATTGAGTAAAACAAAAATCCGGTGGATTGCGTATTGTAACATTAAAAAAAAATTATAAGGTGATAAATAATACAATTTTACAAGTCTCTTGTAGATACTATTATATCCTTGTTTCTATCAAATAAGACATAAATAATTTAAACAATATGTACATTTAACTTTATTATTACATAATGAATGACAAGCTAAATATTTGAATGCTTATAAAAAAACATATGTGATTAATACATTATTTCTCCTTTCAATTTTTTCGCGCTACATTCTTTACATTTTTTTTTCCAATTAAAAATAAATGTTTCTTATAATAAATTACATTGCTATTTTATTTTCAAACCATTTTTGTATTTATTTTTAAAAAATAAATATCGTTATGCAATTGACAAGAAATAATGTATTAAGAGGTACAATATGCCAGAGAATTTGTTATCGTGAATATAATTTTATCTATACAATAATACTTCATTGACATTAACTTTTTAATGAATGCTTTTAAATCTCAGAAAATGTAGCTTTCAAAAAGCCCTATGTATCATTCTTTTTTCACAAGACTAAAGATTTTCTCCAAAACGAGATAAGGTCAAAATATTTTTTTTAAAAGCATTTTAAACCCAGAACTAAAAGAAAGAAAGTTTCTTTGCTTTTATTCATACCATGGATTAATATATTAACAACAATATTAATCTTGCCATTTTCTTAAAAGGAACCTACACAATAGATTGTAATTCCTGATTACTGTCGAAATATTTGTTCCTCCTAATTATTATATAATTTTTTAATTTATTTTATTGTTATTATAGTAATAATAACAATTTAATGATGGTAATAAGTTGTTAATAATTTGTTAAAACAACACTTCTATTCACTTTTAAATGTTTAAAAAAAATTAATTTCACAAAATTGTACATCACCTGTCAGATTATCCAAGTGTGATACTCCGAAATTGTCCTGAATCAGTAGAAGAACACACAGACATAACATGTACATGTGTCAGATCAGATACAAGTCTCATCAATGTTTACATTGGTTGGTTTGACTACAATGATACTCAAATTTTAACTGACCATGGACAACTTAACATCAGTGTGAAGAGATCAAGATTAATACAACAGAAAGGTAAGTAAAACAGTACACAACGTGTTCTGGATTTATTTTGATGATCTACTAGCAACCAGTGCAGGGCCGGTTGGGCTAATCATAATCGTGATGAGTCCCCACAAAAGACTGCACAGAGAAACTTTAAAATATAATTATAATACAAACACAAAAAGCCTTAAGTGTAATAAATATATTTTGTGTTAAATCATTCTTTAATAAATAAAAAAAAACTACAAGCATATAAAAAGAGCTTGTAAATGACTTAATGACTTTTAAGCGTACAATGATTTGACTCTTCATTTTATTTTAGAATTGAAGCTAATTATTATAAATTTTACTTTCACGATTTTAAACTTTGCAACCAGGAAGTTAAAAACAAGTGTTTTTTTTTAATTTAATGTTATTATATATATATATATATATATATATATATATATATATATATATATATATATATATATATATATATTTATTTATTATTTTTTTTTAAAAATCATTTAGCATTTGCGTTTATATTTTTGTAGTCTCACAATTTATTTCAGAAGTTAAATGTAAGTATTGCGTGCTATTTGAAAATATTTGATAGTTCAAATAAAGATTTCCTCAACTCGCTTTTTATTTCTTACTATTACAATTTTATTTGAATATTTGGTGCTCTGAAAAGACTAAAATTAACAACAATGTATATGACAGTTCTTTGTTAGTTGATCGAGTATTAACTACTGCGAAGAAATCTATACATTAAACCCCAATCTTCCTACATGGTGTATCATTCTCAAATGTTAAAATGATTCGATTAACAACTCTCAAAGAAATGGAAGTCACCCTGAAGACATAAACATTTTCTTACGAGCAAACGTAACACGTTCGTTTTAAAACTTAAAGGAATGCGAACTATCAAAATAATATACTACGTATATGTAAATTTCTGAAAGTACTAACTTTTTTTTATTTTATGGAAATTTAACGATTTATTAATCATGAGTCCCTGAGTCACCCCGCTCCGAATGGGTACCTACCACTACATGTAGTTAGGCGGCTGGGTAATGCGTGGAACCCACAAAGCCATGGCATGTGAATGCTGCATCACTTGCCAACAGATCATCTGTGATGACAGATGATCTGTGGACGCAACTATCTTCTGCATAGCATGAGCGTCTGTATAGATAAGATAAGAAGATAATCAGTACGAACCCTGCATTTTTAACATGATTTGTGTTTAATTTTGCAGGGTTCGTTTGCAAAATGACTGGTCCTCAGATGTGGTTGAAATCCAATGCGATTGTTTGTTATTTACCTACAATAAAAAGTAACACATTATTATAAATAATATGTTTACTTTAAAATGGTTCAAATACGTATCAAAAAGTGTTCCACATTTCATTCCAATGTTAATAATCGTATCGTTAAATATATTTAAATATAGTTAAATATAATTATTATATTTAATTATTCCCAACATTTATAGAGTATGGTATGATACTTAAAGTAAAATGTAATCTTTATTTGTTCTTTCTATTTACATTTTGAAAGTTTGAAATTAGTGTTAATTTTATTGTTATTTATTATAAACAAAACCTTTATCTATTTTGACACACACAATTTAAAAACAAAATGATGGACACATTTTATATCGCATTTCTTTTGATTTCGAAAAAATAAGCTTTTTCATCTTGAAATAAATATTCTTAACTTAACTGTCGCATTCGGCTAGCTACATATCTAATTGTATTAAATGACGGCCACATTTATTTCACGAAAAAGCTCTGCACTATGAGGTAAGTGTAATATTAATAGTTTGTGTCAAATTAATTTTAAGTATGTTTCAAAACGCATGATTTCACATTCATATTAAATTGTTAATATCTTTCTAATATTTTGCTTCATAAAATCAGTGTGTCAAAGGTGAAATGTCGGTATCGGGTTTCGGAACTTGACTCTAGACGATACCATTTGTTGTTATAGAGTCTGACAAAAATTATATATATATATATATATATATATATATATATATATATATATATATATATATATATATAATGATTTAGAGTTACTATTTGAAACTGAACATATTTGTTCTTGACTTGCTTATATAAATTATTTTATATTACTCTTTCTTGTAAATACAACATTTGTAAACATAACATTGTACTTGGAAAGCTATAGACTATTAACAACTGTGTCAGTGTGAATTATAAATCAAGGAACCTAAGTCGTATCCATTCATTGTGTGAAACGGTTGATAATTGCAATTTTGGATTAATGGAGTGAACTAAATTGTTTAAAAACTACTCGAAAATAGGACATTTTGACCAAGTGACTTTTATTCAAAACGTTGGACTATCGGATGTGTTTTGTCAATCTGAGGGAGCGTATATATAAAGTATACTTTAAGATCCCGTGTGAGGATGCTTTGTTGTCTCATCTTGTCAAAACTAAATTTCATGGTTTAGACGTGTCACTTATTTGGACTTAACGTATTTTGAATTCAAGGTTTTTCATTTGGAGGATTTATAACTTTATCAATAAATACTTACGTTCCTAACCCGAATTGCTTGACTCATATTATTCCATATAACAAGAAATGGATTACTACAAAGAATTCACTGCCATAGCTAAAGAGATCGAACTAAGTGGGAAAAAAATGAGAGATTTCATTGAAGAAAAAGTAAAACTTGCTAAAGAAGAAGAAAAGCTTAAAATAGCTGAAGAAAAAGAAAAACAAAGAATTGCTGAAGAAAAAGAGAATCTAAGAAAAGCTGAAGAAAAAGAAAATCAAAGAAATGCTGAAGAAAAAGAGAAGCAAAAGCAAAAAGAAGCTGAAGAAAAAGAAAAGCTAAGAAAAGCTTAAGAAAAAGAAAATCAAAGAGTTGCGGGTGAAAAAGAGAGGCAAAGACAAATCATTGAAAGAGAAGAAAGAGCTGCAATAATAGAAATTGAACAACTTCAAATTGACAAGTTAAAACTACAAATTGATTTAGAGAGCAGAGGCCACAATCCTGGTAATGACACAAATAGAAAGTCAGCACCGAAGGACACTATCAAAGTTAGAAAATATGATAGTCAGAAAAAAAAAGATGTTTATCTGGATTATTTCTAATCAATAATGGCCATGAAAGGTGATGATGAAGAATATTGGCCAGCACAACTGATGACTCAGTTAACTGGAGAAGCATTTGATGCTTACAACAGTATAGCCAAAGAAGACAAAAGCATATATAAAAATGTCAAAAAGGCACTTCTATGTCATTTCGGAAAGTCGGGAAATGATTATAGAAAAGAATTTCATGAAATGAGAATCAAGATGTACAAAGATCCACAGATCATAGTGCATGAAGCACAAGTTAAATTAACAAAATGGCTGGAACTTACAGCAATAGATACAAGCAATCCAAAGGCCATACTAGATATGGTGTTAATTGACAAGTTTTTAGAAAATGCAACACCAACTCTATTCTTTTATTTAACTGATAAGAAAGTTCGTACTCAAGCAGAGCTAACAAATGCATTACGAACATTCAAAGACTCTCATCCGAATGTGGAAATGGACAAAAGACAAGATATTTTTGCAGCAATACAAATTAAAAGTCAAGAAAATAGACAAGGTATGAGAGACCAGAGTTTGCCAAACCAAGGCAACAGACAAACTATTTGCTGGTACTGTAACAAGCCAGGACATATGGCAAAGCAGTGTTACCGCAATAAATGACAACCAAATAGGGTGTCACCAAATGGCAGCCTTATAAGAAAGAAAACAGAAGAAAGATCAAGACAAGGTCGTTTTGAAAGCAAAGGTAGAAGATCATGGAGAGGCAGATATAATCATGACTCCAGATACAGAAATCATGATCAGCCCTGGAGAAGGAATGACTACAAAGATGGAGATAATAAAGGAGAAATGAAAAAAGAAGAATCACAATCTAGTAATACTGTGGCCACTATAAAGAATCATGGTACACTGAAATTTTACCCAGTGTACATTAATGATAGAAAGTTTATGTGTCTTCGTGACTCAGGATGCACAACGATTGTGGTCCATAGCAGGATGGTGGAAGAAGAAGAATATGATGGGCAAAAATACACACTCATAATGGCTGATGGCACAAAGAGAGAGTGTCCAACTGCTATTTTTACCATCAACTCATCCTGGCTTCAAGGTGAAGTTCGAGCCAGAGTTTTGAAAGATGCCATTTGTGATCTCATCATAGAGAATATTGAGGGTGTTGTCGACAATTCTGATGAAGTATTCAAGGCTTGGTGTGACAACAGCCATCAATTATGTGCTACTGTACAAACAAGAGCCACCACAAAAAGAAAAGAGAACATAGATATTGAAGTTGGTGAGAAACTTGAAATAGGAAGCCAACTGATGTCCAAACAAGAGTTCAAACAACTACAAGAAGAAGATAACACAATCATGGAAATAAAAATGAAATTTATCAAAGGCAATGAAACAGGCCACAACACAAATTACAAGTTAGATAAAGGCATATTAATAAATATTGCACAGGAAGGTACGTGCAGAAGATGGGTTCTTCCGATAAAGTTACAGGAAACCATTATTAAAATGACACATGACAGTCCTTTAGGTGGACATATGGGTGCCAAGAAAACAATTTCTACAATAGCTGAACACTTTTACTGGCCTACAAGGGCAAGGCAGATAAAAGAATACATCAAGGGATGTACAGTGTGTCTACGACATAATCCCAAAGATGGGAGACACACAGCGCCCATACAATCATCTGACATGGCACATTTCTTATTCGATAAAATTGCCATAGACCTGATAGGACCATTCAAAAAGATGTCAAAGAAGAAACATATGTATGCTCTCACCATATTGGACATAGTCACCAGATGGGGTGAAGCTATCCCACCGAAGCGAATAAATGCAGAAAGTATATGCAGTACATTACTCAATGTTTTCAGCAGATATGGTTTTCCTCAAACACTTCTATCGAACAATGGCAGCCAATTCAAGGGACAGATGACACAAGCCATTATGAAAATGTTAAACATTACACAAGTGCACAGCACTATTTACCAGCCACAATCAAATGGAGTGATTGAAAGACTAAACAAAGCCATCAAGAAAATGCTAATAAAGGTGACAGTAGTCCATGAAGACAGATGGCATGAATATTTACCTTTAGTACTATTTGCATACAACAGCAGCAAGCATGAAAGCACATGTTTTTAGTCCTTTTGAGTTAATGTTTGGTCAAAACCCTACAAGTCATTTGAAGAATTTTAAAGAAAGGCTTATAAGCAATCAAGATGCCATACAGGACAGATATCAGCTGATGACAGACACTAGAGATAAAATACTTTACAGTATTGAAACAGCAAAACAAAGACTAATCAAGCAAAGTACAAGACATTGAGAAATCAAAAATAAACACAGACATTTAAGAACATTTGAGCCTGAACAACAAGTCTTAATAGGGTTACCAAAATGCAAAGAATGAAATCACATGGGAAGGTCCATACAATATTGAAGAGAAACTTATTTATGTCACATATAGTGTCAATATCAAAGGACATGTGAAAAATTTACATATTGACAAACTAAGAGCATATGATGACAATAAAGAAGAAAAGCAAACCGTAAATATCATCAGCAAAATAAATGATGAAAATGACAATACAATGAAAAAGAACAGTCCTGACAGTGAAAAAATATCATCTGACATAGCAGATAATATGAAACACAAAGTGATGAAAATTTTTCACAGATACAAAGGGGCCGTCCATAAAGTACGTCACGCTCCGAGAGGGGAGGGGGTCTAAGAAAGTGTGACACTTTGTGACAGGGGGGAGGGGGTCAGGCCATGTGTGATGTCACACATTTATTTTTTTAATTATTTTTTTTCTAGTTTATTTATATTTTTTAGTAGAATTTAAATAGCTTTACAAATAATTTTCAAAATTTTTTGAAAAATTAGAATTAGTTTTATGTCAAAATAGCATGAAATGCGTATCTCCTGAATGTGTTGTTCATAAATCTGAATTGGATGCAGCAGGACTAATATTACAAATATAAGGATCAGGTATGGTTTGACAATCATGTTCGCACCAGCCAATACTTCACTCAAATTGTTAAATATCAGGACATGAAATGTTGCGACAAAGCACGAAGCTCATATTTCAACGTTTTACCTTCAATATTCTTCCCCTCCTCCAATCCCAATCAACCAAACAGTTGATGGACTCAAAGCTTCAGAAAGATGCAGATTCTCATAAATGTCCTTCCTTGATTGTAGCATAAACTCTCAAATTTGATGACATTTTGGCAAGATCAACAGGAGTTTTCAAAGTACAACCATATGATTACCAGCTTATTTGATTGACTTTGCAAAGTCGGTCACTTATATTTAGCCTCACAAAAATTGTTGAAGAAACATACAGGACAACACAGAGCTCGGGCTCAGGAGAATGTGCTTACCCAAACTGTTCCAGAATACACTCAGATAAAAAGCATCCGTCCTTTGAGAATAACTTCCAGAAGGCAAAGAGAACCTATGGCAGTTATTGCCAGAAGAGAAAATGCACATACAGAGGCTGTTGAGTGGCTAGATGAGGACGAGTTGATCTGTCTGCAATTATCCTTCCAAGAAACGATGCTGGTGAAAGAATGATGCCAGTCGTAAATATGGATGAAAACTTCATTTCACCGTTGTAAGCTGATGTCCAGTGAATATTTTTGAATGAAACATAATTCATAGGACCATACTAAACAGATTCAATATAGCACAAGAGTTGGTCACATACTTTGTCAATCTAGTCTTATTTTTTAAAAAGTCAAATTGTTTTGTTTTCTTTGTATTATTTAATCATTGGGTGAGGTCAAGTTTCGCTAATCTACTTATTATCCTGTGTCAATAGATTGCATAATCGGAAGATTATCTAAAACTTAACCTCACTCATTGTAAATGAAAAGGTAGCAGAGAAATTATGTGTATTATACAATTGTCAAGTGTAATTTTTGCAATTTTTCTTTTCAAATTCGACCTAGATTGAGTTACTGTTTCATTGAATAACTGACAACTGTTGCCAATAAACTATTCTACTATTAAAGTCATTTTAATAATATGACAGTTTTTTAAATGGGGGATTTCGGCTCCAGCTCCGGCAAATCCGGAATCTGGCAATTTTTAAAAAAAATCCGGCTCTGGCTTCGATTCCGGCAGGTTTCACTTCATAAATCCGGCTGGTCGGTAATTTCCTAATTTATATATATATTCATAATGGCTCCGGCAAATCAGGAATCCGGCCATTTTAAGAAATCTGATTTCGGCTCCAGCCGGATTTCACTTCATAAATCCGGCCAAATTCAGCTCCGGCCTGATTTCAAAATTTTGAATCTGGTACATCCCTACTTTTAAGTGGAAAGTTTATATTTTAATACAATTTAATGGTGAAGTGTAATTTAAGTATTAAATTAAATATTTTAATTGGGTGTTAATTTTAAAAAAAATTCGAAAGTGTGACGAACTTTAGGGGGGGGGGTCCAGAGATTTGTGACAGTTTGTGACAGGGGGGAGGGGGGTCAAAAATGGTGAAAATAGCGTGACGTACTTTATGGACGGTCCCAAATGTGTCATAACAAAAGAAACAGGAAACACAAAAAGTGTGACTCACAGGATACAAGTATTGGAAGATGAACCTTTCAAGACTAAAGTATACCCTATTCCAACGGCATATAGAGACACAGTAAAACAAGAAATTGATTACATAATCAAAGAAAACAAAATAAGAAAAGCAGTTGAAGCTAACTATACCTCACCAACTGTCATAGTAAAAAAGAAGAATGGAAAGATTTGACTATGCTGTGATTACAGACAGTTGAATAATATTACAAAATTGGACCATAAACCTATTGGAGACCCAAGAGACATTATAGACAGAATTGGTAATTCCAGGATATTCACTACATTTGACTTAAACAGAGGTTTTTGGCAGATAAATATGGATCCTGATTCTGTCAAATACACTGCATTCATAGCCATGGATGAGGTGTATGAATGGTTAGTGATGCCATTTGGACTAGTCAACAGTATAGCCACTTTTAGCAGATTTATGAAAGTGATGTTACAAGGAATTCCAAATGTGGTACATTATGTCGACGACATATGTATCCACACTAAAGATTGGAAAACATATATCCATACATTTGAAGCTGTACTGGATAGACTCAAGAAACATAATGTGACAATATCACCAGAAAAGATAAACATTGGAAAGAAGTATATATATTTTTTGGGATACAGAATAGGAGGTGGTGCAGTCACTCTTACTGCAGAGAATGAAAACAAGATATTTAATCTGTCAGTCCCAAAATCTAAGAAACAAGTGCAAGCCCTGCTGGGACTATGTAACTTTTACAGACCTTTTATTGCAAATTATGCAGAAATTGTTCACCAACTAACAGAAGTTACAAAAACCACAGATATTCGAAAATTTTAGTTTTCAGGAGATTACCTCAACGGATTAGAGAACATTCAGGAAGCATTTAGGAAGAAACCCATCCTAGTTACACCTCAATGGGACAAACCTTTCATTGTTTCTACTGATGCATCGTCAATTGCATTAGGAGCATGCCTCGTGCAAGAACATGATGGTATCCTACATCCTATACAGTATCTTAGCAGAAATTTGACCAAAACAGTGTGTAACTACAGCACCATAGAGAGAGAATGTCTAGCCATAGTGTGGGCTCTACAAAACTTTAAAAATACTTTCTAGGTAGAACATTCACTCTTCTAACAGACCTTAAACCACTTGTGGCATTCAACAAGAAGAAGATCAGCAATGCAAAAGTAAATCGCTGGGCTATGCTATTAGCCGACTACAAATTTGACATTAAACCTGTGAAGGGAAAGGACAATGTGGTTGCAGACATATTAAGTAGAATGACAATAAATAAAGACATTATGTGAATTCCTTAGTGATAAAACCAGAGACTGTATTAATATTAGTCTGTGAATTCATCATTGATAAAACCAGAGACTGTATTAAAAAGACATTCTGTGAATTCCTAAATGATAAAACCAGAGACTGTATTAACATTATTCTGTGAATTCCTAAATGATACAACTAGAGACTGTAATTATATTAATATTTTTATTCGTTGAACAATAGACAAGGAACAGTGTTTGAATTCCATTGGATTATTAGTTAATTTTAATAATATTGATTGTTAAAAGTATTTTAATTACACAAAATTACAGATGTGTTTAAAATTTCAGTTTCTTTTTTCAGTACAGGTAGACTGTTGAAGCCCTACAGATTTTTTCTCTTGATTTTTATGTCTAAATCTTGTGTGTAAGGCTATGAATGTCCAATAAGGATAAATATTTGAGCTTTGAACATAGATATAGATTGATTTGATTTTATGAAGACCAAAAATGTTGTATTTCATAAACATTTTATTTGAAGGATGGGGGTGATTGTCACGGGTGCATCACGAGTGTTTTGCGTGATTGGATGACGGAGAGGTCACGTGAGTAAAAGCGCGGGAAGAAAGAAGCCTTCCCATTGGCTAAGAAGGTTGGCAAGTCAGTGTTAGAGTTGGGTGGTGTCATGGCAGGATGTATGCCAGTGTGTTCCACGTTGTAAAACCTCAAATTATATTTCTTGTACAAATTATAAATATTAAAGTTGTTTTATTGAAACAAGTTCTTCAGTGGATTATTGTGTAGAAGGTTTTGTATTGAGAGAACGCCTACAAGAGTTACATATTAATAAGTAAAACCAGTTACATTGACATATATATATATATATATATATATATATATATATATTTATATATATTTATATATATATATATATATACTGACAACATTGATACATGATAAATTGTGACGTGAATGAAAGCAGAATCTTCATTTTTTAAATGAAAGATTTCCTATTTATTACTAGCATAAAACATGAATAGTGTATGTATTTTCCGGGGGGGCGGCAAACCTGGGTTCTGCCCCGGGTGGCACATACTTACGCTACCCCGCTGAAGCCTTGTGTCCAAATGTAGTTATATGAATATTATGAGCTATATAAAAACTGACTAATCACTAATTATCCTATTTCCTGTGTAGGTAAAAGCATGAAACTTTAAGAAATTGTTGAGTACATTCCCGTGATGGTAACAAGCAAAAAAAAATTTAAAAATAAATAATTTTCACTTCCCGGGGGGCCGGGGCCTAAAAATGTTGTTTTTTCTTATATAAAGACTGGCTAATCACTAATTGTCCAATTTCCCGTAAAGGTAGAAGCATGACACTTTGGGAAGATGTTGAGTACACTCTCGCGATGGTAACAGGCAAAATAAATATTTAATTTATCAGACACTTGAGGCGGGTCCCAAATGTAGCCTTTTCACCTTATGTGAAGTACATACAATTTAATTTTTAAAAAAACTGTTGCTATTATGTAAATGGATTTGACAAAACTTGGAATAAAAAAAAACAACTGTAAGACCTATATTAAAATGGGTGGTCGGACACTTCGACCCCGGACGGTTCGACCCTCGGACGATTCGACCCCGGACAGTTCGACCACAGGACGTTTCGACCCCAGGGTGTTTCGACCCCGGACATTTCGACATCTTCTTTTCTACACCGTATAATTTTTTAATATATTTTTTAAATATACTTTTTAAAATTTATTACTTTTAAAATTAATTTTTGGTATAAAAATAATTTACCTTAAAATTATTATCAATTAAAAATTAAATACAGTTTGAAATTGTTATTGACAACCAGTCAACGTTCAACGCGAATTCATGATTGTGATCAATGTGCCATTCTTCTGAGGTAGAAAGTCCTTCCAAACCAACCCAACTCCAACCCCAACCCGTCCGAAGATATCGGACAAAACAAAGGCAATGTGGTCAGACAGTCCTTTCTAAAGGTGCCTACATTCTTCCTGCCCCCACTTACTCTATTTACCCCCGCCAGCACACTGCTTGCTGGTCACTGAGTGTAGCCTTCGTAACACGAGATTATGAAACCCTCGGACCAAATGCAAACAAAAATGACCTCACGTTCAGTCCGGTCATACGGGTCCAGCAGCTTGAATGTTATGTCTGCTAGGCGGCGGTATAAACTATTAAAATGTATGAATTTTTAAATACTGGCAACTTAGTACGTCTTATTAAAATCAGTATTTCTGCTAGAGAGGTATAGACGTGTTAAGCAACACAAGAAACAGAAGTGAATGCAAAGGGCGCGGGTTTGTAATGGTTTCAGTGCCTGCGTTCAGCATGTCGAAACTTTAAAAAAAAATTAAAATAATTTTTAAAAGAAAAAAAAGCAACTTTCGTGTGTTTTTGTTATCACGGAGAATACCTTTGAAAGACTTAAATATATACATTTTTAAAACCCAATAATAAATTAGGTCCTTTTTAGTTTTGCGTTTAGTTTGGGATAGGAGTTTTTAATTTGTAATGGATAATATACGAAAAATTAATTTTAAAAAAATATTTAAAAAAAAACAACCAAAAAATAAATAAAATTTTTTCACAATGTAGAAACGAGAGAGTCGAAACTTCCGGGGTCTAAACGCTCTGGTGTCGAAACGTCTGTGGTCGAACTGTCCGTGGTCGAACCGACCGGGGTCGAAACGTCCTGTGGTCGAAACGTCCTGGTGTCGAACTGGCAGGGGCGAACCGTCCGGGGTAGAAGTGTTCGTAATTCATTAAAATGATTTAGGGAATTCAATTTTTTTGTCATTCTTCTGGAGCTGAGGGCCCCTAATCTCAATTTCGTAAACGTTTAAGAAATTTTAAATAATTGATTTCAAACAATTTATTTGTAAAAATTGATTATTTTGATATAAATTCAATGATTTGGAATGAACATGATTTAAAAATGCATTTTCACATTTCACATTTAATTCCTCAGTAAAGTTACTACTTATGTGGGTTTTAATCGTTATGTAATCAAAGAATGATCATATTCAACAATGCTTGGTACATGGCCGGACTTAACCCTTGAACCATTCCGTGCAAAAGTAAAAAACATGCGGCCCTATATAATAACAATATAAGTTTTATAAAAAAGGGTATAAGGCTTTTAAAAATATTTTTGCAAATGTAAAAAAACAACAACAAAACAACAACATATAACAACACTATGACTTCGTAGTTTAAAAAAATACCAGTTATACATTTTGCTTAAGTGCTTTATTTAAAAAAAAAGAAACAATTAATATGAGTATTTCAAACAATTTTTTTCCAATGAACTTTGAGTTCAGAGAATTCCTTAATCAATTTAGAAACATCTAAGCTGTTGCTAATTTAATACTCGATTGCTAATATAGCGAGGTCTGACAATCTTGTTTGGGATGTTGTTGTTCTCAAATAGTTCTAGATTAGTTTTAGTTTTGAAAAACTACGTTCCGCGGATGCAAAACTTATTGGAAGAATTAGTACGATTCTTAAAGCAATGCTCAAGTTTGAAGCATAATTCATTATTTTTAATGAATTTCAAAACTTCCAAAGGCACTAAGTGTATTTTCAAAAAGAGAACACACAACTAATATTTCATCACAAAGTTCCCTGCTATTTATATCCGATGCTTCTCAATCAGTTAAAATGATTTCTATATTTTTGCAATTTTCCAAAATTATAGAAGAACTGATATCCTTTAGTTCATATATATTATATTGAAAACAGAAGTAACTGTTGTGACGTTGCAGCTGAAGAAATCTTTGTTCTAAAGACTTTATTGCAGTGTCAACAAGGTGGTAAAAAAATTCAATTTTGTATTTTTCCTGTGCATCAATTATGGGCTCATCCTGGTTTTCATCAAACTGTCTTTTCTTCCGATGAACTCGATGTCTTGGTATTGACTCAAATTTTTCATCGTCATCTATTTCTGATGCCATTTCGCCAGCATCAACAAGGGTGGCATGGAAGTGATTGCCTGATCTCAAATTGTTTTTAAAAAAATTGAACTTTCCAAAAGTTTTATTGTCAATGCTATATTTTAATTTTTGCTCTGCATGAGTTTACTAAAGGGTTTAGTATTATTATTATTAGTACCTCATACCATATCACAACAGAACAAAGAAATGTAAATTGTTTTATTTGATTAAGTATACCAGATGCTTCATCTCTGATTGAGTTATTCATATCTTTGTTCTCAAAAATCGTAAGCAATGAATTATATATTTGATCGATCTGATTACCTTAAAGGCTTTATAGCATCAATTCGGCTTTCCCACATGGTGTCATTAAAATGTTTTAAGTTTAGTTCTTCAACGTGCTTCAAAATAATGGCCAATCTCAAAGTCGATGATGAAAAAAATAAGTACAATTTTTGGAGCAAGTTAAGGGAGTGGCTACCACATGGTATAAAAAATCACGAGGATTGATGTTTCTAATCTTTGCTTGCACATGCATGTTCTCCTTTTCATGTTCCCCCCATTATCATATCATTGGCCTCTCATGTTTTCTAAAGCAAACCCAGTTTTTTCTAGTTATCGAAGTACGACATCAACAAATTGTTGACTTGTTGATCTTTCAATCGGAAGAAAGCCCAAAAAATGTTGATGAATGTTGATGTGGGCTTATTCTTGTTCAATCGACACATACCTTATAACGAAGGTCATGTGTTCTTTTTTACTTAAGTCTGGTGAGCAATCTATTGAGTATAATTGAGTAATATTTTGATTTGTTCACTTCATCTAATAAATGACTTTAGACGTTATTTGCAATTAGGTGAATTATCTGATTATGAATGGTCAAGAGTGTGGTTCTTTTATGTTGTTTATAAATAACCCTCCTAACATGCTCTTACATGACAGGATCAAATTCAGTTAAAATTTGGAATAGCTTTAGACATCTAAACGCCAAGCAGATTTCTCATAAAAGTTTGACGATTGAAAATGCACGTTGAAAAACAGCGTTCCAGTGCTGGGTTTCAGCATTCCAAAATACTTGAGAACTTGCATCTATTTCTTGTGAAGACTTGAAATGACTACTCAATTCAAACCAGCACTTAAGGACTTCAAAATGTTTTTTTGTAGTTTCATGATTTTTGAGGGTTTGTTCTACTTGCCGCCAATCTCTATAACCAACATCTGGTAACGAAGAAGATGTCGCCGTTTCAAAAAAATTGCAGTAGAACAAAAAAAATGAATCTTTGGCTAAAGAATACACCAAACAATTTCTGTGGATTTTCTCTCAATTGCTAATATGTCTTATATTGTTATTTGATGTGGACCTGCGTCCGTAATTATCAGATGAGAAATCAAAGTTTTATATAGGAGACGCCGGACCTGCTTTCGAAAGACACATTCTCTCTCCGTCAGAAATACTTTCAGGCCATAGCCGTGGATCAGAATTCTAAACTAAAGTATCAGGAAGACTTTCATCTGTCTTCATCTGCAAATGCGATGCATTTTCTACCTCTTTCGTTCCTTGCTCTTTGTCTTCTTGTTGCTTGAAACGATTATGTAACTGTGTGTCGAACGAGCATGCAGAAATTGATGAACATTGCTTTGTTGAAGCAACAGTGTCCTCGACTTCAATGCTGTCCAAATCATCTTTATTCTCTTCACTTGTACGTGGCCTAGAATTCCTTTTTTTTAACAAACTTTTCTAAAGCCACAGCTTGTTTTTTAAAATATTCTTTTGCCTTTAATTTTCGTTTCCTAAACTGGCTACCATATAATTTCTTTTTTCGGTCTGACATTCTGTAATTTAAGAAACAATGAAAATTAAAATTCCCCAAAATAAAAGTTAAAAGAGAAAATTTAAGCTAACACATGCAAAATATCAAAATAAAAATAACAATTAATCATGGAAAAACAATATTGAACAACATTTGCAGCACAATTTTAAAGTAATTAATTTCAACTATTTATAAATGGAAAGCGAAGTCAATAGTGCGCTCGCCTCACAAGCTGAGGGGCGTGGGATCGAGCCCACGTTAGAGCAACCATAAAATATGTTGATAAATGACTAACGCTATGAAAGTCCTCTAAAGTAATGGGGTTGAGACTGCATCAGGTTTTTAAATAGGTAAATGTATAACTTAAAAACAGAGTATCAGTAGGCCTGACAGGACGAAACACAACAGCGAACGTTTCGGCAAAGAGCATTCCTCAACGGACACACAGTACACAAATGAAACGAATATAACGAAATAATAAAAACACTTAGCTGCGGTGAAATCCAAGTAGTCCAGTAGAGATAAAGTAAGGAGAGAAAAGTGAGAGCTTATATAGGAAAGGATAGGGTGGGTGTGGCCAATCAATCAGGTTGTCAGTGCAAACACAACGTTGATCTCATGTGGTGTAAGAGTCCCATACTCATGGAATAGTCTATTCTCCAGACTGACCCGGCCAGGTGTATTTGTACAAGAAACCATGGCAGTGACAGACATGTCATCAACGACCCTGTGGTCACGTCCATTGAGGAAGGTTCTTTGCCGAAACGTTCGCTGTTGTGTAGCGTCCTGTCAGGCCTACTTCTACCCTGTTTTTATGTTAGACATTTACCTACAGAAAGTCCTCTGCTGGCCTGGAGAGGGATGGGCGCCGCCAAGGTCTACTAGGCCCAAAAATGATCTAATGGAAACATTAGAACCCCCTACGACCTCGAAAGAAGATTATGGGACTAAAAAAATAGTTTTAAAAAAAGATACAGATGAACGAGATTAATTTCCTTGGCAATTTATTACAGATGCTTATCAAAGAGAGATACATTTAGACGAACTCTCTTAGGGCAAAATAAAAGCCAAAAATTAAACAAAATCCACATTTCGAATTACAAAAAAAAATATGTATTTAAACAAATGATTGATAAACTAATGTTAACAAGTAAATGTTTAATAAATTATGCAAAATAAACTTCAAGGTAAATTTTATGGCCTTCTCATTACATTTTCCTATATAGATATTCTCTACACAGGTAGGAACAAAGCTTTTATACAAAGTGTCGAAACAATGAATGTTCATGTTTGACGGAAAATATTTTAAATCAAATCCTGCGCTCAAGATAATTTCTCATTATTATTTTTAAAACAATACAATTTTTGTTAAATTTTTCTTAGAGTACTTTTTCTACTTTTAATTCACAATTATCTCAAGATATAAAGGAATAAAAAAAGGTTATAAGGTTTTGTAAATAACCAGACAAACATACTGCACATAACTAGCAAGTATAAGTACAATACACGTACTAGTTACAACTTCTAATAAAGTACAAATTAAAATTAGGTCAAGGAGAATTTTGTTGCGGGATTGAGTGATGGACTAAAAAAATATCTTTTAATAAAGTAATAAGCTAATTGGCAAAATAAACCATGTATAATAAAAACTATAGAAGAAAATAAATAGTCTGTAATACTAATACACAGAAAATGTCCTCTATGCCAGTGTTTTCTAGCCCTATAAGTGTATAAGTTACTAAAAGCAGCATGATCAAATTTCAAAGACACATTAGTTTCAGGCACTTTTTGCATGTCAGTACTGAGAAGTCAAGCAGTGGCATAGCTAGGGGAGCGGTCCGCCCTGGGCGGCACACATTTAAAGGGAGGCATTTGTGGGCATTTTAAAATGAAGCATTTTCTGACAAACGAACTTTTTCTTTTGAAGGGGGAAAACCAAGGTGAAACAAAAATATTCTTAATTTCGAGTCTTAATTAACGGATTCGCGCAACATTTGTTTGATTAAATAGTGGTTGTTATAAATAACGCGCAAAATTTCAAAAATGGTATCGATATTTTGGAAAATTAAGCATAATACGTCAAAGATGGCGCTTTTAAAAGAAAAATGAAAATTAAAAAAATAAAAAAACATCACCGCTGGGCCGAATAATATGTACTATTAATATCACCACGACAGTTTTTGCGTGGAATTTCGACATGCGAAGAATGATGCGCTAAAAAGTACCTACATGACATGGTGATTCAAATATTGTGTTTAACTTGCAAGTAGTAATTTATATTACTTTTTTAATTTTCAGAAAATTATTGTAAGGCGACTTACTAAAAATTAAATTTATTTTGTTACGCCTTTCCAATTAAAGTAATGTGTAAATAATTTGAATTGGTCTATTTTATGGAAAATTATAAGATTTATGGCAGAAACATGAAATTATTCAAATTTGTACGCTAAAAAACACCACAATAACATAAATAATTTTTAAAAAGACATACTTTAAAATTTCAAGCGTCTTGAAAAAATTGATCCTCTGAAAAAGTAACTAGTAAAAATAGATCAGATGCTGGAATTTTGCTCAGTTCAATGCAATCTTTTTCTTTTCTATGTTTTCTCAATTTATGGGAAACCGTCTTTTTTTTAAAATTTATGCAAAACCATATGATGGATCAAAGAAATGTGCTAATACAGAACGCTGTTATAGAGTGTTGGAGATATCAACTGAAACCCTAGGTAGAAGGATTTATGTTACGCCATTGAGTAGAACACCGTATGAGTGAGACACATATCTAAACCATATCTCTAAACCAGGGTAAAGTGCCCCAGGATTGGAAATTAGCTAATGTAAGTCCACTCTTTAAGAAAGGGGATAAATCAGACCCTGGTAATTACAGGCCTGTATCACTTACTAGTATCACCTGTAAATTACTAGAACACATAATATATAGTAGAATAGTTAACCACCTTGACAAATATAATGCCCTATGCCCACATCAACACGGCTTTAGAAAAAACAGATCATGTGAAACACAATTAATAGGTTTAATAGATGAACTATCAAAAGGCTTGGACAAAAATGATCAAATAGATACAATATCACTAGACTTCTCAAAAGCATTTGACAAAGTTCACCACCTTAGTTTACTTAAAAAACTTAACTACTTTGGAATCTCAGGTTCCTTACATCACTGGATCCAAGACTTCCTTTTGGGCAGGGAGCAAACTGTAATAATTAATGGATCTAAATCTGCACCAATAAAGGTTAACTCAGGAGTTCCACAAGGAACTGTGCTAGGTCCCTTACTCTTTTTAATTTATATAAATGATTTACCCAACAACATCTCAACAGGTACAAAAGTTAGGCTATTTGCTGATGATTGTATAATCTATAGAACAATTAAATCAGAACAAGATAGCAAAATTTTACAAAAAGACTTAGATGAATTGATAAAATGGGAAACTAACTGGAGTATGTCTTTCCATCCAGAAAAGTGTCAACTGTTAAGAGTAACAAAGAAAAAGAAACAAATAAATTCAAAATATTACATTCATGGAAAAGAACTGACCCAAACTAAAGATGCAAAATACTTAGGAGTCTTAATAAATGAGAAACTATCATGGAATCCCCATGTCAATGAAGTTATTAAAAAATCAAACAAAACCTTAGGCTTTATAAAAAGGAACTTTAACAAATGTAATAGAGATATAAAACTAAAATGCTACCTCACTTTGGTGAGACCTGCACTAGAATATGCATCTTCTGTATGGGACCCATCCACCAAAGAAAACATTGATAAACTAGAACAAATTCAAAAAAGAGCTGCCAGATTCATTACTGGAGAATATTCGAAACTGAAAAGAGTAACACCATTAGTTAAATCATTAAACCTTGAAACACTAGAGGATAGAAGAACTAAGAGCAAAGTAGTAATCATACATAAAGCAATTAATTCTAATTTAGAAATACAACACAAAGATAACTTAATACAACCCTCAGATAGACATAAGGATAAAAACACCTTTCTTATTCCGTATGCAAGAACAAACACATACAAGTTTTCCTTCTTCCCGTCCGGAATTCGGGCGTGGAATGGGTTGCCTGAAGAATCCAGGAAAACCAACACTTTATCAACATTTAAATCTCTAATAAAAATGCAGGACTAAACACAAACCATACATAAGCGTAGGACGCAATAATCTTCTGTATAGAAGGAGCGTCTGTAAACAGATAAGATAAGATAAGACATATCGATAAGACACTAGACGTTGATAAGACACAAATGTTGCTGACACACGGTTACGTCTTCCTTGTCTTTACCTAATGAGGAATAATGAGGATCATATACTATTTACAATGGACGTTTCTTCATTGTACACGTCAATTCCTCATGCTGATGGCCTCTCTGCAATCTCATTTTTTTCTTAACAAGAAGATTAATCTCAAGATCCCCGCAGGTGCCATACTACGATTGACTGAGCTGGTTCTTAATTTAAACTCGTTTGAGTTCAACTGGCAGTTTTTTTTAATCAAATTAGTGGAGTTGCTATGGGAACGAAGATGTGACCAAGTTACGTATGCATATTTATGGGCCATTTAGAACACCTATGGAGTGAAAATTACAAAGGTATCTCTCCAGAGTACTACAGGAGATACATTGACGATTGTATAGGAATAACAAAAATAGACATGCAACAATTTCAAAGTTTCATTGACTTCGTTAGTAATTTCCATTCTTCAATCAGATTTACATCAACCATCCATAGGAGTGCTGTCAATTTTTTGGACATACAAGTTAAATTAAAAGAAAACAAAATATCAACATCAATATTTTACAAGTCTACTGACAGCCATAGTTTCTTTATGTACACATCGTCCCATCCTCAATCTTGTAAGAACGCTATTCCATTTTCGCAACTATTGAGACTTAAAAGACTCTGCAGTGATGAAGCAGACTTTTTGGAGAAAAGTAATGAAATGCTGGATTTTTTTCGAAGGAGGTCATACCCGGAAACAGTTTTAATATCCACTATCAATCGAATTAAAGGCATGACCAGACAGGACACATTTACATCATCTGGTTCTGATTAATGTGATCGATCCAAATTTATTTTAACTTTTCATCCCCATAATTTTATAGCCTGCCAGGTGATTCTCAAAAAACCGACCAATCCTCATGGCTTACCCTCTAACTCAGCAGGTCTTCAAAAAACCACCTCATTTTGCTTTCCGGAGAGATAGAAGCCTGAGAGATATACTTGTAAGAAGTAACCTTCCCACAATGAAAGCACATATTGGAAGTCATTGGAACAAAAGGTTGCAACCGTAACCGTTGCAATACTTGTCCATATGTGATTGAAATTAACCAAGTTTCTTTCCCTCTTGAAAACTTCACAATAAAAGATGGATTCACTTGCACTAGTCGCAACGTGATTTATGCAATTCTTTGCAAGATGTGTAATAAAATTTACGTAGGTGAGACAGGTCGTCGTCTTCGAGATCCGTTTCGAGAACACCTGTATAATATAAATAAACAGGCTCAATGTCCTGTATCTAAACATTTTAACAGTGTTGACCATGACGGTATTTCAGATGTTGCAGTTACTGGTATTTTATATGCAAACAATACCCATGATAGGATCCACATGGAAAATAAACTTATAAAACGATTTGGTACGTTGGCTCCATATGGAATTAACCAAATTCACAATTTTACCTAACTGCAGAATCTTTTTCCAGTTGTGGTTTTAACTGTAACTTTAGATACTTCCTCCTTTTTCCTATATCCTGTGTCCTTTTTTGTTTTTGTTTTTCCTTTCATTTTATTTTACATGAATATTTTAAATTATTTTATGATATAATATGTTTTAAGAATTTAAATATATGTAAGTATTTATTTTATGTTATTGTACTGATGAAGGCATTAGCCGAAACGTCTGTAGTCGTTTTAGTTTAAAATAAAGCTCAAATTTATTGTTTTAATTGCACAATTTGTTTGTGTATTTTGTATTTTATTTAAAAGCTTTATCGCAGTCCCATTCTGTATGATAGAAGGAGAAAAAATACGAGTGTCGAAAATTCAGAAGACGTGGTTCTATCTTTAGAGCAAGAAGTACGAGAAACATTTTTATCCATGGATGGAATTATACAAGAAAATAAAAGAACGCGCTGTTTAGTTGCATATCCTTGCAAGAAAATATTCGTGTATAATACCATGTAAACTTCTAAATGAAGAATTTGAACATCAAATAAATTTCTTTATTGACATTAATAAAGAACAGTTAAATATTGAACGAAAAGGGATGCAGGTTTTTTTGGCTGTACACAGGGCCAGTCTTGGCAATTGGGGGGGCCCTAAGCGGCTTAGTATGCGAAAAGGATTGCGCGGGGCCCAGTTTGGGTAGGGATAAGGTATTAATAATGATAATAAGTGAAAATTAAGATAGGTGGGGCCTATGAAAGCCTTTAAGAAAGTATCTTGTATTTTTATAAATGTATATTAATAGGTACATTATCTTATGCGGCCTCTTTTATTACTGCTTACATAAATAGGGCATGCTATGGTAAAAATGTTTCCCACCTTTACTTCGTGTCAAATACATTTATTTATTCATGTTTATTATTTTATAAAAATCCATCATATGATTGACTTAAGGAGCTATCTATAAATTATGACGTCACGCGATTTTGGTTGATTTTTCACCCCCTTCTCTCTCGTCACAAAAACTTAGCCTCCTTCTTCAATATGACGTCATAAATCTTGACCCCCCCCCTCCAGTATTTTCTATTTGAAAATGAACATATTTCAAATCAATTTTCAAATATGTTTTTAGTGTTAGGCTGCATTCTAATATCGTAACAAGCGTGAGGCCATGTAAACGTCATTCAATAAAGTGTCGGTAATCATATATGAGTGCAACTTTTATTTAAAGTTGCGCGTTTTCATGTGACGTCAAATGTGTGACTCCCCTCCCCTCCCCCCTCCCAGGTGCGTGACGCCATTTATGGACGGCCCCTAAAAAGGGCATTGAATTGGAGACCGCCCCGGGCTGCAAAAATTCTAGCTACGTCACTGAAGTCAAGCAAATATTTTGGTCTCTACAGAATTAAATAAATCGAAACTGATAAACAAATTAGTATTTATTAGATAACTTACCTTTAATGTGTAGATTGTCATAAAAAATTCACAAGGTCAATCAAATATTCAGTTTCAAAATTTACCGCGTTTTATCGTTCTTGTTTCAGTGACCTAGGATGCACAACACGGCTAATGTAGCTCATAGCGCATCGGAAGACAATACAAGTTCATACATTTATTATTAACAAGAGGCGTTTATTTAAAGTAACCATACAGTCACGGAATAAAAAAAATCGAAAATTTATTTTATTGTTTTGTATTTCAATGAGCAAGTATTTGAAAGTTCTGTCAAGTCGTTTGTGCTGCGCGCCGGTAGGAGTCGTAAAATTGTTTGACAGTGGGGACATATGTCTCCGGGCGCCCAGGTACAGGGGTGCCAAAATGAGGTTCATTATAACGTTACATTATAGGGAAATTTCTTAATTAGGCTGGGTCGGGAGAGCCAATTGTATAGTTTTTTAATGTTTGTCCCCTCGTGCAAAATATCCTACTTACACCACTGGCATCGGAGACAAACGGTATAGCCACTCGTTATGAAGCTCACTGCGACACAGGTTTAAATCGAATTTTACTTTATAATATAATATGTATTAATCGCATATTATTTAAAGGCATTTGTTATAATATATTACTTTTTAAAAAAGTTTTATGAACTCATTTTTGGGACTTGTTTTTAAAATTAATTTATTTTTGTTAACGTTCTCTGCAGTTCCATAAAATGAATTTTGTGCCCCTATTTTTTTTTACTCCGTGAATTTGCACGGAAAGACTGAGTCCTAGTTCGTCCCTGCTTGGTAGCAGCGATGCTTATGTACTAAAGTGCATGTTTATCAGCAATCAACGCCATTCTTGGACATAAATTTAATTTGTTTGAGATAGAAAACAATGAAACTTACATTGAATATATGTATTGTTTGCTGGCTCTGGAAAATATATTTAAATTTATAAATCAAAGCATGGTAATTGTGCAACTGTAATTTCTTGCTTTTTTATATACAATATTTTGTTAACATATCATATTACATCAATTTAAACAAAGTTTTAGAAAAAAAAATATAAATAAATTTTTAAAAAATTGCCTCTTTCTAAATGGGTTTTAAACAAATTAAGTCATTAATGTAATTTTATGCAGTCATCCGCTCAGTTAGTTTATTTTTCTTTGCTTTTAAAATTGTGTTAACTTAATATTAAAAAAAAATCCTTAATAAAATTTTATTGTGATTATTTTTAGAGAAGACAAGTTGAAAATAAAAAAGAAATAAAAACACCTTGACCTCATTTTAATACCTTTTTAAATTTGATTAACACATAAGTGTGTTGTCACGGCAGCGTAGTGTGCTGCATACACTAATTTCCAATATTTCTCTTGGTCATTCTATGTCCTGAAAATACATTGTCTATGTCCACTTTGTCTACCGTTATTTAATATTGCTGTTAACGTTTCGCAAATTAAAAAAAAATATATATATAACATTATTTTTTTTAAAAAGCTGTTGCTATAGATAACCAATATACATTTTGAATATATTTGAGATATATAAAATAATAAGTTAAGGCTTTCTCTTTGAGACACTTAAAGAGAAGTATGTGTGTGTCATTTTTTTCCCTAGGCCCAAGTTCAGTTTTCAATTTTAAAAAAATATGCAAAAATTGTCTAATCTATATTTCATAAAAAATATTTTATTTGATTAATTTCAACTGGACATTATTTGTTTGTGCTGAAAAATTCATTGCAATAGCCTTAGTAGTCTAAAAGTTATACATTTAAATTTGAATTGTCTTTGCCAAGTTCGATTTTTCCATCCATGTAAAAATATTCGTAAATTATATGATCTGCATTTAAAGCATTTTATTATTGTCATTCATTTCTAATAGGCATTATCTGTTTGTGCTAAATTTTTCATAGCAAAAGCTTTAATAGTTTTAAAGTTATAAATTTAGATGTAAATTGTCAACCGTATTTGATTTTTTATCCATGTTTTTTTTATTTAAATGTGCTTAAATTATCTGATCTGCATTAAGTGTATTTTTTTAAATATGCATTAATTTTAGTTAGAAATTATCTGTTTGTACTGAAAATTTTACATTTATGGCATTGTTGGTCTAAAAGTTATGCTATTTTGAAGTAAAACTGAATTTGTTGACTTTTGTCGCTAATGACCCTCCTGTACTTTTATTTTTATGGTCCTGTTTTATAAAATATATTCAAATAATTCACAACTACTGTATTGTTTTTTGTTTAAGTAATGTTTAAGTATGTGTTTTTAATGTATCCCCCTAATTGCATGGCTCTAATTTCATTAATTATAATTACAAAGTTATGAACAAAATAGTGTGCCAAGAGCTAACATTTAATCACAGTTTTTAGAATTACAAAGGTAAATAAGAAGGAAAAAATAATTCACTAAAATATCATAACTTTTCTCCTATAAAAGACAGAAGAATGATTTTGGTGTCATTGGAAAGCTGAAAGCAAGCTCTCTCCAATGATATGCTATTTTTTAATGTCAGATGTATTTGAAATTTTGAGCTGGGGTGCCTACCTAGGGATTCAAATATCATTAAGTGTGATTGGATGTGCTTATACAACACCATTGACAATTGAAATTGGTTTATGTCCTAAAAATATTCAATATGTTCAATGTAAAGCCCATCATTAGGATAGATGAGTTTTGAATAGTAAGAATTTTGAAGTTAAATATTTTCATTGATTAGATCACATGTCTATTTTTCAAAGTTAAAAAAAAATATTTTTTAAAAAATATATATTTATATATAGATATATTTATATTTATATATAGACTAGTGTATTACCCATCAAAAATGACGGGAGTTTTCAAAATGGATATATTTCAGTTTTTTTTAATTGTAATTGCCTGAAAGCCGCATAGTAAATAATCAGAAAATGCAGAGACCAAGAGAGAAATTAAATCTCTCTTCCATATTGAAGAATTTTATGCGGACGTTTGACAACAGTGGGGTTTTTTGTTTTGTTTTTTTTGCAATATATTTTTCAAGGTTATTTTATTTAGCGGTGGGCTTTCTAAAATCTAGCGTTACGAACGGACATAGCAGAGTATATATTTTTATTATATATACAAATATATGTGTTATGAGAAAACCTCCAAGCTTAGGCTTCGCGTTATATAAGTTTTCATGAATAATAATGATATAATCATGATAATAGTAATGCATAGTGAATTACACACAGCATAAAGTGATACTGCGGCAAAGAAGTTTGAAGTTCGACGTATTAACAAATATTGCTGAGGAGTCAGTCGGACGTTAACTTGCGGCATTGAATAGTGCGCACCAATTATGAGTGCACCAATAATACAGCACAGTGCGTTAAAAATAAATTATGTGAATGTAATGTGATCCACATCACGCATATCTGTGATTTGAAGCCGTTTAAGCTTCATCGATGATTATGACTTGTCAGTTTATTCGCCCATTTGTCCATACATTATCACAACAACATTATCAAAACATGTAAAAAATAAACTGTAATTTTACACATTTTAATAACTATTTATTTTGCATGAAACGTAGTAAGCAAAGTTTGTCACAGGATATCAACTGTTAATCATATTTACAATTTAATATACACGTGTTAGTAATTCACATAAACGTTTTTATTGTTGTCAAGTCAGCACCTTTTCTAGATCTATTATGACTTGTCAGTTTATGCGCCCATTGGTCCATACATTATTACCTTTACATTATCAAAAACATGTAAATAAAAAATTGTAGCTATTTACAAATATGAATAACAACGAACTATTTATTTTGCATGAAACCTTTGAAGTAAAGTTAAGCACTGGATAAAAGAAAATATTAAAGTATACAAATATGCAATCTCAAAGTGTATAAAAGAAAAACAAACGCTAAACTGAAGCATAAGTTGACAAATTTCATTTGCAGTAATAGCAAAATAAATTTGTAGTTCAAAACGCATCGAAACTTGACAACCGAACGACAACCAATTGTAAATTTCATAAACCGAAAAACGAATGTTATATATTAATATAGAAAATTAAATTTATAATTACGTACATAATATTGACTTGGACACATACAAAAAAACGGACATTTAATACAAAAAAATAATAATAATAATCACATCAAATAAAACATGGCTCTTTTTACTTCATTTCCTTCACACATTTATAAAAGCTCAAATAATGACATCACGTCACAATATTTTATGGTGAGCCACACATTTTTTTAATCTCGAAAGCAACATTTTTATTTTTTTTAATCGGGAGTTACCTCACATAGCGTCCGGACTGACTGACTGACACTACTTGCGTGACAATTGCAAATTATATAGTTTTATTTATATATATATATATATATATATATATATATATATATATAAAAGTTGACAATTTTATAAGTCAAGAAAAAAATCTTTGTGAAACAATATTTTCATTTTATACAAATAATAAAATGTAAATTCTCCATCTCACTACTGTAATGAAAAATATCAATATCACAAACTTAAGGTTCTTTAATCAAATAATTTTAATTATATTAAAAAGACAAAAGAAGTATCACAGTTTACTTTAAAATGTTTACAGAATATTTCGTGTCAAACTCAAAGACTAAAGTACACATATATGTAGCCCTAAAGAGGTCTTGATAGAATTTGTACAGCAAAAAATTGTATAATATTTGTTTAAAAACAGTTAAAGCACTCAAAGATAGACAAAAATATCAACAAAAATTAAAATTAACATTCTGCCGGTCCGCAGATGTTATCAAGAAAGGACAGAAAAATAAAATTAAAATCATCCATTTGCAACCAATAATACTAAACCTATAGAATATGTCCTTTTTTTATATTAAGCTAAAAAGTTAATGAACTCAAATGAAATTTAAAAAATTCCGCCATCATTTTATTACAAGGAAAAAAGTGCACAAATCTCTGGTGAAATTGAACAAATTCCTGCCGGTCCACCACACAAAAAAATTTTAGAAGCACTGCGCTAACAGACCAAGTTCTAAACACATACTAATGCATCAGGACTGAAATGCCAGAACACAATTTAATTTCCAGGAAAAAGTGACTACCGCTTTATGCGTCACTTGTTATGAGAAATGTCACTTGATAAGGGAGCAACTTTTTTCACAATTTTGGCTTATTATGCAAATTACTCGTTATGAGAAATGTTCGTTATAAGAGGTTCAACTTTATGTTAAAAAAATCTTATTTGAAACAGAACAACATTCTTTTCACACCCACACTCAAGTGTTGGATTTCCAAATGTATAAAATAAAAGGTTAAAAACTGACACAATGTTATAGATATGAAAAATTAAACAAATGTTCCTTTGATATTCTCTTTAAAGTGGCAAACAAAAGTGTGACCTTTTTGTTGTGTACAGAGAGAAAAATGTGAATATCATTTTAAAAAAAAGAAAAAAAGCACCAATGTTAAAAATTTAGAACATGTTAAGTGAAATCACTTACATTAAAAAAATTGATGCAAAATATCATTATCTATATACAGATATCACAAATATATAACATGATATTAGCTTTGATAATAGATAACTTTATATAAAAGACGAATTTAAATGTGTGTTAGACCTCCAACTGGAAAGAACTTAAATTAATAAAATTATGTACATATATATTGGAAGAAATAAAAATTCAATACGTATTTCCGTAAATGAATAAAATATGATAACCATATAATGAGAATTGTGAGAAAAACATTATTGAAAAAAAAATCCCTAACTGTTGGGCTCTTTATTCTCATAGATTGACTTGAATCCATTACTGCCACTGATGTCTCATAGGTTGACTTGAATCCATTACTGCCACTGATGTCTCCGAACAGAAATTCTTTTTTTTTGTATCTTTACAGCAGCCTTTAAACTTGTGCTTTTACCCTTTGAATTAATTATATTTTATAATTAGAAGTAAACTAGTTGAGCCCAATAACTAGATGCATTTTAACATTCTAACAAAAATTTTCCAAAAGAATAATTTACCATTATTTACAATATTTAATTTTAATTAAGGGAAAAAATAAATTGTTCATTTATTTCCAAAATTTTTAATATGTGTATAAAAAAAATAATTAAAAATTAATCATTTAATAAATGTCACATTGTTCTTTAAATAATTATTTAAAAACTTGTTATACTGTTTTTTACAAGAAAAAAACACCTTGGTCTAGTTTAGTCTATGTGAAAGTGAAAGCAATTCTTAAACACTTTGTGTATGAGTAAATCTTCACAGTTAAACACTTCAGACAATAAATGACACTTTCTAAAATATGTATGCAATATTTGTTCAATACTTATTTTATACAATAAATAATAACATTTTTTCAATCAATAAGACAAGAAGACTGCACAAGCCAATTAAGGGTCTCTAAAATGGTTTTGACATAGATTATTATGACAAGGGATGTAGATAGTAATATTATTTCTGCTATAACTGAAAGTGTGTGAACTTTCATTTCATTTGAAATGATCAGTGGAAAAATGTTTCTTTTCTATCTTCGTTTCAATTTTTTGTTATTACCTTAGAATTTTGTTTTTAAATAGATAAATATGTTTTGATAAAAACCCATAAAAATTGTATCAAGTTTATTGTTCACTCTGGTACCTCACCATGTTGGGGATTTTTGTTGTCTACCAAGATAAAAATGCTAATTTTAATTTACATTTATTTATAGATCATAGTTCTAAAGAAGGTATCAATACTTACCAAGCAAGGAATTTTCACGGACTTTCATGTCTGAGAGGGAGTTTTTGTTCAGAATCAAACAGTTGATCTATTAAAAGATAAATTAATACAATACTGGGTTTAATTTTTTTATTAAAAAAAAATAAATAAATAAATGTCTCCCTGAAGTAAATGTGAAATCTGTCTCTTAATCCCTTAGACACAGCATAATTTGACATCTCATATAATTTTATAATAGTGTTAAAGCACTTTTTTTTTCTCTATCCAGATGGCAACTACAGTCGAACCCACTTACCTCGAGCTCGGTTAGCTCGACCACCCCACTAACTCGACGTTTTTTATTGGAACCGCCAAATTTTCTCTTTGTCTTAGCATTTTTTCATCGGCTAGTTCGATTTTTCTAAGTCACCGAAACCTAATACCTCGAGCACAAAAGATGGCCAAATTTGCAACTTAAAGTTGGTTAGCTCGATCCTCGTCGGTGTGACGAAATTTATGGAGTCAAACTCATCTGCGCACGGGAAAAGGAAAACTCACCATTGTCTGACCCGAAACCGCCAACAATGCGGCGACCCGACCTGATTAGGTATGCCCCGGGATCATGCGACAGGTCACGGTTGCATGACTAAGATACAACAAGTAACAGCCAATCAGAAAAGGGATGAATATGTTACCCTTCGGGTATAAAGGGAAAGGCAAACCAGAATTCGTTCTCTTTTCCGCCCAAGACGTCAGCCGAATGCAGTGACTGTATGACCATAATTCACCCCACTGTATCCGCTTACATCCTTGCAGCGAGTGAGCCGACATTGCTTTTCTAGCCAGAATCCATTCTGGTTTCTGGGCACCCGCCAGTACCGGGAGAAGTGTCGTTAACCTACAGGACCAATAGCAGGACCCACCGCTGTTCCAAGCGTTTTGGACTGACAACCTACCTCAGCCCTGCACCCATCGACAGGAACCTGAAGACAACGCAACAGTTACCAGTATTACGTCCAACGTAAACTGATGCCGACAAACGCACACTGCGTATGTCGAAGCCTATACGTATAAACACACTATACGTTTAGAAGCCGGTCATTCACACTTCCGTGATCACCGAAGTCACCTGGAACCATAGGTGAGCAGTTTAAACCGAGCGCAAGGAACTGAACAATTCAGCTAGAGGGACCCTGCAGAACCAACCACACACGTCAGCACTGACGGAGCCTTATGTGGGGCAGCACTACCCAGCTGAACGCTTCATCACACCTACTGACCAGGGAGCGTGCAGTCGGTTCGCCTAGCAATGCATTTTTAGTTCAAAATAGTGTTGACATCTCTTTTCGCTTTCTTCGAGACTTCCGGCTATTGTGTGATTCTACGAGATTGCAATAAAAATTACCGGATGTTATTATCTTCTTTCACTTTGGATCCATGTGTGAATTAGATGTAATCACCCGAGCTGCCCGTAAATCGCGCGTCTTCAATCCGTCATTATTTCGCAGTGCATGTTATATTATTATTAAACTTAATTCATTTTCTGATGCATTGATCATTTTACTTTTTAAAATAAACAAATATCTTTAGAAATGAAAATAAAGGTTTGTATCGAGAATCGACGGTGGTTTTTATATAATTAAATAAAAAATTATTATTCTTTTAAAAGTTTGTTGTTGCTTGTTACCAGTAACTGAGTAAGATACGTGACTGTGACACTAACACGCGCGTGACGATGAAATCAAATCATTTTCTTAATATTCCAGTATATGTATATAATATTATTAATAAAAACGTCATCACTTTTGTAGGTCGAATTCTGATAAGGAATTATTTATTTTTAAAATTCGCTTAGACTTAGACGAAGTCTTAGTTGCCGGCCGAGGTCTAACACACAGCCCACAGCATGCTGTGATCAACGGTCAAGGCCGCAATAGTTTTATTTATATTATTACAAGACTGAGGAAATTCGAGAGCGTTCTGAAAGTAACAGATATCCTGCACGTCAAAAGCATTAAACTTAAAATTACCATATTGATATGTTTATTTTTTTTTATTAGCTGATTCGACGGCATTGCAAACGCTAGCGGCTGACATGGCGAGGCGTAAACTTTGACCTTTTAGCGCATGCGCAGACAATTATAATCTAGTAACATTTTTCATTAAATGGAATCGAAACATGACAGAGACTTAATCAAAGTCCTTTACTTCGGCATAAATATATATATATATATATATATATATATATATATATATATATATATATATATATATCAATAAATTCCCGATTAGTCATAACTTTTCCCGACTTTCAAGTCCGAGAAATTTTTTTAAAGAATTCCCGACTTTCCCGTTTTCCTGAGTGGGAACCATGGTTATATTTAAATTTTAAACGGTACTTAAAAACAAACGGTCATTACAACCTTAGGAAAGAGTGAAGAAATATTAAGGTTCCGATACGATTCCGATTAATCGTCCCATCACTAATTAGCGCTAACTAATTAATCATGTACATAAAGAAATTTCAAGCACATGTTAATATTTTGCCGCCATATTGATTTTCGTTTTAACTCGATCATCGGTTATCTCGACGCCATTTTTCATACCCCAACGCCGTCGACTTAGGCGGTTTCGACTGTATTTATAACCAAGCCATACAAAATATGTAGGAATCAAATTTAAATTCACATCTCAGTTTTAAAAATATTTGTGTAACAAATATGTAAAATGTTTCCATTAGCAAAGTCAGTCTCATGATAAAAAAATATCTACTATATAAAAGCCCAGGTCACTCATTCTGTAAAGCTAAGGGACATAATCAGCATTTTTTAAAATAAATTGAAAATGATTATGATTTTACATCTATATTTTACGTCAGCCAAATTATTAACGCTTCTTTTTACATCATTCCCTTTTCCAAAATTAAAATTTACGCTCAAACAATGACGCCATATAATATTTTACACCATTAAACACCACACACTCTGTTAATCTCGAAACCAAAATGATTATGATTTTACATCTATATTTTGGTTTCGAGATTAATATATTGTAGTTTGTACAGTTGAAGATAAAAGTGGGGAGGGGGTATGCCTACACATTTTTGTAATGAAAAGTTTTGGTGACACCTCCGTTTGTGGAGCATCTATTATTCTGAATAATTAAGTTTCTGACATTTAACTCTGTTACCTCTCTTACTTGTATTTGTACTAAATAAAACAATGATATTGGTGATAAGTTTATTTTATGATTGATTGATTCTTCTAAATTAATTATGGTCTGAATTTCTGAATACTTTTAGCAGTTTTTATGCATATATGTTCAGAATTTGTCAGTTCTTCACTTATTTCTTAATTTTTATCAATTTTTAATTCATCTATTTGTTTTTTAACAATAAATATATGGGAAACAAGCTTGACATGTCAGATATGCCCTTAGGAAAAAAAAATTCTATAGTTACCATTAGTTAACAATTACCTATAGCTAATTTTGCTTTTAAAATTAAATATAATTAAGTAGGAATTTTGAAGAAAAAAAATTACATTACATGACATGTGAGTACATAGATATTTGATTTATGCATACCTTTTTGGCTCTTGATCTACTATTTACACATTTGTAGCCCATCCACGACCTGAAATCACAATTTTAACTTTAATGATAAACAATGTAGAGGAATTTTAAGTTACATTTATTTTATTTATGTGTTATTACATTTCATCTAGATTTAAATAGTTTTATATTTATATATAACACTCACATAAACACACCTATATATTATATTTATATCATACACAAATTGAAACTTAGATAAAAGATATAAATATTTAGCTACTACAACTTACATATTCTTTAAATTTCCAAAATGTATATTTTAGAAATGATTCAGCTTATTCCTTATTTACTTAAATTTCAAATAACAATACAGCTAATGAAGTGATTTTGATAGTCCCTTCTCTATCAATGGACTAAAATAAGGGTAACCAAACTTTTTAAATGGTTGGCCAGATTTGTAAAAAATATGACGAATGCAAGCTGCATTACCTTTCTAGAGAAAAAACTAAGTTGGTGAGATTTGTGCAACTTATAGTGATTGAGTGTATGTTCTACCTCCCCCAATGAAGTTCACAGCAGATATGACTGGTTTCAGTACACTAGAAATATGTAATTCTTTCCAAAAGAATGCTTTCTGTAGAGAAGTACAGTAAATGAACAGTATTGATTGGCATTTTAAACTATTCCAAATGAGGCCTATTCAACACCAGAAAGACTTCCTGTCTCCAGCCATGTTTTTTCTTCATCAATTTTAAAACGTCGAAGCTTTCACTGATACAAAACTTTTAGCACTTCTATCAAAATATCTTTTCCAGTTGTTGTTCAGTGCATTCTGGACACATATAACAACTCTTCTTTTATCTGAAAGTCAGACTTAACAACACTAATGAACATGAGAAGTTATGATGTACTATGGAGATCAATAAACGCATCCAGTGTCAGAGAATACAACAAGTTTCTAGATTTCTCTTCCATATGTAGCAGTATTTACTCTCCAAGTTCTTCTACTTTCCACACATCTGAGCTAGCCAAAAGATAATACTTACAAATAAATTGTCTTTCTTATGACACAAATCATTTGCTGCATCCATCAATCTCTGAAGCAGTTGCTTGCCATCAGTCAATGTTTATTTTTTTGTCTTACTACCATATACACTATTTTATGTCTTGCATGAAAGACACATTCATTATCAGCAAAGTTTCTTATGAACAAATTACTTGGGTTTCTAAGCCCACATTGATGAATTTAAATTTTGCCAGACAATTATTAAAATGTTGATCGATGTTTGTTTGAAACTGTTGCCAAAGATTGTTATATTTTAAAACAGCAACACTTTCGTTGCATAATAATATTATTATTCTTATTATGCAACTAGTTGTCTGGTTGTTTAAGTACATAAAGAAGTATATAAGTCTTCATTCTTTATTGAAAATGTAATACTCAGCATTTTACTTTGTTGAATTTTGAAGGGTGAAGTAAATGGGAAATGAAATATAAAAAAAGAAATTAATGATGGACATCTTGTAATGAAAATCCTTTTGAAACACTTAAAAAAGCGGAGTACTTGGGGAACTGGTGAAGCTAAGTTTTAACAACGTAACATACAAAGTTAATAGGCTTTATTAATAGAGTAAATTACTTTGAAAGGATTTGAAAATGTCTTTAGATAAGTATGAGTCAGGTCTTAACATTATTTTGTTTAAATGATACTTACAACACTATCACTATCAGAAGAAATACCAGCATAAGTATACAAATAAGGAGGATTTTCATTTCAGGTGGTAATTGTAATTGTTCTGGTAAATCAGTCCCATTCTTGTTATAGTCTGTAGTTGTTCTCAATTCTGTAAATTGCATCAACATAATGTAATAATATATTTATTAATGAGCTAAAGAATTAAAAATTTGTTGAATGTTATGAGATATTACTGCATGATATTTAACCTAATGGTCAACTTTTGTTACTTTGAAATTTTATAACAGTATACATTGTTAACATCATAAACTATACGAATAAAATACTATATAGCATTTACAAAAGGAATTTATAAAAGTCACATTCCTATGCAATTTCAATTAAGAGAAAGATCACATTTTTTTATACTGTAGTATATAAATTCAATATTATCTTTACTTGAAATTGCATAAGAATATGCAGTTTATGATATACTGTAAAATATAGATTTAAAAAATGACAAATGGTGCTTTTGTGTAGAAATTAATAAGTAATGCATTGTTTGCTCTTTGGCTGTAATTTGGGTCTCCATTCTTAAAAATAAAATTTTAAAAAATTATTTGGTATATTTTTTGTTTAAAAGCTAATCTTGTCGACTGTTTAAGAAAGAAATAGATTTGCAATGTTTAATCTGACAATCCTTTAAATGTAAAGATGATTTAGAAATTAAAATTATACATTAAATTAAGTTTTTATTAATGGAAGACTTCCAATCAAATGAAATCTAAGAAAAGAAAATCTAAGAAACAAATGATGATTCAATTTGACCACATAAATTTGCATTTAAACTATACAATAAAAAAAATATATTGAAAAACAATGGTTTTAAAAACTGCCTGGTTTAAAAAAAACAGATTTTTATAAAAAATATGGAACCTTACAGAAAGCAAAACACAGAAGAAGTAAAATAATATGGAATTGGGTCGTGGTCATGTTCCAAATTAAAAAAGAATTTGGGAAGGACCTTTTAGAATTAAAGAGCATGAAATGATTTAACATTTAAATAACAAACAATATTAAGTCTTCCAACAAACAAACAAATGTTATTAGTTAAAACAATCAGGGTGCAAAAGGTGACATGAGCATTTCTTTTACACATTTTTTTTTCCATAACATCAAACAGTAAATAAATGTGTGATATAAGCTAATAATTTTTCAAAGGCATTTAACATTGAAACTCATTAAAAATTACAATATCCTGTTTTACACTGATAAAGGGGCCATGATAGTAATACAACAAAAACACTTTAAAATGTAATTTGTTTAGTTCAAATTTCAGAATTACCACAGCTTTGTGGCAACTGTCAATGAAACCAAGAGTAGAAGATTCTACATTCCAGAGTCAAACAAAATAACATATGAGAAAAAATTAAAAAATTAAATCTAGATTATAGGAAGTGATAAGCAACTGTAGAAATCATAACAAATGAATTCTTGTAACCACAGTAGAGAGAACGACCTCTGTTTTTGTAAGTTTGCAACATATCTATGATGTAGGCGCCAGACAGATACTGTTTAAATATGATCTGCAATAGTTAAAGTTCAACTTACTTCTCATCCAAATTTTAATAGATCACTTACAAATGGTCTCCCCTTATAAACTTGGATTTTCAACAATGCTTTTTCTCTTTCAACCTCACAAAGGAAGCCATATGATTTTAAAATAACTTGGTATATTTGTTATCTTATCTTATCTGTTTACAGACGCTCCTTCTATACAGAAGATTATTGCGTCCTACGCTTATGTATGGTTTGTGTTTAGTCCTGCATTTTTATTAGAGATTTAAATGTTGATAAAGTGTTGGTTTTCCTGGATTCTTCAGGCAACCCATTCCACGCCCGAATTCCGGACGGGAAGAAGGAAAAATTTGTTGTTGTATTTTGTTTGTTTGTAATTTAATACAATAGTAAGATCAGCATTTCTTGTCAATTCCAACTTGAGTTTCTTGTATATCTATCATATCTGTAGCCTTATGTTTTCTCTGAATTCCTCTATTTTTTGCAAAACTGAGCTAGCCGAAAGGCTGATACTCCTTAACAAATTGGCTTTCTAAGGACATAATAATAAAAAAACGTAAAAAACCAAGTTTTTGACTATAAATCCTTTATGTACGAGAAGTAACTAAAAGAATGTTCATTATAATACGCATCCAAAAATACAAAATTGCAGTTGTGTCGTAAAACATGTTTAATATAATGCGCACCGATCAGGAATATGTTTATAAAAAGAGTTGTCAATAAAATACCCACCTTATTGCGCGACAGAAAGGTTGTTCAATATAATACGCACCGCGACGCTCTATCTAAAAAAATAGCATGATACATAGGAATAAATAAAATAATCTAAAAAATCAATAATTTAATTACGGTATATGCGATCGATCTGAAATTTTGATACATAGTTTTTATCATTGCCACCAAGCTGCCTGCTAAATTTCAGCTCGCTGGCTTACGATGAAGTGGGTTAAAAATCGATCAAAAGTTTTGGCGACAAGCAAGGTCGGGCGGTCGGGCGGCGGCCGCAGATGCCACGAGTTAATATAAAGGATTTAAAAATGGGATGTAGTCATTTCTGTGCAATTCTTGATGACATTATTTAAGTTTTATTATTTGTTTAAAAAAATTTGACAATGTTCTTGGTTGTTCTTAGTACAGTAAAAGTCCGATAATCCGGCGTCCAAAAGTCCGGAATGCCCGATAGTCCGGCACCGCTCCGAAAAATTGTAAAAAATTTGGTTTTCTCCAAAAGTGTGTCTTTAAACTTTAAAGCAAATAAAAATGCTTGAGAGCTATTCGGAAGTTTTCGGGGTAGTTCGGGGAAGCACTTGGTATTGTTCGGAAACAATTAGCGGCCGGCTAGTCTCAGCTGTCACAACAAATACAGGTGCAGTGCAGCACAGATAATCAATCACGAAGCGTCTCGCCATTTTTTTTGTGTGTTGTTGTTTTGTGTCCTTTCACATCGCAGTAAACTTTGTCTCAGTGCTTCAGAAATTATTGATTTCCATATCAGAAATAAATTTTACACTAAACGCCAAAAGTCAAGAAAACAAAGACATTCGTGACTGTTTTAAATCTAAGTGAAATATGTTTTACAGTACAGTACGTGTACATATGTTATATGAAATGTAAAATAAACTTTGTTGTATTTGCATAGTGTATTTGTAGTTTAATTATTAACCTAATTGTTCTTATAATTACCCTTTATGTATGTATGTAGTTAAAAAAACAAAGTACATTTGTTTTATGGCAAAGCTCGTAAAGAAGGGGAACCGCCCGATAGACCGGAATTTTTGATAGTCCGGCACCGAGCCGGTCCCAAACGTGCCGGATTATCGGAATGATACTGTACATCTATGTGCTAAACATTGTATTTATTCAATTTTGTCTTGCCATAAATAAATTGGAAGATTTGTTTAACATATTTAGATAGCCTCCTATAGTCCTAACTGATATGAATGATCCATTGTCTAGATTATTTCCCATGGTGATATAAATCTACATATCAAACAGTGGGCATAAGAAAAAGTAAGATAAGAAATAACTTTTCAAAAATACAGCTGAAAATCTAAAACATGTCCTGGCCCAGAGAAGAAGAGAAAGGAAAAAAGTTAATTGACCCACATTGCAGTCTCCTTCATAGCATGGTTTAAAATTATTGTAATATTAGATTAGTTTAAAGCTTTAACTATAAAACAGTTATTGCTAAACAAGTCATAAACAAATAAAGATGAAAAGCCAAAAATCAATGGCTCAATTTTTATATAAATTTATACAAATATCTTAAATTTAAAAAAATTGTGTGGCATAAATTATTATAAAGCAAATTATATATATATCAAGATATAAATATGTTTACATAAAATGCTACATTTTCCTTTCCATGACAAACGCGCACAAGACAATCATGCACATGACAAACGAGGACAGACAAGTCTGCAATGACACAAATGGGCACAGGACTAATGTGAACACCGATAGTCGTGCACACAGACAATGGCGCACACCGACAAATGCGGACACCGACAATCGCACACAGGGATAAATGCGAACGGCTATATAAGCGCACAGTGACAAATGCGCAAATGGTCAATTTTAATTTTCCAATTTGATGAATATAATGGGTCCAGTTGGTATTTAGTATCAATACTGCATAAACGTTAAAATTTATATTTGGGAAATATTATTGTTTATTTTTGAAAGCGTCAGAAAGTCTCGATTCTCACTTTTTTTTTGTTGTTGTTTTTTTTAATGCAAGGAAGTGTTTTTCATCCTTGGTTTTTTTTGGAACATGCATTAAATTGTAAAAATTTTTTGTTGTATCTGATTTCATTACATTAAGTTCTTAATATTTCTTATCTGCTTTGGACGCACCTTCTATACAGAAGATTTTTGCGTCTTATGTTTTGTTAAGAACGTATTGGCAAGGGACGCAGTGTTCACAGTAATCACAGGCCATGGCTATACGGGGGGCACGCTATTTTATTTCGGAATGGCCAAAAAAATCTATTGTATTTATTTATCTGTAGGGGGTGTGGACATCGATAGGTGGTGTGAACTCAACTGGCATGTGGAAGAAAAACAATAAGAAACTGTGAAATTGAATTACATATGTTGTATAGAGATAAACTAAAAATGCAGTAATTTAATTACGGTAAGTTCGATTGATCTGAAATTTTGATACAATGCATTGTTAGGTGATACAAGTCTATTTGCAAAATTTCAGCTTGATAACATTACAGGAAGTGTGTCATTTTTTACATTTGATTTTCCGCACGCCTGCCTGTCCGACGACGAACGACAGACAGAGAGAGACGGCGGTGAAGTTAATATAAGGGATTTAGAAATAGGTTTGCTTTTATAAATAGGCCAACTACTACTATAACTACATTCAATTCACTTTAAATAAGTGATAAGTGTCAACTCAGCAGCTGATTCATATTTTCTTTTTTAATACATTGACATTGTTCAGTCAGCTTACAAAAAAATCAGGATTTTATTAGTACATGTATAATAATAATTTAGATATGAATATAATTATAAATAAGTAATATGCCTATATTTAAAAGATATTTATTGTTATATATAATTTATATATTTCAATAAATAACTTTTAAATATAGGCATATTACTTATTTATAATTACATGCATATACAAACTTTATCTATCAGTAACCTTTACAATATTATTTTTCAATCTCATTAAGTAAAGACTGACTTCAGTAAAGTTATTCTTCTCTTACCATGACTATAACTATAACTATAAGACTTTAATATAAGTATAGTAATAGTAGAAATACTTACAGTGACTGTAAAAAGCAATACAGAGTAAATCATTGTGTTTGTGATTAGATTAACTTTAACCTGATTCTAATTTAACATGGTTACGGTAATAGAAGGGGTAACATATATGATTATATTTATGATATTTATATGGTACCAAAATAAACTGGAAAGGTGAAGACAGTATATTAATAGTATTAGTATAAAATCAAAGCATTTAGTCATTTAGAGTTGGAGTATTTAAGTTCATGAACTTTCCTTGATTTTCTCAGTGAATTTTTTTCCCTTGATCCATTATTATTTCTTAATTATAATTCTTTTTAAATGTAAATACACTATCTGTGTTGTCTTAGACATAATCATCAGTATCAGTTCATTTTTCTCTCCTCCACCACCTACTATGCTTATAATTAGTTGCTATCAAGCTAAATTATTATATTTAAATATATTTTAAAGTAAATGTATTTAACTTTCAATTTGCGCATTTGTCACTGTGGGCTTATGTAGCCATTTGCATTTATCACTGTGGGCGATTGTCGGTGTCCGCATTTGTCGGTGTGTGCCATTGTCTGTGTGCGCAACTATCGGTGTATGCATTTGTCATGTGCGCATTTGTGTCATTACGGCATCGTCTGAGTGCGTTTGTCAGTTACACGATTGTCTTGTGCGCCTATGTCTGGTCACCACATTTTCATATAACCCAGGTGTGCTTTTATATTAAAGCTGTTAGTTTATCTGTTTTATTTATATAAAACCTTTAGGAGAGTGCTGAATTTATTAAAAAAATCTCACCTGTTTTTAAAAGTTTACACATAAAATTTACAGAGTTGTTCAAACTGCACGCTCCATATTTGATTGTGATAAAAAGATCGTGAGATGTTTCAAGTCTTGTGTTGTATGAAGTAAAAGACATTCCTTTAACAGAAGTTGTATTGGAATCATTTGTTGCAATCTCAATTAGACAAGGAGAAACTTGGCTTTCGCAGAAAAAAACAATAATTATCTCAGGTTCATTAACTTTTATCACACAATCTTCTGAGTTGATGGCAATTTCTTTACCATTGACTAATAGTCTACCAGAAACATCTGTCGCATCTGAAAGTAAGTTTTTAAAATAAATTTTTGGGTAAATTTTAGGTACAAAATAATAATATTTGAATTCTTTGTTACAATAATAATTACCAAAAATGTATGTTTCATTAATATATTAGAGAATGCATTATTTCTTTCTATGGCTTTTAAATATTTTTATTAAGGGCAATTATTGTTGTTGTTTAAAGTGATAAAATATTTAAAATTTATGTCAAGTTGTTTTTCTTTTAATGTTCTTGGTCACTAACATAACACTACTAGGTCAGAGAAGTTTTCAACGCTCAAGAATATAGTTTCAAGCCCCTAAGAATTTGTTTGGCCGCATGAAATTTTAACCTCAGATGGTTTTACCCCAGACAGTTTAAGGCAGGGGTCGGGAAACCATGGCTCACGAGCCAGATGTGGCTCTATTGATGGCTGCATATAGTGCTGGGACAAATGTTCGATTATTAAAAAGAAAAGTTCATTCAGGCTCATTTGATCTATATATTATTTGCACATAAAAAAACAGCATAATAATGTTATTAAAAGGAATTCAGAGACATAATTATTGTACTTTTAGTGTTAAAATTACAAAAAATGCACACATTTACTTAAATTTTTTGTTTCAAACATAACGTATTGCTCTCAGAGAATTACTTTTCATAATATGTGGCATTTATGGTTCTATCAGACAAAAAAGTTTCCCGATCCCTGGTTTTAGGCATGGATGGTCAGACCACTGACTTATGAAAATTTGCAGTATGAGTAGTGATATATATATATATATATATATATATATATATATTAATAAACAATATAATTTGCAATTGTCACGCAAGTAGTGCCTGTCAGTCCTGACGCTACTAATTTTAGAAAGCAGGGAAAACCAAATTACTGCACCAAAGCATCAAAAGGTGTGCAAATTAAATATGCGTTGTAAAAAAATATAATATGACGTCATTGTTTTCGCTCATATTTTAATTTTGGAAAAGGGATCAATGTAAAAAGAGGATTTGATGATGGTTAATTATAAAATCAAAAAACGAAAGGGGCGCCGAAGGCGCCCTGCAACCCCTATTATAAAATACTTTGTGTACATTTCAGAAAGTTTAATATTTTGTATTTATCAAACAAGGACAAGTTAGTTGGGCTTTTGAAAAAGGTCGGCGCCGTAGGCGCCCTAAAAAAAGTGCATTTTTATAAAATAAATAGATTTCAGCTGAAAACTTCTGTCATTTTTGACGGGTGTATTATGCTAGTATATATATACAGTGGGTCCCGCTTAAGTCGACGGCCTCGGGGTATGAAAAATGGCGCCAAGATAACCGATCACAGAGTTAAACGAAAACCAATATGGCGTAAAAATATTAACATGCGCTTGAAATTTCTTTATAATTATATACATGATGTGTGTTAATTAGTGATGGGACGATTAATCGGAATCGTATCGGAACCCTATTTCTTCACTCTTTCCTAAGGTTGTTAAGACCGTTCGTTTTTAAGGACCGTTTAAGTTAAAATATAACCCTTTATTGCGTTAGCGCAGTTTTTTTTCCCTAGTAAATAACTACATGTATGAGGAATTCATCTAGTCCTGCCCGACACACCTCGTGCGCCCGCAGGGTCTGCTGGTGACTGGTGACTTTCCTTACAAGCTACACAAATACATAACCCACCCCGTCCCCTCAGCTTACAATGGACTCAGAATTCCTTCGGTAACTTGAGTGCTAATTGGACTAACCAACAACAATGGTGTGGGAGATTGAGAGTGGGGGTGGGTAAACTGTCTGTAGTCTGTTATATTATATATTTTAAAATCTGGGGAGCCTTGTTTACAGTAAGCACCCTATGATTTTTCGTCCCATCACAAGCGTTAATAAATGAGAATGTACATGCACATGATTTTGGAGGTTTTTTTTACACAAAGGCGTTGCCGATATTTGTTTATCATGACCTATATATGACTCATAACAAAGCAAACTCTTCTCAATAAAAGAGTACAAAAATAAATTACGAACTCCTTTTGAACTTTTGAACCTTCAACTTTGATACAGTTTAATTAATTCTAACCAATAGTTAAATGGCTTTTGCACACGGCCACTTCATATGAATGAAACAATGAGAACAAAGCAGTAGTAATAGAGTCAAAATGAGGTTGAAGGATGAATTGTTGCCAATGACAACAAGTCTGCACATGGTACATTTTGTTATTCCATACGAAACGAAATGTTTTAGACATGTGATTCTGCGTGCATCTTTGCTATTTGAGCAATTACGTAATACTCGGCATCACTTACGCGGCCGATTGTCGAGTATCTCCAAGTATACAAAAATCGGCAGATGCCGAGTAGACGAACCGATCGGTTCAGCCCTATCCATAAGAACATTTTCAAAAACTGTCGATTTAAGTTAGTAACACAGCGCTGTGAGCAAGCGGGCTGTGAAGTCACCAGCGAGGCAGAAATTGTATGCCTTCACTTGATTATAAAATATCACATCTAACTTTTTCAAAAGCTGACGATTGGTCATGGGGATCGAGATAACCAACACTAAGTGTCAAATTTGACCCTCTTTTGTGCTCGAGGTATTAGAGTTCGGCGACTTAATAATCGAATTAACCAAGCTGAAAATGCAAAGACAAAGAGAGAATTTGGCGGTTCCAAAAAAAAACGTCGACTTAATAGAATTGACGAGTTAACCAGGGCTCGAGATAAGTGGGCCCCACTGTATATGGGCTGTTAACGATTAATTTAAATTTAATCGTTATCTTTTGAAAAATTAACAATTATTAATTGTTAATTTCACTTAAAGCCAAAATTAAAATTTATGATGTCATAACTAACACTTATTAAACATTCTTGTTCAAAATCCAAATAACACTGGAATGTCTCCTTTATATGTCATCTTTTAACCAACTACGCAAAAAAACAAGTGTGTTGACATTATTTGGTTCAAGTGATGAGCGGGTCTAATTGACAATATAACCAGCCGAGCTGAACAATCATTCACATGGAACTGAGGTAACTGGTATGCACAAAACGGTCTTGGCAAGGAATGACATTATGGGATATCAGTGTTCATTAAGTTTTCATTGTAGAGGGTTAATGGATTCAAGAACTATCATCTCAACTTTGTAACACAGTAATACATTAGAAGATCTGTCATCATTTTCTGTCTCTGAGTCAGACTCCATTACTGCCAATAGCTTAATACACTTTTCATTGTGTTTGATAAGTAGGAAAATTGTTTGAACCATGATAGGCAAACTTTATCAATATTTTGAACATTCCCATCAATCAATAGTTTAAAACCAAAATGATCATGTAATTGTCAGGAAATGTGTTATTATTTATTGGCCACTATTTTTAAAAACTTTTTGACTTCCAATGATTTGTAAGTGATGGGTCGATTAATCGTTAAAATAGAATTTAAATGCTAAAATGTTTAAACGATTAATCGAGAAATTAATAAATAATTTCCCCAGCCCAATATATATATATATATATATAAAATTTACCTTAAAGTAATTTTGACAAGACCAAGACTAGAAAAAAGTTTAATTAAATGTCTTAATTTTTTTTAAAGTGAATACTAACTACATATACTGATAGAAAGTTTAAAACATTGTGTAATATATACCAATCAAGCCAGATATAGTATATTAATAGCATTTTATAACATGTAAGAATGTTGACTACTTGAATGGGGTTGGAGCGATCACAAAAATTTAGCAAGACCACAGACTGTATGCTGACACATTATTAAATGTTACAAGGGCTAAACTAGGTTACCACTACAAGTAACCATGTGATGGCAGGAAAAGGTAAATAAATGGGGCAGGTGCAGAGAATGTCGGGATCTTTCATAAATGAATATCAAAACATTATTTTTGGCTTAAGTAATAAGTTCAAACTGGTTGTCAGTTTGTAAACTTTTTTTTTCTTTCATTCTTCATATCATAGTTTAGACGTTAAATAAAATAACTTTTTCATAATGTAACTGTTGTGTTTATTAAGTAGATGATAATACTAAACTATTATTTTAATTTTAAAAAATAATTTTAAAAAACAATAATTTAAAATAAAACAATGTAAAGGTATCAAATCAACCTCAAATTTCAGCGCCAAAACGTTGTAAGGTTGAACTGCCTGGGGCTAAATAAAAAATGCAGGGTCAAACAATCGTGAAACCCTTTTGTTTGTGTTAATTAAATTAGCATGAGACAGGAAGAATGTGATTACTTTCAAAGCCAAATTAGTTGTGCAGGCATTAAAAGAAAAAAGTATGCATATTACTAAGCTGATCTGTTGTAGCTTGTTATCACAAAACTGGTCTCTTCCATTTCTATTGTTAATGTGGTCTAATCCAAAATGTGTATACAAAATTTTAAAAATAAAATGAACAAGCTCTTTACTAAAGAATTTGTAATAAATATTACCATATATTTGAGGAAATAGCAGATATTCACTATTAATCTCAATGGATTCTAAAGTAAACATTTTGCCAAATATCTTTGAACCACTGAGATCTTTTGAAGCTTTAACCAGTATTTCAACATCCAACGTAGTTGGACCTTTGCGTGTGCAATTGTATTTGACAGAGCTTTTGCACTCTTCTTGTACGTGGACTGCAAAATACTGAAATAATACAAAATTTCAAGAATTAAAAGACTATTAAAGTATTCAAAGATATCCTAAATGAATATCAGAGATATATCTACCATATATTCTCATAAGTTAAGTTGTTGTTTTTTTCTGGGTTTTTTCCTTAAAATTCCAGGGGTAAACTTGATCAACTTATAAACAAGTATATTTGGTAACGTTTTCTTTCACATTAACACATGTTTAAAAAATTACTGCAAGTTTTTTTTTAAATGTATCTATACAATAAAACAGAAAATATTTGTAGTACATGTATATATTAAATGAATTTCAATTACATTAGTATTTCATTATTTTATATGATAAATAAATGTATTATAATTATAATGATTATTCTTTATTTATTTGAAACGATTTGTATGGGCTCCTTTAGCAAAGTTAATATAAGCTCAGTATATTCATTAAATAAATTATAGTGTTATAGTAGTATTAGGTCAACTAATAGTTTATAATCATATATTTATAAGATACTATTTCACTGTTTAGGGGCCTAATGTATATAGTTAAGTTGTTTTTTTTTAAACTTGCAATCCCAGAGCATAAAAATATTTAGCCTCAAGAATACGGAATTCCTGAGATATATTGGAGAGGTGGCAGCCCTGATTGAGATTACACACAATGCCAATGAAAGCTTAACTACACTCTAAAATATAAACCTATTAACCAATGAATATTTTTGTGGGGAAAAAGAGAATGAAAATAGCTTTTGCACTTGTACTAGTTGAGTTAAATAATAGTAATTTAGGCCTGAGAAGATTTCTAAATAAAATCGGCTGCTCTATAAACAATCTCACTTTATAGGAGAGTAAAAGCAGAAACAACATAAGAGTTCTAAATACTGAAATAAAGATGAAGGCAATTAAGCTAAGTGATTCGAGAAAGAAATATTTAATGAAAGTATTTTAGCTCACAGAAGTATATTAGATTAGAGGGAGGTAAAACTTGAACAGAATTACCAAAACAGGAATTGTTTCTGCTTTCCGTTGTATATAAAACTGAACATATTTCATTGCTGTGTCCAATGTGTAGTCAACTTCAGCTTTAAATACAATTGTGTCAACACCACTGATCAAGCCAATTTTGCAATTGGTATAACTATCATCTTGATTGTATTCCTTCATATTTACTGTCTGCCCAATAACGAATCCTGAAGATTATGAAAGAAATATTTATTATATATATGATATTATGATCATATAAATTATAAATAACATTTTTTTAACTACTTTTGAAAGCGAATAAGAATAAGAAGCAACATATTTTTTATAAATATCCTATAATTAAAAATAAGCTTTGTCCAATTTTCATTAATGATATATATTATTATTATTTGTTTTTTATGTAGGTCATAGAGGACTTACCTTGATTGCAGAGTGTAAGCAAAGGAATAAATATGAAAATATGTTTTGACATTTCCAAGGTCATCTGGTTTTTATTGCACTTAACTTTAACAGATGTGTTACTTCCTATGAGGATACATTTTTTTAAAATATATATATATATATAGTATTAAGTAATAAACATGAAGATTTTTTTAAAAAAGACTTAAAGAGTTGAAAATAAAAACATATGCTACATTTTCTTTTAATTGTAAAAATATACTACTAGCTTCACCACAAAAATATTCAGGAATTTTAAAAAAAAATGTGTGATCTGTTGTTATATTTACTGAACCTTTTGCTAACGAACAAGGCCAATGTCAGTCCATGGTCCCCTGTATGATTGTATGATGATTACGGTTTGATGAATTTCTAAGTAACAGTAATGTTATGCATAAATTAGTTCCACTGACACTTGCTTTAAGGACATCTTGTAATGGTATAATACCTCTAACTGTACAATATCAATTCATCATACCATATAACCTTTAAGCCATGCAGCATATACAGTAAAATGGTATGGCTGAAGTGCAAGTGTCTAAAACTTAGAAACTTGAAATACTTTTTAAAAATGTGAGTAGAATACTGAAAGAACAATGCAACAAAACAACTAGTGTCAGCAATACTACTACAAAAAACATAGTGGAAATGTAAGTGAGGTGACTACAGAGGATTAAAATACTTTTCAGGTTATTCCACCTTTGTTCCTATCCTATCTACCCCGATACCCCGCAAATAACCACCTTAACATAGCAAGACCTGGGAAAGAAAGAAGGGCTGGAATAAAATTGTATATTTGCTATTGTCAGTCTCAATGCATTTGAGCTCAGTGTAGAACACAGCCAATCCAGCGAGAGAAAAGATACATCAATAGACTGTCACAAATTGCATGTAAAATACATGTGAGAAAAATATTCAGAGTGAGTGAATATTGTAACTTTAATTTTAAAATTTTTTTTTAAAAACCTCTGAAAAGAGTGATATCAAATAAAAGTAAATTGCTCAACATTAAATATATTAAGAGATAAAGACACACACAGAAAGTTCATACAGTCACCAAGACAATGTAAATGTTAAAGAGACACCAGAATGCCACAACACACACAGTTTATTTGCAGCCATTAAAAGGAACCAAATAATCCATTCAGACCTTAGTAGGAGAGATTCTGAAAGAGAGAATATCTGAGATGGGTGATAATAAGAGACCAAGAACTTGTTATTTTTCATTTGTGTTTCCTTGTCTCATTCCATCAGCTACACTCATATGGCACCATGGCACACAAGCAGGACTTCTTTGATTTCATAAAGACACATTGGAATTTAATAAAAGAAACATTGACATTGTTACAAGCCATCTCAACATTCATAAAAGAGACTAACATTCTGTTAATATGCCATAAAACAAAATCAACATACATCTTTTTAAAGAAAATTCATGGTTTACCAGCAACAGGTAGTGTAGACAAGTTAACTAAACAAATGTATATGCTGTCTTTAGTAACTTTTGTTTTAATAATCTTACAAGAATTTAAAATTACTTTTAAAAAAACATGTTTATCTTGTGTGAATTGACATGGATTGAAGTAGTGGTTATTGTATAGATGAATTAATGAAAAATCTTAAGAAGTTTATATGTAAAGGTATGTGATTGTAGGTTGTTTTTAACTTTACATAATAGTATTCAGGTAAGTTAATATATATTATAGTAGTTAAAATGTTAACTAATGCCTGAATCTGGAAAGTGTAGAGTCATGTTTGAATCCATCTTATTTCCATCCACTCATGTGTACACTAATGTGATCAGTAAAATTATAAACAGTTATTAATTTATAAAATTATCTGTTACTTTTGTTTCCATTTATAGTTCAGTAAAAACCATTTAATCCATTTTAAATTCTACACATGTATCTATGTCTTAATTGTTTAAAAAAAGAACACTTTGTTTGCCTTAAAAATACTGTCTCACCTCACAAACCTTTACAACATGATGATTCCAGATACTAACAATAACAATTCAATGCAATCCTGGGTAATATAATTTACAAAAAGGGAAATTGACAAACTAAAATTTTCCTCAATACAAATTTCATTCTAGCTTTAAATTGTATACCTTTTTTTTTGTAATTTACTTTTTAAATATCAGGTATTTGAGATGATAAATTTTTATAAATAATTATAATATGGTTAATTTTATCAATGTATGGAATTCAAATGTAGACTTTTTTAAATTTTAAATTTGTTTTTGTTCTTACAAAATTAAATCTCAATCCACACTCATTGTGTAGGGAGCAGTGAAGGCAGTTTAAAAAGTGATACTTATTATGACCAAGTAACACACACTTCACATAATTTTAACTCTGGCATAGATCTTAGATAGTATTCCTAACAGATTTAAAAGCCTATTGGTTTGATGCCTATTAGCATAGTCATAGGTATGTTTCTTAACAGATTAACTACTCTTTAATTAAATATTAGGACTACCACAATAGTATAGAGTATAGATACATTTCTTACGACATATTAACTAGTCTCTTTTTATGAAGATACACTTATTAAGTCAACCCTCTTACTCTAAAGTCTAAAGCTAATTATTAAAGTATAAATACAATTTATAATTCATACTGATCAAAACATTGATAATAATATAATTATTTGTTATGAATAGATATTAAGGCTATTGCTGCTAAATAGCAAATATAAATTGTGGGTATCAGTATGTGATTTAGTGAGTCAGAGAAATTGGGCATTTGGGATTTTACATTCTTTCCCCATTCTCATAAACATCAAAAATTAAAATAATAGTAATAGGTCAGGACTTCTAGCAACTAGATTACTGATATAGGCTTATTTTTATATAGTTTTTATATAGGCTTATACTTATACAGTTACAGTTACTAACTCACTTACTAAGAAAATATTATTATTAAAAAAATTTAGTGCATTTAGACCCTAAAACTACAATCTTAATTACGTTAATGGATAAAAATAATTGCACTTACTTATTCCCTATTTTAAAGTGTAAATAAAAGCTTGTAAAATACAACATTTCATTACCAGAAGTACGGTTTCGAACTTCGAGACGAGCAGCCACTTCGTAATTGGCGCAGCCACTTCGTAATTAATAATGCATGCTAAAACGAAAGCATTCACCGGACATGCAAACGCTGAACCATGTATGTAATGGAAACAAAGTTATGCGATCTCTCCAAGATGTATGTGTTATGAGGGGGCCTGATGTTGCCTCAGATCACCATCTACTTGTTGGCAGGCTGAAATTAAAGCTAAAAAGGACATTACACTGAGCAATCAGCTTATAGGTTTCGCTACAACACATGTTAGACAGACAATTTGGAATGGATGCTGATGTCAGAATAAGTATTGGGAAGGCAAGGACAGCCTTCAAACAACTCAAGAATGTTTGGGGCTCCCGAAACCTAAGAAGCGATTTAAAAAGAATCTTCAACGCCATGGTGAAGCCTGTGCTGCTATATGGATCCGAGACATAGAGAACAACAGCCATAAACTTGATCAGAATTCAGCCTTGGCAACTAAACAATTTTTTTTTAAAATGTGTTATATAAAACAAGCCGAATTCATACTTAATCTTATAGGGCTTTAAGCCATGTAGGGGCTCATTTTGCTATCACGTCAGTACAGGGAAAATCACGTCAAAAGTCACTTTCGACACTAAAATGTCATAACTTTTTAACCGATTGAGATAAACCCGTCAAATTTTCAGCATAATTGCATGATTTATTTTGCTTTTAGAATAACTAATTATAAGAGCAACATTTTATGTCTCTTTTATTAAGTCTACTTTAATTAGAAGTAGGTAAGTACATTAACAAAAAATTGAATCTCTCAACAATGTACAACTATTGTTTTCAAATTTTTAACATATATCTCTTTCAGGGATTATTCCGTAATTTATTAAATCATTACAACTGATAATTTAAATGAAAGTGCATGCTTCATATTTTGTAGAGAACCTCTGGTGATCTGAAAAGAAAATGGTTTAATTGATCATCAACAATATAGAAACGTAACAAAGAAAAAGATGAAATGAAAAAGTGCTGCAAAGATTTAAATAAATATAGATTTGAATTTGACTATTTTTATTAATAGATCCTATTAATATTAAAAATAATTAATTAATATTAAAATAATTAATCTTGGTAAAATAAATTGTAATATTATTTACAAGCAATACTGATACAGTAATAAAACTAAGTTAATGATTTTAATATTAATTAATTCAATCTTTATCCTCGTAAATGGGGGAAGTCCATAGTGACCATAGCAATCTAGTAGTAATAGCCTAAGTATCGCGGGTTGCCAACAGTTAATACAAAAATAATGAAGAATTGTTTGGGGGGTCGGATAAAAAACAAGTACTGTTTGAGGGTTAGGGATAGGTTAAGGGATAAGTTTTAGGGTTAGGTTTAGGAGTATGGAAATGTTTTAGGGAAATGTTTAGGGTTCGTGATAGGTTTTAGGTTTAGGGATAGGTCCAGGGATAGTTACTCATAAAATAAAATACAAATGTATTCATTTTTTTTCTCCCTTAGCGTAAAAAATACTTTTGAAAAAGGCCAAAAACAGTGAAATCAATATACATAACTAGGGGTTGTAGGACGCCTATGGCACCCACTTTTTTTTCAACATCCCAAGTAACTTATCCTTGTTTGATAAATACGCGAAATATTAAACTTCCTGAAATGTACACAAGGTATTTTATAATTATAAATCCTCAAATCCTCTTTTTACATCGTTCCCTTTTCCAAATTTAAAATATAAGCTACAACAATGAAGTAAAATAATATATTTTTTACGGCGAGTCTGTAATTTATAATTATTGTGCACACCTCCTGATGCACACTTTGTATTAAAATGTAAGCTCAATGATGTCATAGCGTTACGGAATGTTCCAGTGAGCAAGTAAGTGAGTGACTTGGGATATTATGTTATTTATTTGCTATGTAATGTATGCCCGTCCGTTCGTAATGAAAAAAAAACCTTGAAAAATATTACAGCACCAAAAATAACTCTTTTCGAACATCCGCATAAAATGGTTCAATATGGAAATAATTTAATAAAATTAATGAAAGATATGCATTACATTTTTTTTATTCTTATGTGTAGAGTTAACAACATAATTTTAATTCCCTGCCATACTAGTGCTACATTGTGACCTGAGCTGACTCCGAAAACTTTTTGATCTAACGGATCCGCGAATCTGCCAAGATCCACCAGTCACTTGTAAACAAGGTAGCGTGTATCGTCTCGTCTTGTTTGTGTAAGAAATCGTGTTTCTAACATTAAAGAGCTACAAGTATGTCGAAATAGTTCGAATGCACAAAAGAGCGCCGCCGCAATCATTATTTAACTTTAATTAATTTTTGTTGTTATTACAAACTGGCCGTTCTCTGTCACAATTTCTTTTCAGACTCATGCCCATCGTATCTTACTGACCTTTTGTCGGTCTACTCACCCACTCGCCAACTACGATCTTCTGCAGACACACGCGTTCTCTCTGCTCCTACGACACGCACCAAAACGTTTGGTGAAAGGTCGTTCTCTTTTTGTGCAGCCAAACAATGGAATTCTCTACCATTACACATACGTAGTATTCAAACAACCAAGTCCTTCAAGACTGCACTTAAGACACATCTTTTCAAAATTTATTTTTAAAATTGATGAAACAACATTTCTTGTAAATGATTAACGTAGCTTATGTATAGTGTACTGTAATTTTTTTTTGTGTTTATTGTGATATGAAAGTTAATTTAATACTTATCTTATCTTATCTTATCTGTTTACAGACGCTCCTTCTATACAGAAGATTATTGCGTCCTACGCTTATCTATGGTTTGTGTTTAGTCCTGCATTTTTATTAGAGATTTAAATGTGGATAAAGTGTTGGTTTTCCTGGATTCTTTAGGCAACCCATTCCACGCCCGAATTCCGGACGGGAAGAAGGAAAACTTGTATGTGTTTATTCTTGCATACGGAATAAGAAAGGTGTTTTTATCCTTATGTCTATCTGAGGGTTGTATTAAGTTATCTTTGTGTTGTATTTCTAAATTAGAATTAATTGCCTTATGTATGATTACTACTTTGCTCTTGGTTCTTCTATCCTCTAGTGTTTCAAGGTTTAATGATTTAACTAATGGTGTTACTCTTGTCAGTTTCGAATATTCTCCAGTAATGAATCTGGCAGCTCTTTTTTGAATTTGTTCTAGTTTATCAATGTTTTCTTTGGTGGATGGGTCCCATACAGAAGATGCATATTCTAGTGCAGGTCTCACCAAAGTGAGGTAGCAATTTAGTTTTATATCTCTATTACATTTGTTAAAGTTCCTTTTTATAAAGCCTAAGGTTTTGTTTGATTGTTTAATAACTTCATTGACATGGGTATTCCATGATAGTTTCTCATTTATTAAGACTCCTAAGTATTTTGCATCTTTAGTTTGGGTCAGTTCTTTTCCATGAATGTAATATTTTGAATTTATTTGTTTCTTTTTCTTTGTTACTCTTAACAGTTGACACTTTTCTGGATGGAAAGACATACTCCAGTTAGTTTCCCATTTTATCAATTCATCTAAGTCTTTTTGTAAAATTTTGCTATCTTGTTCTGATTTAATTGTTCTATAGATTATACAATCATCAGCAAATAGCCTAACTTTTGTACCTGTTGAGATGTTGTTGGGTAAATCATTTATATAAATTAAAAAGAGTAAGGGACCTAGCACAGTTCCTTGTGGGACTCCTGAGTTAACCTTTATTGGTGCAGATTTAGATCCATTAATTATTACAGTTTGCTCCCTGCCCAAAAGGAAGTCTTGGATCCAGTGATGTAAGGAACCTGAGATTCCAAAGTAGTTAAGTTTTTTAAGTAAACTAAGGTGGTGAACTTTGTCAAATGCTTTTGAGAAGTCTAGTGATATTGTATCTATTTGATCATTTTTGTCCAAGCCTTTTGATAGTTAATCTATTAAACCTATTAATTGTGTTTCACATGATCTGTTTTTTCTAAAGCCGTGTTGATGTGGGCATAGGGCATTATATTTGTCAAGGTGGTTAACTATTCTACTATATATTATGTGTTCTAGTAATTTACAGGTGATACTAGTAAGTGATACAGGCCTGTAATTACCAGGGTCTGATTTATCCCCTTTCTTAAAGAGTGGACTTACATTAGCTAATTTCCAATCCTGGGGCACTTTACCCTGGTTTAGAGAGGCTTGAAAGAGAACTACAAGGATTGGGGACAGTTCATTGCTTAGTTCTTTTAATAATCTTGCAGGCAAATCATCTGGGCCAGTAGCTTTGTTTATTTTTAAGTTTTTTAGGAGTGAATGTATACCTATCTCATCTACAGTTATGTTACCTATTTCCTCCATTTTATTTAAATTTATTAAAACTTCCTTGTCGCCTGAGGCAGAAAAAGATGATGCAAAATATGTGTTAAGGATATTAGCTTTAGTTTCATTATCATTATAGGTTTTATTATTTGAGCCTTTTAGTGTGGCTATTCCTGAAGGTTCCATTTTTTTAGATTTGATAAAGGACCATAAGTTTTTATTGTTATCTTTGGTAATTACATTTTTTATATATTCATTTTGGAGGTTCCGACTAAGTTTTTGTGTCAAGTGTTTAATCTTTAAGTATTTTTTGTGTATCCTATATGAATTGGTAGCTTTATATTTCTTAAATAAGTTCTCTTTTAGTTTGCATAGCTTTTTCAATCTAGAATTGAACCAGCATTTGTTAATTTTATTTGATGTTAGTTTTGTTGGAACGGAACATTCTCATCCATTATAGTTTTTAGATTTGTTTTTATATCTTTCCAAATTTCTTCTACTGGGCTATTTGTGTTAAATTTACTTAGGAAAGTTTGTTGGAAGTTAGCCGCTGATTGGTGTAGTTTTATTGAATTACATTTATTCCAAAGATAGATTATTCTTCTAGGTATCTTATTAATTTTAGTTTTTATTGTATTGGTGACCCTAACAATATCATGGTCGGACAGTCCTGGAATTATTTTATAGTCTAACACTAGTCCTGGTCTATTTGTTAGTTATTTCTTTCATGTAAAGCGCTGTGAGCCCAGTTCCTACTTACTGGGATACAGCGCTATATAAATAATCAATTTATTATTATTATTATTTTTGGCCTGTTTTAAAAGTAATTGTATCACTAATTTTATAAATAATTCTGTTGCTGAATCATTACCTAGGCACTTCAATACTCGTTCGCGCATCGTTCTGCGCATGTCGTAAATTTACGGAATTTTTTTTTCGGAATATTTTGATTAGCTCTACGGAGACCCCCGAATTACTCGTTTTACGTCACAGTAATCGAAAAACAAATGAATTTTGTCATCGAGTACGTCCAATAGTAGTCTTACGGTGACGATATCCCTTTTCAAGCAACGAGATGTTCGCTGGAGAATTTTCTGTGACTCTTCGAAACGCCGGTAAGCCACTAATGTCTCAATTATGCCATATTTAGTATCCATAACTTACTCGGACTAAATCGTGCATGATTACCATATTAATTCTGTTTGGAAAATCATTGATTTGTTCACTGTAGCGTTCGCCAATAAGCGGTAGATCGATACCTTTGTAACCGAACATCGGCACCGTATAAAAACAATATGGCCCATTTTTTCTTGTTCACCGGAGCGATAGTTTTACAAGAAAAATTATTAATTACAATAACTCATGCATATTTGCAATCTTTAAACATCCGAATACATTCAAATAAAACAATGACATTTATATTACAATAATGTAGAATTGATGATAATACTTTTAATAAGTCAATAATGATCTAAGATGGATGAAAATAAATTGATGAAATCAAAATGAATAAACACTTGACTTGTATTAGTATTATAAATAATAATAATTGTTTTCGTTTTTATTTTGTTTTTTAAATCATAACTATTTACATATATTATGTATTTAATGATATATTAAATGTATTCCAAAATCCTAAACTACTACTACTATAGTAATATCTACTGCCTAGAAATTTTTAAAATAAAAAAAATAAAATTGTCATGATAAATTATAAAGAACAATTTCATAATTAAAGTATTTTAAGTTAAATTTGGTACTTGATACTACTTAGACTTAACTCAACTTATTGAACTTTAATTTGATTGCACTGATTTCAATGAATAAAGTTTACAATATTAATATTATGATGGAAAAATATTTTTAAATTATAAATATAATATAACTAAGAATAACTAAAAATGAAATATTAATCCCCCCCCCCTTTTTAGACTACATTTTGCAGAATGCCTTAAGGATTTTGAAAGTTTGGTGAAAAGCTTTGCCCAATACGGAGTGCAAGGCATTATTAGGAATGGCTATGCATTCTACCTTTATACCAGATGTGCTAGCAAGAAGGAAGGGATGAACGTTGCTGTCATTGCACTGGACGAAGCCTGCCGGAAAGATTCAAATATTTGAACCCAAACAGGGATTCGTTCCAGTTTTATCACAGCAGTATACTTGTATTGTTTTTAAAAATATTTCATTTTTAAAAAGAAATTTAAGTGTCAACTGGATGAAAATTCATGATCTTTTCTTCCAGCCTGCAACTGCAAGGACATCAGTCCAAATAAAGAAAAAGATGGAGCCATTCAGCTCTTCTGACATTACTCCAGTAATACATAATGAAATCATTATTCTACAAATATCACAGATTATTCCACAGTCTTTAGGGGGATCTGAGATTAATAAGGACTCAGACCATCAAGAGGAAGACAGAGAGGGTTTCTGAACTTAGACGCGAGAAGTCAGCACTGAAAACCTTTTATTAAACATTAGTCATTGCCAAATGTCACAATAAATTATATATTAATTTCTTAATTTTTTTCTTTTCAGGAGCTATTCATCTTTTGCCTCAGATAAGATTATTATTTATTCTTTGCACAGATTTACAAATAATAACATGCTTTTGGTTTAAGTTATAACAAAATGCCTTTATTTTACATTGTTAAAATCTTTGATTTTTGTTTTAAAAATATTAATAAATATTTTTTCTTTCCTTTTTTGCAGGTTTTCTTTTAAGTTTCCATTTGAATGATTGATATAAGCATTATATAAATTATATTTGTATTTTTAATTCTCAAGCTGAGATTAAAATAATTTTGAATTTTTTTTTAAAATATATTTTTTTTACCCTTGTGGTATATAAAAATCAGCGTTGGCCTAGCAAATTTGCGAACTTCCAGTTTCACGGTCCTATTGACACACTTTTTTGGCTATTTTCACTATTTTTATATTATCTATTGCTACGATAAAATTCGTATTGTCTGTATTATTATTATTGTAATTCTAGCATTTATTCAGCTCACATACAAAAAGAACAATGTAAAAAATTAGCAATCGATAAATAGTAAACAATCTTAAGTGCCAACTTTGTAAATTAAAAAAAATAATTTGTCGTTCATAAGCCAAACTAAATGAAGAAAAGTGACAAAAACACCAAGGAGTCTAATTCTAATGTAAAAATGAGTTCAGTGTTATCTTTGTTGTTAATTTCAATATATTAATAATTAAAAGTAAATTATTTTTTTAAATGGCCATTGTATTTGTATAGGCCTAAGCTCTATATTTGTTACCACAAAACCCGTGACCCATTAAAAAAAATACTCTCTATTTTTTTACCACCAGTGACAACTTTTTTATTTTTAATAAAATAAATTTCTTATACTTTTAGTTTTAGATAATTGCACCAGATTTTCAGGAGCCCTTTACTTTATAATTTAATACTATTAATATTAATTTAATGTAATTCTATTACATTCATTACATTTTACTGTTACTGAAAGTAATATACAAATCAATTAACAAAAAATGTAAAAATAAAATAAATACTTTTATTTTTGTAGATTTTTATGAAAGTATTTATATTTATAGTTTGAAAAAATGACAACATAGGTCAGGTACATGAAAATGCAAATAGAATTAAATGCATGCATATTGCATTTTAATTGAAATATATGATGCATTTAAATTTTAAAAATATAAATTATAAATATTAGTTAGACTTTTAAGGTGAGTATTAGTCTTTTATGAAGATCATAAAACTAAAATCAAGTGACTATAAGTAGTATAACTGTAAATTATTAAAAGAATACTCTTACCCCCGACTAATTACTAAGTACATATAAAACAAAATTCAATTAGAATATCATTTAACTAATTAAAGATTATAAGAATCTTATGCCTGACATTTCTCTCTATAGGATAGTTCATAGTTTTATGTATAATTAAGCCATAAGCTCTGTCTTCACCGACTATATGATGGTAATTGAACTTAAACCAATTTTGAGGTTAAACCAATTTTGAGGTCTCATTTGTGTGCCTCATTTCTTATTTAGATTTAATTTAAGAATCTAAAATTTTGTCATCCTCATATAAATACAAAGAACAATTAAATTAAAATGCCATATTAATATTATTTTTAATCAGGAACTCGCTGGAATTATATTATAATTAAAAATCAATTATTCATAGACATAAATAAGTATTAGTCAAATAGTAGGCATATGCTTAATTACATAATTAAAAATTCACTCACCTATTAAAGCACATTAAATCCACATGGAAAAATAGGCTAAGGAAAAATGTACGTACTAGATTTATTCTTAACAAACAGACCAGTACTAGTGATAGATTGTGAAATAATACCTGGACTGTCTGAACTTGATATTTTTAGGGTTACCAGAACAAAATCAAAAAGGCTAATACATGTATATGTAAAACAAACTTAGAAGATAAATTTATCTCTGGAATAAATGCAATACAATTATTAAATTAATAAAATTACACCAAACAGTGCAACAGCGGTTTATTTCCAAGAAAATTTCATCAGCAAATACAACACAAATTTAGCCCATTTAAAGAAATTTGGAAATACAATGTATATAAATACAAAAATACAAAATAAATACAAAACAAAAATTTGCTCAAAATGTTATAACAAAACTAACAGCAGATAAAATAAACAAAGTCTGGTTCTATACTACATTAAAGAAACTTTGCAAACAAAATGAAGGTTTATTAAAAAAATTAAGGCCAACAGGCCACCAATTTAAAAATGATACATGAAAGAAAAATTATACACTTGACACAAAAACTTAGTCAAAACCTCCAAAATGAGTACATAAACAATGTAATTTCTAAAGATAACAGCTAAAGATTTTGTCCTTTATTAAATCTTTAAAAAATGGAACCCACAGAAAAAGGCCCAAATAATAAAACCCATAATGATAGTGAGACCAACGCGAACATCCTCAACACATATTTTACATCATCATTTTTAGCCTCAAGTGATATGGAAGTCTTAATAAAATTAAATACAATAGAAATAGAAGAAAGGGGTAACACAACTGTCTTGAGATGGGTATAAATACATTTTTTAAAAACTTTAAAATAAACAAAGCTACTGGTCCAGATGAATAGCCTGCAAGGCTATTAATGGAGCTTAACAATGAACTGTCCCCTATTCTTGTAGTAAATTTTGTAAGCCTCTCTAAACCCGGCTTAAGTGTCCCAAGATTTGAAATTAGTTAACGTAACTCACTTCTTTAGAAAAGGTACAGAGATTTTTGTATTAATTAATGATTAATGGATCTAAATCAGCGCCAACAGTTAACTCAGGAGTTCCACAAGAAGCTTTGTTAGGTCCCCTACTCTTTTTAATTTATATAAATGATTTACCCTACAGCATCTCATCAGGAACAAAATATAAGTTTTTTGCTTATGAACAATTAAATCAGAAAAAAGTAGCAAAATCTTACAAAAAGACCTGGATGAATGATTAAAATGGGAAACTAACTGGAGTATGTCATTCCACCCAGAAAAGTGTCACTTGTAAAGAGTAACAAAGAAAAAGATACAAATAAATTCAAAATATTTCATCATGGAAAACAACTAATCCAAACTACAGATGCAAATACTCAGGAATAATAATAAATGAGAAATTATCATGGAATCCCCATCTCTGAAGTAATTAAAAAATGAAACAAAACCTGAGGCTTTATAAAGAGAGAGGATAGAAGAGCAAAGAAGTAATAATACATATGGCAATTAATTCTAACTTAACAATACAACACACAGATAATCTTAAACAACCTTCATATAGACATAGGCATAAAATACTTTTCTTATTCCCAATATGAAGATGTTATATGACAGCAAGGGATAGGCCAGATAAATTACATTTGTGAAAGATGTAATGAATTATGTGCCACAACAGATCTGGTCCCTGGTGGGAGTATTTTCCAGCACAAGAGAATACATAAAGTTACATGGGTCTCACCGGACATGCAAACGCTGAACCATGTATGTAATGGAAACAAAGTTATGCGATCTCGCTAAGGGTCGAAAAGAGGGTAGGTGTGAAAAGACGGGGCGCTGGGATTTTATGCCGATCAATACACCA
>CALYLW010001424.1:0-137907 GCA_944989445.1 Ampullaceana balthica
CAGACTCCACAAGTTAATGTAAAGGATTTATCTTATCTATCTGTTTACAGACGCTCCTTCTATACAGAAGATTATTGCGTCCTACGCTTATCTATGGTTTGTGTTTAGTCCTGCATTTTTATTAGAGATTTAAATGTTGATAAAGTGTTGGTTTTCCTGGATTCTTCAGGCAACCCATTCCACGCCCGAATTCCGGACGGGAAGAAGGAAAACTTGTATGTGTTTGTTCTTGCATACGGAATAAGAAAGGTGTTTTTATCCTTATGTCTATCTGAGGGTTGTATTAAGTTATCTTTGTGTTGTATTTCTAAATTAGAATTAATTGCTTTATGTATGATTACTACTTTGCTCTTGGTTCTTCTATCCTCTAGTGTTTCAAGGTTTAATGATTTAACTAATGGTGTTATTCTTGTCAGTTTCGAATATTCTCCAGTAATGAATCTGGCAGCTCTTTTTTGAATTTGTTCTAGTTTATCAATGTTTTCTTTGGTGGATGGGTCCCATACAGAAGATGCATATTCTAGTACAGGTCTCACCAAAGTGAGGTAGCATTTTAGTTTTATATCTCTATTACATTTGTTAAAGTTCCTTTTTATAAAGCCTAAGGTTTTGTTTGATTTTTTAATAACTTCATTGACATGGGGATTCCATGATAGTTTTTCATTTATTAAGACTCCTAAGTATTTTAATAAAAAGATACATAGAAAAATCGTCTCGCGAACATAGGCCCACATATTTCTTCTAGTAAGTCCTAATTACTACCTTTACGGTCCACTAATTTGTATATATTTAATGCGAAGGACATTTAGATTTTTTCCTTTACATGCGACAGAAAATATCAGCAGATGGCTAATCACTCACGCGTGTCGACGTCCTCCGTCCTCCAATTACATGTTATTTTCTTCTCCTAACGGTAACTTACTGAGATGCTCTGTGATTGGTTAAGATAACAAAAGGCACGCTTTTCATACATTTTTTTAAATAATCGTAAAAATGTGTACTTTTTTTAAAATACAGTTTTTACTGTAAATCCTTTTATATTTTACACTTTTGTTTATGGCTAACATTTTCTGAAGGCTGATTTTCATTTCTTTGTAAAAAGACTTCGTTGAATCAATGTTTGATATAGAAACTGAATGGAAGAAAAACTTATTTAACAACCAGAATTACTTCAGCATCAACAGTCAAGCGACCACAAGCAACTAAAATCGAGATTGAGGAGTCAAAATGATTTGGTCTAATAATGCCACTTTATCTATTATACATTATCTATTATACTTTATATATTATACTTGATCTATTATACTTTATCTATTATATTTTCTATAATACATTATCTATTAAACATCAATCGTCTACCTCAAGTGCCCACAAACAAAGCACTGGATGACCCACCAACCTTGCTCGAGACCCAGAAAGCAATCTATCTTATCTCCAGTGGCAAAGCACCTGGCTGTGACGCCATACCAGCTGAGGTCTACAAGGAGGGGGGAACAGCCCTGACTGAAAGGCTCCATGAGCTGTTTCTCTTAATATGGCAGCAAGAGACGATCCCGCAGGACTTCAAAGATGCCACCATCATACATCTATATAAGCGAAAAGGAAGTAGACAGGCTTGTGACAACCACAGAGGCATATCCCTGCTTTCTATTGCAGGAAAGATCCTTGCCAGAATCCTGCTCAACCGCCTCACTGTGCACCTTGACCAAGGACTCCTGCCTGAAAGTCAGTGTGGATTCCGAAAAGAGCGAGGAACCATCGACATGGTGTTCGCTGCCAGGCAGCTGCTGGAGAAATGTCAGGAGCAGAACTCTGATCTGTTCTCCACCTATGTCGACCTGACCAAGGCCTTTGACACTGTTGGTAGAGAGGGTCTGTGGAAGATCATGGCCAAGTACGGTTGCCCAAGGAAATTCATCGTCTTGGTGCAACAATTCCATGAAGGCATGCAGGCCAGAGTCCAGGACAGCGGGGAGTTTTCTGATCCTTTCCCAGTCACAAACGGAGTCAAGCAGGGCTGCGTCCTGGCACCAACACTGTTTAGCCTTATGTTTTCCGCCATGCTGACAGAGGCCTTCAGAGACGAGGATGTTGGTGTCAACCTGAAATACCGCACAGATGGCAAGCTGTTCAACCTTCGGAGGCTCCAGGCAAAAACCAAGGTTATGACAGACATCATCAGAGACCTGCTGTTCGCTGATGACTGTGCCCTCAACGCTGTCTCAGAAGCCGACATGCAACGCAGTGTAAACCTGTTCTCCAGTGCCTGCACAAACTTTGGTCTGTCAATCAACACCAAGAAGACTGAGGTCCTCCATCAGCCTGCGCCTGGAAGACCGTACGTAGAGCCCAACATCACTGTCAACGGCCAGAGACTCAACACAGTGCACCGGTTCACATACCTAGGCAGCACACTGTCTCAAAATGTCACCATCGATGACGAAGTGAATGTCAGAATTGCCAGAGCCAGCTCCACTTTTGGCAGGTTGTACCCTAATGTCTGGAACAGAAGAGGCATTACCATCCAGACCAAGCTGAAAGTGTACAGGGCAGTGGTGCTCCCCACACTGCTTTATGCTTGTGAAACTTGGACTGTTTATCAGCGCCATGCAAGAAAGCTGAACCACTTTCATATAACAAGCCTCAGGAAGATTCTTGGCATAAAGTGGCAGAACAAAATTCCAGACACAGTGGTACTGACCAAGGCAGGTCTCCCCAGCATCTTCACCCTCCTGATGCAGTCCCAGCTTCGCTGGGCAGGGCACGTTGTCCGAATGCCAGACGAGAGACTGCCAAAGAGAATCTTCTATGGTGAGCTCCAGTATGGCCAGCGGTCCCACGGTGGGCAAAAGAAACGCTACAAAGACACACTGAAAGCCTCAATGAAAGCGTTTGCCATAAATCCAGACACGTGGGAACGAGCTGCAATGGACCGATCCACCTGGCGCTCTTCCATCCACGAAGGTGCCAGGTCATGCGAGGCAAACCGGATTACCGCCGCAGAAAAGAAGAGGCAAGCCCGAAAGGCCCATGCTGTCAACCCTCCAGGAGATGTCGCACTCGCCCCCTGTCCCTTCTGTTCCCGAACCTTTCGTGCAAGGATCGGCCTAATCAGCCATCTGCGCACGCACAGAAAACCCTCGGATGACTAGAGTGGTCCTCGTCGTATCGACGGACGAACGAACATCTATTATACATTATCTATTATACTTTATCTATTGAATTACTGACATTTCGACCCCGGACGGTTTTGACCCTGCCAGTTCGACCACAGGACGTTTCGACCCCAGGACGTTTCAACACCGGTCGGTTCGACCACGGACGGTTTGACCACGGACGGTTTGACCCCGGGCGATTCGACCCCGGACAGTTCGACCACGGGACGTTTCGACCCCGGACAATTCGACCACGGGACGTTTCGACCCCGAACAATTCGACCCTTTCCTGTCTAAGGCGTGAAAGGGTGTAATTTATCCATTATTATTAATTTATTTATTTATGTTTTATAATATATATTCGGTATAAAAAATAGTTTGACATTATTCCATATTTATAATTATAATTATAAACAGTATGAAATAGTTATTTTTAACGTTTATTTTATGATAGTACGATTGAAAAAAATAATGTAGTTTACTATTATTATTTATTATCTCTTAAAAATCATAAATATATTTACGCTCAATTATCGCTGACGCCTAACGCTAAAGGGACATCACTCTGCATTTTTTTTTAAAATTTTGTGTTGTAAGCAGTGCTGATTGACTCAAATAGTTATTTTTTGGTGCAGTAATTTGGTGCGCTGCTTTCTAAAATTAGTTTAAAAATCGTGTGGTGATTAGCATTGTAAAAATTATTATATAAATGCTTTGTTTAATTTTCAGGAATATTTTGTATTTATCATACAAGGATAAGTTACTTGGGCTTTTGACCAACAAAAAGTGGGCGCCGTAGGCACCCTACAACCTCTATTTTAAATTACTTTGTGTACATTTAAGGTAGTTTAATATTACGTATCTATCATACAAGGACAAGTTTGTTGGGCTTTTGAAAAAAGTGGGCGCCGTAGGCGCCCTAAATAAAAGTGGGCGCCGCAGCACAACCTATATTATATACATACTTTGTGTACATTTCAGGAATATTTCGTATTTATCATACAAGGATAAGTTACTTAGGCTTTTGACATAAAAAATATATTTAAAAATTATAAAAAAACATTATAAAATACTTTGTGTACATTTAAGAAAGTTTAATATTACGTATTTATCATACAAGGACAAGTTAGTAGGGCTTTTGAAAAAGGTGGGCGCCGTAGGCGCCCTTAAAAAAGGGGGCGCCGCAGGCGCTATGGCGCCGCAGCACAAACTAGTTAAAATAGTATTCATTCCTTATTTGTAACGTTTAATTTATAATAGTACAATGTACAAAATGATATAGTTTAAAATTTATTAAAACCGTATGAAATATGAAATATTATTTTTAACATTTATTTTATAATAGGACCATTGAAAAAAGTATATACACTTACAAACAGTTGACATACATTGCGATTTCAAGATTGAGATAAATGTGCCATTCCTTTCAGGTTGGTCAAGGCTTTGATGCGGGTGTATGTTTGTAATGATCCAACGTGTTTACTCTGGCGTGGCACTTCAACGACGTAAACTTGCAACACCTCCATGGTCCATAGCACCACACCTCCATGGTCCATAGCATTTCATTGTTTTGGTTGTTCTTATGAAACCAGTATTCATAGTTCGCAAGAATCAAGGATTTTCCCCCTCGTTTCGTCAATCCATATTCCACAGTAGTTTCCATGTTTACGTTATCACAAACGTAATTTCTGAGCAACGAATATTGAGCAACTAAAGTTGAGCAACTAATGTTCCTCTATTATAATCCCTCTAAAAGTGATTGTAGAAAAGTCGTTCCAAGCCAATCCAACTCCGCCCACCCCCCCCCCTCCGATCCGATGAAATCGTACAATAATAAAACAAACCCGTAAAAACAAAGTTTTTGACTATAAATCCCTTATATATGAGACATAACTAACAGTATTGATTATTTTCAAACATTTACAGACTGAATCTGTCTTAACTCAAGTTTGCTTCATAACCCTGGGGGGGGAGGTGTGGGTGGGAGGGGAGAGGGGGGGAGGGGGAGAGGGGAAAAAACATTGACAGACTGACACCGAGTGATGTCCCTTGTCTTTAATAAATGGGGGTGGGACGTGAGGGGGTGTCGGCTCGACGGTCGGCGTCAACTCAAACTCACGTGGAATTGGAAGAAAAAAACAACAACAAAAACGTGAATTTAAATTACATACCTCATATAAGGATAAACTAAAAATGCATTAATTTAATTACGGTACGTTCGATCGATCTGAAATTTTGATACGATGCATTGTTAGGTTAGACGGGTCCGTGTGCCAAATTTCAGTTCGATCGGATCACGGGAAGTGGGTCATTTTTGACTTCTGTTTTTTCCGCCCGCCGAGCCCAAGACATAGAGAGACGGCCGCGAAGTTAATATAAGGGATTTATAAAACAAACCCGTAAAAAACAAACCCGTAATAAAACAAACCCGTAAAAACAAAGTTTTTGACTGTAAATCCCTTATATATGAGACATAACTAACAGTATTGATTATTTTCAAACATTTACAGACTGACACCGAGTGATGTCCCTTGTCTTTAATAAATGGGGGTGGGATGTGAGGGGGTGTCGGCACGACGGTCGGCGTCAACACGACGGTCGGCGTCAACTCAAACTCACGTGAAACTGGCAGAAAAAAAACAATAACAAACAGTGAATTTTGAATTACATACCTCATATAAGGATAAACTAAAAATGCATTAATTTAATTACGGTACGTTCGATCGATCTGAAATTTTGATACGATGCATTGTTAGGTCAGACGGGTCCGTGTGCCAAATTTCAGTTCGATCGGATCATGGGAAGTGGGTCATTTTTTGACTTCTGTTTTTCCGCCCGCCGAGCCCAGAGAGAGATGAGAGAGATGATGAGAGAGAGACAGAGAGAGACGGCCGTGAAGTTAATATAAGGGATTTAATAAAACAAACCCGTAAAAACAAAGTTTTTGACTATAAATCCCTTATATATGAGACATAACTAACAGTATTGATTATTTTCAAACATTTACAGACTGAATCTGTCTTAACTCAACTTTGCATCATAACCCTAGTGGGGGGGAGGGGTGGGTGGGGGGGAGAGGGGAAAAGTCTGGTCACCGATTCGCTTGACCGAGCTCAGAGTGACACGTAAAATGTAAACAAAAGCGCCCGTCGCTTCGTTGGGTCGCCTCAATGCGTCAGCTCAAAATTTCACGTGGCAAAAAAACAATAACAAATCGTGAATTTAAATTACATACCTCATATAAGGATAAACTAAAAATGCATTAATTTAATTATGGTACGTTCGATCGATCTGAAATTTTGATACGATGCATTGTTAGGTCAGACGGGTCCGTGTGCCAAATTTCAGTTCGATCGGATCATGGGAAGTGGGTCATTTTTGACTTCTGTTTTTCCGCCCGCCGAGCCCAAGACAGAGAGAGAGAGAGAGAGAGAGACGGCCGCGAAGTTAATATAAGGGATTTAAAAAACAAACCCGTAAAAACAAAGTTTTTGACTATAAATCCCTTATATATGAGACAGAACTTAAAGTATTTACAAATATCTACAGACTGAATCTGTCTTTACTCCCCTTTGCTTTTAACCCAAAAAGGGTGGGGTGGGGTGGGGGTGGGAGAGGGGAAAGGTCTTGTCACCGATCGCTGGGCCAAGTTCACCGTGAAACGCCAAATGTAAACAAAAGCACGCCGCTTTACCTGGTTTAAGCACGAGACGTGTTCACACCGGTGGCTGGCCTGAAGTCAAGTGACCCGTAAAATGTAAACGATAGAGACCTCTACATATAGTTTATATAGATAAACTAAAAATGCATTAATTTAATTACGGTACGTTCGATCGATCTGAAATTTTGATACGATGCATTGTTAGGTTAGACGGGTCCGTGTGCCAAATTTCAGTTCGATCGGATCATGGGAAGTGGGTCATTTTCGACTTTTGTTTTTCCGCCCGCCGAGCCCATGAGAGAGATGATGAGAGAGATGAGAGAGAGAGACAGAGAGAGACGGCCGTGAAGTTAATATAAGGGATTTAATAAACAAACCCGTAAAAACAAAGTTTTTGACTATAAATCCCTTATATATGAGACATAACTAACAGTATTGATTATTTTCAAACATTTACAGACTGAATCTGTCTTAACTCAACTTTGCATCATAACCCTAGTGGGGGGGAGGTGTGGGTGGGGGGGGGAGAGGGGAAAAGTCTGGTCACCGATTCGCTTGACCGAGCTCAGAGTGACACGTAAAATGTAAACAAAAGCGCCCGTCGCTTCGTTGGGTCGCCTCAATGCGTCAGCTCAAAATTTCACGTGGCAAAAAAACAATAACAAATCGTGAATTTAAATTACATACCTCATATAAGGATAAACTAAAAATGCATTAATTTAATTACGGTACGTTCGATCGATCTGAAATTTTGATACGATGCATTGTTAGGTCAGACGGGTCCGTGTGCCAAATTTCAGTTCGATCGGATCATGGGAAGTGGGTCATTTTTGACTTCTGTTTTTCCGCCCGCCGAGCCCAAGACAGACGAGAGAGAGAGAGAGAGAGAGAGAGAGAGACGGCCGCGTGAAGTTAATATAAGGGATTTAATAAAACAAACCCGTAAAAACAAAGTTTTTGACTATAAATCCCTTATATATGAGACATAACTAACAGTATTGATTATTTTCAAACATTTACAGACTGAATCTGTCTTAACTCAACTTTGCATCATAACCCTAGTGGGGGGAGGGGTGGGGGTGGGGGGAGGGGTGGGTGGGGGGAGAGGGGAAAAGTCTGGTCACCGATTCGCTTGACCGAGCTCAGAGTGACACGTAAAATGTAAACAAAAGCGCACCGTCGTTTCGTTGGGTCGCCTCAATGCTCAAACTTTCACGTGGCAAAAAAACAATAACAAATCGTGAATTTAAATTACATACCTCATATAAGGATAAACTAAAAATGCATTAATTTAATTACGGTACGTTCGATCGATCTGAAATTTTGATACGATGCATTGTTAGGTCAGACGGGTCCGTGTGCCAAATTTCAGTTCGATCGGATCATGGGAAGTGGGTCATTTTTGACTTCTGTTTTTCCGCCCGCCCGCCCGCCGAGCCCAAGACAGAGAGAGAGAGAGAGAGACGGCCGCGAAGTTAATATAAGGGATTTAAAAACACAAAGTTTTTGACTATAAATCCCTTATATATGAGACATAACTAACAGTAGTGATTATTTTTAAACATTTACAGACTGACACTGAGTGATGTCCCTTGTCTTTAATAAATGGGGGTGGGATGTGAGGGGGTGTCGGCACGACGGTCGGCGTCAACACGACGGTCGGCGTCAACTCAAACTCACGTGGAACTGGAATTTAAAAAAAAACAGTGAATTTTGAATTACATACCTCATATAAGGATAAACTAAAAATGCATTAATTTAATTATGGTACGTTCGATCGATCTGAAATTTTGATACGATGCATTGTTAGGTCAGACGGGTCCGTGTGCCAAATTTCAGTTCGATCGGATCATGGGATGTGGGTCATTTTTTACTTCTGTTTTTCCGCCCGCCGAGCCCAAGACAGACAGACAGAGAGAGAGAGAGAGAGAGAGAGAGAGAGAGAGAGAGAGAGAGAGAGAGAGAGAGAGAGAGAGAGAGAGAGAGAGAGAGAGAGAGAGAGAGAGAGAGAGACGGCCGCGAAGTTAATATAAGGGATTTAAAAAAAGGCCATGTGGTCAGAAGAAAGTACGTACATTCTCTTTACACACACTACCTGTATTTAACTTTTCAATAACCCTCAACAGCACACGTTGTCCTGTGGTCGCCACTTAGTCTGGTCTCTGTAACATACCATTATGTGCCGGCCAACGCATAGTCCCTGGTCTCGGTAGACTTGTCTTGATCTCTCCATCCCACTATGTAATGGGACAATAAAAATGGCATGTGGTCAGATAGTCCTTTGTAAAGGTACCTACATTCTCTCTGCCCCCACTCCCAGAATTTACCTTTCCCATAACACTCGCCAAAACGCTAGGTATACTTCACACTGTAACTTAAAGGTCATGGGTGGGTGGAGTTGGACTTTCTACCTCAGAGGAATGGTGTATGTATCACAATCATGAATGGTGTATGTATCACAATCATGAATGGTGTATGTATCACAATCATGAATGGTGTATGTATCACAATCATGAATGGTGTATGTATCACAATCATGAATGGTGTATGTATCACAATCATGAATGGTGTATGTATCACAATCATGAATGGTGTATGGATCACAATCATGAATGGTGTATGTATCACAATCATGAATGGTGTATGTATCACAATCATGAATGGTGTATGTATCACAATCATGAATGGTGTATGTATCACAATCATGAATGGTGTATGTATCACAATCATGAATGGTGTATGTATCACAATCATGAATGGTATATGCATCACAATCATGAATGGTGTATGTATCACAATCATGAATGGTGTATGTATCACAATCATGAATGATGTATGTATCACATGAGTTGTTGAAAGTTGACAGGTTGTCGGTGTATATAATTTCTTCAATCATCGTAAATTTAAAGTTAAAAATAACTATTTCATACTGTTTTAATGTTAAAGAGATAATACAATTACAATTTATTTTTATACCAAAAATATTATTTAAACATACATAAATAAAGTAAAAACAAAGAATAAATAAAAACCATTTAACGCATTAGAAAGGAAAGGATCGAATCGTCCGGGGTCGAAACACCCTGGGGTTGAAACGTCCCGTGGTCGAACTGTCCGGGGTCGAATCGCCCGGGGTCGAACCGTCCGTGGTCGAACCGACCTGGGTTGAAACGTCCTGGGGTCGAAACATCCTGTGGTCGAACTAGCAGGGTCGAACCGTCCGGGGTCGAATCGTCCGGGTTCGAAGTGTCCGACCACCTATATATTATACTTTATCTAATGTTCAATATAATATGCACCGCGACACTAGCACAAAAATTAACATGCTACATAGAGATACATAGAGATTATCTAAAAATGTATTAATTTAATCACAGTACATTCTATAGATCTGAAATTTGATAGATCATATTTATCGTCGGCACGAGTCAGCCTGCAAAATTTCAGCTCGCTAGCATACGGGAAAGTCGGTTAAAATCGATCCAAATTTTTTTCGGCAAACAATCAAGCAATCAAACAATCAACGAGTTGCCACGAGTTAATATAAAGGATTTAATATTAAAAATTAAAAAAACCCGTAAAAAACCGTTTTGACTAGAAATGCTTTATTATGTACGAGACATAACTAAAAGAATGTTCATTATAATACGCATCGCAAGACCATCCAAAAATACAAAAATTATAGTTATGTGTCGTAAAAGATGTTTAATATAATGCGCACCGATCAGGAATATGTTTATAACAAGTATTGTAAATAAAATATGCACCTTATTGCGCGACAGGAAAGGTTGTTCAATATAATACGCACCACGACACTATAGCAAAAAAATGTAACATGTTACATAGAGATAAATAAAGATAATCTAAAAATTCATTAATTTACTTACGGTACATTCGATTTATCTGAAATTTTGATACATCATTTTTATCATCAGCACGAGTCTGCCTGCAAAATGTCAGCTCGCCATCTTACGGGAAGTGGGTTAAAAATCGATCCAAATTTTTGTCGACACCGCCAGCCTGCCTCAAGCAGACACCGCGAATTAATATAAAGGTTTTAAAAACGTAAAAATAAAGTTTTTGACTATAAATCCTTTATTTACGAGACATAACTAAAAGTATTTTCATTATAATACGCATGGCACGACAATCCAAAAAATCCAAAATTTCAGTTATGTCTCATATATAAAGGACTAGCAAAATACCCGTGCTTCGCTGCGGTAAATTAGGATTTCAGTAAGCGTTGATAACCCGCGTAACAGAAATTCAAAACACCAATTGATTTCAATCTGGATCATGATGGATATAATACACATATTAACTTCACCGTCTTGTCTGTCTGTCTGTCGTATTCCCGCAGAAAAACAAAAACGAAAAGTAAAAAATGACACACTTCCCGTGATCCTATCGAGCTGATAATTTAAATAATTTTTTTTTCGTCTGCTACCATTGCGGGAGGGTACTCAACAACTTCCCAAAGTTTCATGCTCCTACCTACACGGGAAGTTAGATATTTAATGATGAGTCTGTTTTATATAGCACATATTAGAAAAAAAACTACATTTGGGCCACCGGCCCCCTAGTGAATGATAATTTTATATTTGTTTTGATTGTTACCATCGCGGGAGGGTACTCAAAAACTTTCCAAAGTTTCATGCTTCTACCTACACGGGAAGATGAGGAATTAGTGTTCATTCAGTTTTATATAGCCCGTATACGGAAAAAACGGTTTTGGGCCCCCGGCCACCCATGAGTGAAATTTTTAAAACTCCTTTTCTCCAATTATCGTCATAAGAGTGTACTTAGCAAGTTCCCAAAGTTTTAGCTTCTACCTTCATGGGAAGTTGGAGAATTAGTGTTGAGTCAGTTTTAATATTAGAAAAAAAACTAAATTTGGGCCCCCGGCCCCCAGTATGTGATAATTTATTATTTGTTTCACCTGTTACCATCGCGGAATGTTATCCAACAACAACCCTAAGTTTCATGCTTCTACCTTCTTGGAGATAGGAGAATAAGGGATTTTTAATTTTTATATAGTCCATATAAAGGAAAAAAAACGTTTTTGGGCCCCCTGCCCCCATTAGTGTGAATTTCAAAATTCTTCTTCGCCTGTTACCATTGCGAAAGTGTACTTAACAACTCTCCAAAGTTTCATGCTGCTACCAACACGAGAAATCGGAGAATTAGTGATGAGTCAGTTTTTTACAAAAGAAAAAAAACTACATTTTGGCCCCCGGCCCCCAGTAAGTGATAATTTATATAATTGTTTAACCTGTTACCATCGCAGAATGTTACTTAACAACTACTCAAAGTTTCATGCTTCTTCCTACACAGGAAATAGGAGAATTAGTGATTTTCAAATGTTTATATAGCCCATAGAAGGAAATAAACTATTTTGGGGCCCCGGCCCCCATGAAGGTGAATTTTAAAATTCTTTTTCGCCATTTTTGTCGTCGATAGAGGCTACTTGACAACTTCCCAAGAATTCATCCTTCTACCTACACGGGAAATTCGAGAATTAGTGATGAGTCAGTTTTAATATAAGAAAAAAACACATTTGGGCCCCGGCCCCCAGTAAGTGATAATTTAAATATTGTTTTTATCTGTTACCATCGTGGAAGTGTACTTAACAACCACCCCAAGTTTCATGCTTCTACCTACACGGGAAATAGGAGAATTAGTGATTTTTAGTTTTTATATAGCTCATATACGGAAAAAACTTCATTTGGGCCCCCGGCCCCCAGCAAATGATAATTTAAATATTATTTCGCCCGTTACCATTGCGGGATTGTACTCAACAACTTCCCAAAGTTTCATGCTTCTGCCTACTCGGGAAATAAGAGAATTAGTGATTTACAAATTTTATATAGGCCATATTTCGATTAACTGTTGATACTTTAATATTTTCTTTTATCCAGTGATAAACTTTACTTCAACGTCAAAGGTTTCATGCAAAATAAATAGTTCTTTGTTATTCATATTTGTAAATAGTTACAATTTTTCGTTTACATGTTTTTGATACATGTGGTGATAATAATTGTATGGACCAATGGGCGCATAAACTGACAAGTCATAATAGATCTTGAGAAGGTGCTGACTTGACAACAATAAAAACGTTTATGTGAATTACTAACACGTGAATATTAAATTGTAAATATGATTAACAGTTGATAAGTTAATCTTTTCTGTTATCCTGTGACAAACTTTGCTTACTACGTTTCATGCAAAATAAATAGTTATTAACATGTGTAAAATTACAGTTTATTTTTTTACATGTTTTGATAATGTTGTGGTAATAATGAGTGGACAAATGGGCGAATAAACTGACAAGTCATAATCATCGATGAAGCTTAAACGGCTTCAAAATCACAGATATGCGTGATGTGGATCACATTACAGTCACATAATTTACTTTTAACGCACTGTGCTGTATTATTGGTGCACTCATAATTGGTGCGCACTATTCAATGCCGCAAGTTAACGTCCGGCTGACTCCTCAGGATATATTTGTTAATACGTCGAACTTCAAACTTCTTTGCCGCAATATCACTTTATGCTGTGTGTAATTCACTATGCATTTACTATTATCATGATTATATCATTATTATGCATGCAAACTTATATAACGCGAAGCCTAAGCTTGGAGATTTTTCATAACACTTATATTCGTATATATTATCAAAATATATACTCTGCTTGTCCGTTCATAATGCTAGATTTTAGAAAGCCCACCTCTAAAAAAATAACCTTGAAAAAATATATTGCACAAAACAAAAAAACAACAACACTATTTTCAAACGTCCGCATAAAATTGTTCAATATGGAAAAGAGATTTAATTTTTCTCTCTTGGTCTCTACATTTTCTGATTATTTACTATGCGGCTTTCAGGCAAAAGGGACAATTACAAAAACTGAAATATATCCATTTTGAAAAATCCCGTCATTTTTGACGGGTGATACACTAGTGTCCATTATAATACGCAGCGCAAGACCATCCAAAAATACAAAATTGTAGTTGTGTCGTAAAACATGTTTATTATAATGCGCACCGATCAGGAATATGTTTATAAAAAGTGTTGTCAATAAAATACGCACCTTATTGCGCGACAGGAAAGGTTGTTCAATATAATACCCACCACGACACTATCTCAAAAATTTAACTGATACATAAAAATTAATAAAATAAACTAAAAATTCAATAATTTAAATACAGTACATGCGATCAATCTGAAATTTTGATACATCGTTTTCATCATCGGCACGAATCTGCCTGAAAAATTTCAGCTCGCTAGCTTACGAGGAAGTGGGTTAAAAATCGATCCAAAGTTGTTTCGATAAACAAGCAAACAAGCAAGCAATCAACCAGACACCAAGAGTTAATATAAAGGATTTAAAAATACGCTTTTCCAAAGATTTCACAATATTCAATATTCACACCAACACCAAACCAACTACACAGTAAATAAAGCATGCACGACCCTCGCAAACACAGCTGCGACACAGGAATGGCGCTGGAATTAGGAGAGCAGAATTGTTGTTGGCACGTTGAATGACGTCACGTTATTTCCAGTGTTGTAAGCCTTGCGTTTTTTCGTATATTGGGGGGAAAAAATCTTCCAGTGGCCTTTCGTATCTTGAAGCATTCGTATATAGAGGTACCACTGTACTTAAATATATTTATTTGTACTGATTGTACTGAATTTGCCGAAACGTTTAGATATGTATTTGTCCATTAAATTCGGGCGTGGAATGGGTTGCCTGAAGAATCCAGGAAAACCAACACTTTATCAACATTTAAATCTCTAATAGAAATGAAGGACTAATCACAAACCATAGATAAGCGTAGGACGCAATAATCTTCTGTATAGAAGGAGCGTCTGTAAACAGATAAGATAAGATAAGATAAATAAAGTTTACATTTATTGTTTTAATCACACCATTCGTTGTGTATCTTCCATTTTATTATCATTAAAATTAATCTTATTGAACTGGCCGATGATAGTTCGTGTCCCTTCTTTCAATCAAACTCTAATCAAATATCACCATCTTAAGAAACTTTACGGGACAGCCATCCGAGTCCGGAAGAAAGAAAATACTGCAGCAAACGTCTTAAAAACATATTTTTGGCATTTATAATCAATGGTCAAAAGTTAATAAGTTCTGGAAGGGGCACGGTGATCGAGTGGCATGCGTGCCCGGCTGGCGTACCGACCGTACCGATAGTCACGGGTTCGAAGCCATGCGATTTGTTCCCGGGGCCTAGGACGTCCCTGAGTCTACCCAGCTCCGAATGTCTGGGTAATGCGTGGAACCCTCATAGCCGTGGCATGTCAACGCTGCATCACTTGCCAACAGACCGGCATGGTGGACGCAATAATCTTCTGTTTAGAAGGAGCGTCTGTTGTAGATAAGACTAGTCAAAGTCAGAGGGTTGGTGTCACCCAGTGCCGCAGCTCATGGCGTCACCCTCTCGGTGAGAGTCTCACTACTGACTCCATAGACCTGCTTCGAGACTGCCAGTGCCGAATAAAGGGAACATACAGAATTTTACCTTTTGGTATCACCCCTTGTGATGGTGTCACCCGGTGCGGTCCGCACCACCCGCAACCCGCTAGAGACGCGTCTTGTCAAAGTTGTCGTATTTAGTCATAATGTCAGCTTTGTTTTAGTTTGTGAGACTTAAAACCACTGGACAAAGAGCAGTCAAGATTTCTTACCTCCCATGCGCGATCAACAGATACTCTTTGGTGTCTTTTGTAGGCTAATCAATAAAGAATGAAACCAAGAAGCCATTTCTTGGAAAAGAATAAACAGATGTGAACGTGTCCGTGTTTTAATGGCAATGAACAAGAACAATCAAATTCAGCCTTTCTATCAAATCTAATTTGTTATTTTTTCCTTATCGCTTACACTCTCAAACATTTCTTTTTAAAGCACCTCATTGTTCGGATATCAATAAGTTGTTTGTTGGTACGCTGGTAAATTTCGGTGGCTACATTTATAGGTTCATTTACCGCAAGCTGTCAAAAGTAATCTATAACTATACTGTTAACAATATTGTGAGGCAAACTCATTCGGCGTACGCTTGTGGGCATGCACAAATAAGAAAATAAGCAACGGAATGTGATATTTTTTTCTCTACAAAATAAATATATAAATAAAAATATTTCCGAAATGTTAAAAAATAGACGTTTACCGATGTCAAATTATGTGTGCGAGTCCGATTCAACTAATTTCTTTTATTTATTTATTTTATTTTTAATTTAATGTCGTTGGTAGAACTTGATTATTGTTACAATTTCACTAAATGTTGATTCGCTCTATTTAAACCACCTGTCTGAGGCATGTGATGGGCCTCTGATGGGGGTTTGATTAGGTTCAGTTCACATAACGGTCAACTAACGGTTTCTTTATGGTTTTGGGGTGGGGGCTGTGGGGAGACTCGGATTTTCCAAACCCACGCTACTCGTGGCAGATGAATCCCGGCATGCAATAGATTTTGAATTCAAACGGCGAGACTTTGGTATCAACAAGTGTCACCAGCAGAAAATTTTCACGCTTCATGATTTTATAACGGTTTGCCTACATTTGAACCATGACGGAAGATTTACAAATTGAAGGTCGACGTGGGTCCGTAGGAGTTGTAAGATCCGCGTGTGGGGGGCAGGGGAGGGGGCGCGCGGTCAGTGGTGGAGTGGAAGGGCGACAGAGCAAACGTTTGGGCAAAGAGCCTTCTTCAGCGCACAAATAGTACACAAACAAATAAAACGAATATAAAGAAAACATTGTTTGTGTACTCAGTGGCGTCATTAGGGGGGTGCGGTGGGGGCGGGCCGCCCCGGGTGACACCATCACAAGGGGTGACACCAAAATGTAAAATTCTATATGTTCCGTTATTTGGCACTGGAAGACTCGGAGGAGTTATATGGGGTAAGTGGTGAGGGGGTGACACCATGAGCTACCGCCCCGGGTGACACCAACCCTAGTGACGCCTCTGTGTGTACTATTTGTGCGTTGAAGAAGGCTCTTTGTCGAAACGTTTGCTGTTTTGTGACGTCTTGTCAGGCTCACTCATACCCTGTTTGCATTTTAATTGTTATCCATCTACTTATCTTTAAGCCTGATTGCAGTCTCAACCATATTTTGTTCGCTTCAGGAGCGATAGAGTAGGTCAATGGTGAATATTTTTGTGGTAAAGTAGGTCAGTAGTGGAGTGGGCTAGAGTAGGTCAGTAGTGGAGTGGGCTAGAGCAGTGCTTCTCAAAATGATGTCAGCAAAAGCTATCAAAAAAGGACATAATAAATTCTCAGTGCAGGGAAAATAATGCAATGGTCCCTGGTGCAATGGAAAAAATTCTTGCCGGTCCGCCATACTAAAAAGTTTGAGAAGCACTGGGCTAGAGTAGGTCAGTAGTGGAGTGGGCTAGCGTAGGTCAGTAGTGGAGTGGGCTAGAGTAGGTCAGTAGTGGAGTGGGCTAGCGTAGGTCGTAGTGGAGTGGGCTAGAGTAGGTCAGTAGTGGAGTGGGATAGAGTAGGTCAGTAGTGGAGTGGGCTAGAGTAGGTCAGTAGTGGAGTGGGCTAGCGTAGGTCAGTAGTGGAGTGGGCTAGCGTAGGTCAGTAGTGGAGTGGGCTAGAGTAGGTCAGTAGTGGAGTGGGCTAGCGTAGGTCGTAGTGGAGTGGGCTAGAGTAGGTCAGTAGTGGAGTGGGATAGAGTAGGTCAGTAGTGGAGTGGGCTAGAGTAGGTCAGTAGTGGAGTGGGCTAGCGTAGGTCAGTAGTGGAGTGGGCTAGAGTAGGTCAGTAGTGGAGTGGGATAGAGTAGGTCAGTAGTGGAGTGGGCTAGAGTAGGTCAGTAGTGGAGTGGATAGAGTAGGTCAGTAGTGGAGTGGGCTAGCGTAGGTCGTAGTGGAGTGGGCTAGAGTAGGTCAGTAGTGGAGTGGGATAGAGTAGGTCAGTAGTGGAGTGGGCTAGAGTAGGTCAGTAGTGGAGTGGGCTAGCGTAGGTCAGTAGTGGAGTGGGCTAGAGTAGGTCAGTAGTGGAGTGGGATAGAGTAGGTCAGTAGTGGAGTGGGCTAGAGTAGGTCAGTAGTGGAGTGGGCTAGAGTAGGTCAGTAGTGGAGTGGGCTAGAGTAGGTCAGTGTTTATATGCGATATAGTGGATCTTCTATGTAGTTGACCAGTGACTTTTTTTGTAATCACCTGGAGTGAAGTGGATTAGGCAACTCTTTAATTTGGCAGTTCATGGGGATTCTATTGTGCCAGCTATGGCAGTCTTACAGATGTTGATAAATGACAGTTTTGTGACAGTCCAATAAGATTTTGATGACAGATCTTTCAGATATGACAGTTTGTGACGGTCCAATAAGATTTTGATGACAGATCTTTCAGATCGACGGAAGTATTGACGCACGTTTATTTGGCACATTCAAAACAAACAAAAAACTGAATGGACACCGAGTATATAAAAAGTTGTTGCTAGTTGTCGTACTTTAAAATGTCAACGTGTGTTCGGGTTCATTTTTCTGCTAGTAAAACTCATCTTGCGCGGAAATAAACTTTTAGTGCAGGATGGATTGGATTAGTCAGTTAAAATAATGTCCTCCATAACTTAAATTTTACAAAGAAGAAAACATGACTGATTTGTGAAATGGGACACACTCATTTGCTCGTCTGTGAGTTCCCGCACGGTCTGTATTTAAATTATGAGCTGAAACTGAAATTTTGTACATGTCCAAGTCAAAGAATAAACGGTGCTGGCGTGTGTCTGAATGAGATCCATTGGACTTGTGGAGCCTAAGCACCGCTATCATTAAATAGTCACCCATACCCTTATATCCCACCCTTACCCCCATGCTAAATAACCAACGCAAAACCAGCCAGGCGTGGTAAAATCTCACTCAAGGGCGTGGATTTACCGTTATTCCATTTCTCTCTATCTCTCTCTCTCTCTCTCTCTCTCTCTCTCTCTCTCTCTCTCTCTCTCTCTCTCTCTCTTCTCTCTCTCTTCTCTCTCTCTCTCTCTCTCTTAAATCTTTAAAACTTTGGTTATTGGGGTGCCATGGCCTAGTTAGTAGTCATTTTTACGGTTATTTGACGTATTTCCGGTTGGCCAGACTGTACACCCCGAGTGCACTTTCGTTGTCAAGTTCGCTCTTAGCTTGGCTTGTTTGATAATATGATAATAAAATATGTTTGTAACTAGATGCTATTGGCCACGTGTTCTCTAAACACTGTGGTGATATTTACTTGAGGGTGGGGCTAATAAACTAGACGCTTTGTGTGGCCTGCAAGGCTTTAAATCACGTGGAACAACAAAAATAAATAAATAAATAAATAAAACAAACCCGTAAAATCAAAGTTTTTGACTAAAAATCCCTTATATATGAGACATAACTAACAGTATTGATTATGTTCAAACGCGACAAACATTTACTGACTGAATCTGTCTTAATTCCCCTATGCTTTATAACCGGTGGGGGGTGGGGGTGGGGAGGGGAAAGGTCTGGCCACCGATCGCTGGACCGAGCTCAGCGTGACACGTAAAATGTAAACAAAAGCACGCCGGTACATCGACGGATGGCGTCAATGCGTGACTGAACTGTCACGTGAAAAAAAAACAATTACAAACAGTGAAATTGAATTACATATGTTGTATAGAGATAAACTAAAAATGCATTAATTTAATTACGGTACGTTCGATCGATCTGAAATTTTCATACGATGCATTGTTAGGTGACACGAGTATATGTGCCAAATTTCCGCTCGATGGCATCACGGGAAGTGTGTCATTTTTTACTTTTGTTTTTCCGACCGACGTACGAAGAGATGATGACAGACAGAGAGAGAAACAAGATTTTGAAGTTAATATAAGGGATTTAATAAAACAAACCCGTAAAAACAAAGTTTTTGACTATAAATCTTATATATGAGACATAACTAACAGTATTGATTATGTTCAAACGCTACAAACTGAATCTGTCTTAACGCCCCTTTGCTTTATAACCGGGAGGGGGGAGGGGAAAGGTCTGGTCACCGATCGCTGGACCGAGCTCAGCGTGACACGTAAAATGTGAACAAAAGCACGCCGGTACATCGACGGATGGCGTCAACGCGTGACTGAACTGTCACGTGAAAAAAAAACAATAACAAACAGTGAAATTGAATTACATATGTTGTATAGAGATAAACTAAAAATGCATTAATTTAATTACGGTACGTTCGATCGATCTGAAATTTTGATACGATGCATTATTAGGTGACACGAGTCTATGTGCTGAATTTCAGCTCGATGTCATCACGGGAAAAGGGTTATTTTTTACTTTTGTTTTTTCCGACCGACATACGAAGAGATGACGACAGATAGAGAGAGAAACAAGATTTCGAAGTTAATATAAGGGATTTAAAAATGAAAGCCACAACATAATATTCTCTCTGTTTCTAAGACACAAACTAAAACATTTGGTGAAAGGTTTTTCTCTTTTTATACCCCAAACATGGAATTCTCTACCATAAACGATTTGCAGCATTCCAACAACTATGGCCCTCAAGACTGCACTAAAAACACATCTCTTCAAACTTGACTTTAAAAATTAATTTAACAACAATCAAACATTTCTTTAAATGATAAACGTAACTTTTATCCACTATAACGTCATTATATGTTGTATTTAGGATATGAATGTTTTAGATTGAATGAATTGACAATTATGTGTGTTAACGATTTTTATGTAAATCGCTGTGCGCCCAGTTGCTTGCTGGGGTACTGCGCTATATAAATTATCAAATTATTATCTTATCCTTATATAATAAAAGGCAAGTTTCTGTCCGTTCTGTCACGTCATCTATAGCGATTGGTCCCTCAAACACATGTGACTCCTACAGCCAATCATATTGAACACGTTTACGCCATTTACGCGGACGTTCAAAACGAGTTATTTTTGGTGCAGTATTTCTTCCAAGACTTTATTTTGAGTTATGCGCGTTGGGATTTATAGTAAAAAGCTCTGTTTTTACGAGTTATTTATTCTAACTATAATGAATAGTATTTTTGACGTGATGCACATGTAATGCCGGTCGAGGCGGCTGTTGGAGGGGAGTTACAACATGCCACCGAATGGTGGCGGAACGTCCTAGAACGGGCTTTTTTGCTCGTATATATAATTCGCCAGAAACTATAGCAAGCAAGACGCAGTCTATATATATGAAATACTAGTGTATTTGAACTTGAAATATACCTTAACCCGTCGTTGGGTCGTTGGGGCACCATCGTGAACTGCTCACTATCTCACGCCATTTGTCCCGGTCCTGTGCTGCCCTTTGAGAGTCGCTGAATGACAGGCCGGTCCACTCTTTGATATCGTCCTCCCATCTCTTCTTTTGTCTGCCTCTTTTCCTTCTTCCCTGGACTGTGCCTTGCAATATAGTTTTTGCGAGACCTCCAGTTCTTGTCACGTGTCCGTACCATCGTAATTCCCTCTTCTTAATGGAGGTGAGAAGGTCCTCGTAGGGGCCCAATGACAGTACTTATTGTGTTGCGGACCGCTTCGTTTGTGATGTGCGCTGTGTAGGAGATGTTCAATATCTTTCTTAAACATCTCATCTCTAGCGCATTGATTCTTCTTTGGAGGTCTGCAGTGAGCGTCCAAGCCTCACAACCATACAAAAAGACCGACATCGCCAGAGAGCGCATTAGTCGGATCTTTGATCTCAGGGAGAGCTTCTTACTTTGCCAGATGTGCTTTAATTTACTCAATGCTGCCATTGTTTGGGCACTCTGGCAAGAATTTCTGGCTTTGAGCCTTCGTCGGATATTATGGCCCCTAGATATTTGAAGGTGGAGACCTCTTCGAGTTTTTGCCCGTTTATCCGAATCTCACTTGTGAATTTTTCTATTTGCCATGACCTTGGTCTTTCTGCATTGATTTCCATGCCGTACGCCTTTGCTGTTTTCTCTAGCTTTGCAAGGAATTCTTTTAGTTCATCCTCGCTAACAGCTAGGCCGTCTATGTCATCGGCGAAGCGTAGGTTGGTTATACTTCTCCCTCCGATGCTGACTGTTCCGACATGGTCTTCTAGCACATCTGTCATGATCCTTTCAAGGAAGATGTTGAAGAGGATGGGGGAAAGTAAACATCCTTGTCTGACACCAACAGTGGTCTTGAACCAATCTCCCAGCTTGCTGTTGAAGAGTACTGCGCTGGTTGCTCTGTTGTAAAGGTTCTTGATCACTTCAATGAGGTTTGCATTTATGTTGAATTTGTGCATAGTTGCCCACAGTGCCGCATGCCACACTCTGTCGAACGCTTTTTTAAAGTCTATAAAGACATGATAGAGGTCACTCTGGTGTTGGAGATGTTTTTCACAGAGCACTCGCAGGTTAAAGATTTGCTCCGTTGTGCTTCTTCCTGCTCTGAAGCCCGCCTGTTCTTCTGAAATGATTTGCTCTGCTTGTGGTTTCAGTCTGTTTAATATGATCATAAGCATGACTTTGCTGGGGTGACTAATCAGGCTGATTGTACGGTAGTTCTGACACATCTGTAGATTACCCTTTTTTGGGAGCGTGATAACCAGCGATTGCGTCCAGGGGGTTGGCCATTTCATGTCTGCCAGATCTTGTTGCACATGTTAGTTAGGATGTTTATTACGGGGTCACCTCCTGCTTGAATCAGTTCGCCCGGAATGTTGTCCGCTCCAGCTGATTTCCCCTTCTTCAGTTTTTGTACAGCCAGCTCCACCTCGTCGCGGAGAATAGAATGCATGTCTGTGTTAGTTGACTTCGGGCAGTTGAGCACTGGTGCATCGCCTTTGGAGTCTTCATTGTACAGCTCAGAACAGTATTCGGTCCATCTTTTGAGAATTTCTTGTTCTTCTGTGATACATTTAGCGGATTTATCTTGTATGGTTGAGATACGACCTTGTTTGGTGGATGTCAAGTCTTTAACAATTTTTGTAAGCCTTTCTTGAATTGTTCCTTAGTAGATTTTCATCGATGTCAGAGCATTGTTGTTCTATCCATTCCTTTTTTGCTTTTACCATATCTTTCCTGATCTTTTTATTGATTTCTCTGTATCTGGGGTGCTCCTTCTGCAGTATTCTTTACGCTCTTAAGTTTTCTTCTTTCATCGCATAGTTCCAGAATATTAGAGGAGACCCATGGTCTTTTTATTGCTCGCTTCTTACCAAGTACTTCTTTTGCTGCTTCAATTATTGTGGTATTGAAGGTGTCAGTGACTAGGTCTATGTCCATGTCCGTCTCTGACTCATATAGTGTGGTGAGTGGAGCAAATTTTCCTCCAATGGTTGCCCTGAAGACTTCTGCGATTTCTGGGTCTTTCAGTTTGTCAGGTCAAAGCGTAATCGTGGATTGCCTTGTTTTGCTATCTTTTTCAGGTGGAGATGGAAGGTCATCAGCACCAGATTATGGTCACTGCCGATATCTGCTCCAGGGAAACTTCTAGTTCTAGCTGTTTTAATACACGATTTGAATCGTTTTCTGACCAGTATGTAATCTATCTGGTTACTATGTTCCCCGTCGGGGCTGTGCCAAGTCCATCTTCTGGTTTTTTTATGTTGGCCAATTGTGTTAGCTAGCAGGAGGTTGTTATATCTTGCAAATTCCAGGAGACGAAGTCCTCTATCATTGGTCAGATCATTGCAAGAGCGTCCGCAAGTATCTGCCCAGTTGGTACATACATCTACTCCAATCTTCGCGTTCCAGTCTCCTTGGACGACGATAATGTCTTTCCTTGGTGTTTGATCCACGATGTCCTGTACTTGGTCATAGAAGGCCTCTACTTCGCTGTCATCGTGGCTGGTTGTAGGAGCATATATCTGTATAATTGTGATATTGAAGGGTGTGGCTTTCAGCCGAATGGTAATGATGCGGCTGGAGACAGGGCGACATCCAATGACCGAGTTTGTTATATTTTTATGGATGAGGAATCCAACTCCATGTTCGTGTCTGTCCTCCCTGCCGCTGAAGTAGATCTTGTGTCCTTCCTCTGTTGAGAGTTCACCAAAGCTTTTCCATCGGGTCTCACATAGTCCGATGACATTCCATTGGTATCGCTCCATTTCATGCGTCAATTCTTTCACTTTTCCTGTAGCATGTAGGGTTCTTACATTCCATGTGCCAATAATTACGTCGTCTCTTCTTTTGAGGTTGAATGAGGGAGTTGCTTGTGGTGCACCAGTAATACACTTTTCGTCCCCACCCTGGTGTGCAGTGGTAGACGCGGCCCTTGTTAACCCGGGCGACGACCGAGCCGGTATGTGTTGAGTTAGTATTACAGTCATGTGGTGTGTCTAGGGCAGGAAATGCTTGGCGGCGTCCATCCCTCTCCAAGCTTGATCACAGCCGGTTTCCTCCTTATCGGTGGCCCGCCTTGATCACGGACACGTAGCCATTGAGTTCGCACTTGATCTCGTCCGCCCTGGCCGGTGCTTCAACTTGGAAGTCATACGCCCAGTGGTGCCGTGTCAACACCACCCCCTCACGTGGTTTAGCCGGTCAGCTGAGACCGTTGCCCGGGGTGTGGCGCTGGGAGCCACACGTGAGAGTTTCGAGAGATGGGCGAGGACCAGTGAGCTTGACCACCCGAGGGTGCAGCTGTCAAAGCGTCAAAGGTACTACCTCTGCCTAGAACCCTCTACAACCCCGTACTCGCGGGCATGCACTAGTGTATTACCCGACAAAAATGACGGAAGTTTTCAAAATAAATACATTTCAGCTGAAATCATACACATCAGAATAAAAAGTAATGTAATACAGAACTTTTATTTATTTTATTTACTTTTTATTTTATTCATTTATTTTCATAATTTCAAAATTTTATGTGGAACGTTCGAAAAGAGTTATTTTTGGTGCAGTTATTTGGGGTAATCTCTTATTTCAGCGCATTTTAATTTTTTTGAACAAATTAAATAAAATAACTTACTTTTACTAATTTAAACACTTAAATCAGAAATAAAAAAGTATTTAATGCTTTACAATTAGTTTTTCGTGTGTTTTGTTGAGTTTAAAGGGGTTTTTAACTTAGAAAAAAGTTTTTAAAAGCAGACTTCCAACAACAACAATGGTGCCGTTAGTCACAGAAGATAGTGAAATATATACATTTTTATTTCGTACAAATCGTGAAACAGTAATTTTATTTCAACAAAAAAAATAATGTTTTAATTTTAAAATAGATTTCATAACAATAATTAATGAAGTAAGTTTGAAAAAATGTTTTTTTGATGACTTGAAATATAAAATGCGCTGAAATAAGGGATTACCGTTATTTGGTGCGCTGCTTTCTAAAATTAGTAGCGTCACGGACAGACAGATTGCAAATTATGTATGTTGATGTAGTAGTGTGCACACCCGCACCGCGCCGCACTATGCGCACCGCACTGAGACGCGCTATATAGGAGGAAAGGAAGTAATGCTTCAAAACAACTACCATAATACGCGTTGTGGGATGTTTGGACCGTTCTTTTCCCCTTTTCTTTGCACTATCTATGAGGAATCCTGCGGCGCAAGCTACGCTGCGGGTCGGATCTAGTTATTATTAATATGCAAGAGCACCAAGAAGAAAAACGTTGTGGGCCTCCGAGACATCCGGTGCTGTTGTTTAACTCGCGGTACAGGAGAACATTGACCGCCAGCATCTTTTCGGTGCTGTCAAAAACCATTCAATAACAGAGGGTATCAGAAGGTCCAAGGCGTTTAAGAGTCAAAAGCGCAGTGCTTCTTTAAAGCGTTGTCAAACAGCATCTTCGTATTGGTGGACATGTGTTGGATATTGTCATGTATCATCAATCACCTCGTCGTTCTATTTTAAATGTCTTAAATAATGTATATATATAATGTTAATACCTGTGTAAGTGTAGGCTATTTGTACTGACGAAGGTATTAGCCGAAACATCTACTTGTATATTAGTCAATTAATAAAGAAAACTTCTAATTTATTGTTTTGATCACACAACTCGTTCGTGTACCTTTTATTTTATTCAAAAGCTTTATCCCTTATCCCCAGTCATCTCCGGACAACTTTTGAACCAACTACTTAGAAATGTCTGCTGTCAGAGACGCTTGAACCTCTGATGCAAAACGTTGCGTTGGCGAGATCTCCGCAAGTAGACTTATCATGGCGCACGTGCTGTCCGACCGCTGACCCTAGGCCCACATCTCGGATACGATCGTGTGGCCACGCTCTGCTGCCCAGGTATGTCACTCGCATGACTGCTCGTGGATAGGTGGGCCTGGGGTTGGCTGGCGAGTGCACTCGGTCGTTGATACGGTGCATGCCCACGAGTACGGCGTATCAGGTTCTCACGTCATCAGCCAGTAGGTTGTAGACTACACCGAACTGAACAACACTTTTCTTATAGCAGACCTTAGACCAGATGGCACTGAACAAAATGTTTCCTTGTGGCAGATCTTAGACTACCACCAGATTACCTTTCTGTCTCAGGGAGAAATAAAGAACACCCCCCCACCTTTCTGTATTCTGTGTTATCAGTTAATGTCATTTTTTGTCTGTTACTTATTTTCCCACACTAATTGAGCTTCGTATTCCAGCACTCACTGGTGAATCATTTAGACCTTGAGGCAAATGGTCAACAAATAAAATCACTGACCCTTTAAATGCAATGGTAATTGAAATAGAATCAATTCCAAACTATCATGAGGGCAAATGGTGACCACTGAAGGTAAATTGCCACCAAATAATAGCCACTGAAAGTAAATGACCACAAAATGATAGCCACTGAAAGTAAATGACCACCAAATGATAGCCACTGAAAGTAAATGACCACCAAATGATAGCCACTGAAAGTAAATGACCACCAAATGATAGCCACTGAAAGTAAATGACCACCAAATGATAGCCACTGAAAGTAAATGACCACCAAATGATAGCCACTGAAAGTAAATGACCACCAAGTAAATGGCCGAAGTATGATGCCCACTGAAAGTAAATGGTTACTATTGAGACAAATACTTAACCGTATCAAAATATTGCAGGAAAATTTCTTTGATTCTCTACTAGCACACAGATCAACAAAACAACTAAAGGAGAACAAAATAACTATTTTATAAATGAACAAGTATGGGAGATATATCTCCATTTAATTCAAAGTTTTCTTTTGGACAGACATGGAGCAATTGTCTTAAACATTTTTAAAATAATTATTTCAATTATTCCTTACTTCACAGATAATATTTAACATTGAAATCACTTTCTCAATAATCAAAGGAAAAATAAACTTTGTTCATCTTTGCTTGAGTTTTGATTTTTGTTCTTAAAAACAACATAAGTAAGAGTTATAAAAGTGAATTTTTTCATCCAATATTGTAATCTTAAGATAAAAATCATGTATCGTTTGTTGGGTACAATTTCATAGAATTTTGATTTACATCAAATTTTCGTTAGAGTTTGTTCTGAGAAGATCTTTATAATTAAATTTGTAAAAATTGATACTATTGAGTGAGGACCTGAGATGTTAGTGTGAGTTTTTCTTACAAATACTTGATGAGATTTACAATAGAGTTATGGACTATGTTCTCTAATTGTAATTACAAGAGACTACTAGGTTGATTAGAATAAGCCTTATACAAACACCAAAAAATAACATCAATAATTTTGTCATGAATGTATTATAAGCACATGGTAAAGGAAAACATATATGCATTAACATGTCAACGATTGGGCACACAATATCAAACTGTGTGTGTGTGTATAATAAAGTTGGGGTGCCAAGTTCAATCCTCAAAAGTGAGCAAATGTGATGGCCAACAATTTGTCAGCCATCGTCTGACTTATGTCATCCATCATCTGACTTATGTTGGTCATCACCTGACTTATGCCAGAGACCATCTGACTTATGCCAGACACCATCTGACTTATGCCAGACACCATCTGACTTATGCCAGACACCATCTGACTTATGCCAGACACCATCTGACTTATGCCAGAGACCATCTGACTTATGCCAGACACCATCTGACTTATGCCAGACACCATCTGACTTATGCCAGACACCATCTGACTTATGCCAGACACCATCTGACTTATGCCAGACACCATCTGACTTATGCCAGACACCATCTGACTTGGCAACCTGTGATACCAAACTCTTATGACAAAAGTGAAAGAAAAAAAGCTCCGAAGCTTCTTGGTCAATTTGTGAGTTTCAAACAAATTGGTCTACAGTGATCAGAGTGGGTTCAATTTTTGTTTGACTCTCACCATAGATATATTTTAAATTATACCAGTTCATGTTAACTAACAGATAAATACAGTGCCATGGTGCTTTGTTTGACTCTTACCATAGATATATTTTAAATTATACCAGTTCATGTTAACTAACAGATAAATACAGTGCCATGGTGCTTTGAAAAAAATAATAATTTACAGCCTGGTCTATGTTGTCATGGATGGTGGGTTATTGCATGGACATTTGTAGTGTGTTTGAATTATATAAATACAACGTTCACGTGAAAATTTCAAGCAGTACTAAAAGAAAAACACAAGTGAAAAACTAACTGTATACAGCTGAATATAATATCTACATTTATATATGTACATTACATTACAACAGGTGTTGATAAATTAGAACCAATAAATATGAAAACATATACACACAGTTAACAGCTAGACTAGCAGAGTTTGCTTTCAAAAGGAGTCAGCAATATTATTTATCGAAAAAAAAGGAACTCATGTTAAAGGGGATGAATTCTTCATTTCATTAGGTTTCCCTATGATATTGTAACAAATTGATCATCTTAGTGTAAATAGGTGATAAATGTAGTTATAGTGGTTACAAGTATAGTTTAACATATTTAGTATTCAACAATGTGTACAACAGTTTGTGGACCAAATTAAAGACAACTGAGTTTAATGATGTGTGGTGACATCAATCAATGTGTGGTGACATCAATCAATGTGTGGTGACATCAATCAATGTGTGGTGACATCAATCAATGTGTGGTGGCATCAATCAATGTGTGGTGACATCAATCAATGTGTGGTGACATCAATCAATGTGTGGTGGCATCAATCAATGTGTGGTGACATCAATCAATGTGTGGTGACATCAATCAATGTGTGGTGGCATCAATCAATGTGTGTGGCAATCAAACAATGCATGGTGATTGTGGTAACAGAGCAATTGCCATGACAGAAATAAGGGTAATTGAACCTTGATATTTCTTATAGACACAAAGCTGTGTGTGTTTCATGAGATACAAATATGAGAACAATTTGTGTTAGTGAAACTGTAATTAATGTACTCTTATAGACACAAAGCTGTGTGTGTTTCATGAGATACAAATATGAGAACAATTTGTGTTAGTGAAACTGTAATTAATGTACTCTTATAGACACAAAGCTGTGTGTGTTTCATGAGATACAAATATGAGAACAATTTGTGTTAGTGAAACTGTAATTAATGTACTCTTATAGTCACTTTGATTTAATGACATATATTGTGTAATAACATTTTGTGTGCCTGTGGATGAACAATAACATTTTGTGCGACTGTGGATGAACAATAACATTTTGTGTGACTGGATGAACAATAACATTTTGTGTGACTGTGGATGAACAATAACATTTTGTGTGACTGTGGATGAACAATAACATTTTGTGTGACTGTGGATGAACAATAACATTTTGTGTGACTGTGGATGAACAATAACATTTTGTGTGACTGTGGATGAACAATAACATTTTGTGTGACTGTGGATGAACAATAACATTTTGTGTGACTGGATGCACAATAACATTTTGTGTGACTGTAGATGAACAATAACATTTTGTGTGACTGGATGAACAATAACATTTTGTGTGACTGTAGATGAACAATACCATATTGTTTGACTGTGGATGAAAAATAACATTTTGTGTGACTGGATGAACAATAACATTTTGTGTGACTGTGGATGAGCAATAACATTTTGTGTGACTGTGGATGAACAATAACATTTTGTGTGACTGTGGATGAGCAATAACATTTTGTGTGACTGTGGATGAACAATAAAATGTGCTAAGGGTCATCAATAACTGGTGTCACACAATACTGATGAACAATTTGACCTAATAGTCACACATTGACACACTCTCACACCCTTAGCAGCTTGACATCCTTACCGCTCAATCTCCTAGGACTTCAAATCAGTTCTTATCTTATATACATGCAATAACAATTATGTTGGTTACAAGTCATAACAACTTATGCTGAATGGATGAATTATGTCGGCTACAAATAGTAGGGAAACAGGGCTAAGATATACATACTACAAGATAACATTACAATATAAATCACACTTAAATAACTCGTGGTATTTACGAGATGTAGGAAGGACATAATGATAGTGATAGAAAGTTGTGTAGAAATCAATTTTAAATCCAAATCTATTTATTGATGTTGACAGAAGACATCTTTTTCCCTTACGTTAACAAGCTCAACGTATCATGCTGATCAGCCAACACAAAAGGTGTTCAGTAAAAAAAAACAGCTGAGCCACAAGGTCAGAGTAAAAGGACAGGTATGTACACAGTTTCAGTTTCATGGCAATAAATACTGTTGACAAGATTAACAAGGTAGAAATACATGATACTGTTGACAAGATTAACAAGGTAGAAATACATGGCTCATTCTGTAAGATAAATACTGTTGAAAGGACATACCACTCTAGTTACACCAAGCTCATACCAGCATTCATTAACAAAGATTGCATTGTGTGGGGGGGAAGGGGGCGCACGGGGCGGCACCTAATGGTGTCTATGGAAATCAGTCCACACATCTGGGCTCGGCTCCGTTACTTTAAGTAGATCTTTAAGTAGATTAAGATTCAGAAACTACCAGCTGATCTTAATGAGTGGTCCACCAGTGTGAGTACCACATTATGTGTGGTCCACCAGTGTGAGTACCACATTATGTGTGGTCCACCAGAGTGAGTACCACATTATGTGTGGTCCACCAGTGTGAGTACCACATTATGTGTGGTCCACCAGTGTGAGTACCACATTATGTGTGGTCCACCAGTGTGAGTACCACATTATGTGTGGTCCACCAGTGTGAGTACCACATTATGTGTGGTCCACCAGTGTGAGTACCACATTATGTGTGGTCCACCAGTGTGAGTACCACATTATGTGTGGTCCACCAGTGTAAACACCAAATGTGTGGTCCACCAGTGTGAAAACACATTAAGTGTGGTTCGTCACAACTTGCTACAATACTATGTGGAGCTAACTATGTGGTCCACCACTGGGTAGTACACAGCTTGTGGTCTACAAGTGTGGCTACTAAAAAGTACAAGGCCCATGAGAGACTACTTGCTGCTGTGCCCGGTCATTTTAAACTTACCAAATTACCCACAACCCCTGGTATAAAATTGTCAGAAAATAACTTTTGCTGTCCGTTGTCGCTGTCCAATTTTCTGTCACTGTCGGTCAACATTGCCCAAAGTTGAATAAAACAACAAAAATGTCTACATCGCAATGTAGACAGCATCTGATTTATTGGACAAATATACACAAGTTTAAAATAATACAACATTTGTTGACAGCTCAATTGACACACTGAGCTTTTCAGTTTAAAATAATACAACATTTGGTGACAGCTCAATTGACACACTGAGCTTTTCAGTTTAAAATAATACAACATTTGGTGACAGCTCAATTGACACACTGAGCTTTTCAGTTTCAGTGACAGTTAATGCTTAAATGAACTTTTATATACAATCAATTTGCCTTATGATTTGACCTGTACGGCTCGGGACATGAATTTGTACATACCCAGTTAACATTGCCTATTTTAAAAAATGAACATGCAATAAATATAGTTTACAACAGTGTGAGCTTACAGCCTTCCTGACCAAGGGCCAGAAATCCTTCATTGGGTTGATATCAATATACATTACATGGAATTTTCACATTGTTCATGCAATAAAAAAAAATGTTTAGGTAGAAGAGAATAAATCAGAGCCCAAAGGTACATCTGACTGAGGTAAACTGATTCAAATCACCAACGTGTTAATATCAATAACATTCCTATATAACAACAACAGGATGAGGGGACTCTGCTAACACAACAGATATATGGTCACATCACTGCTGGAAGGTTGGCTACATGGGGAGCATGTCAAGGGAAAATGAGAGTTCACCACGGTGACATGCTCACCCAAGTCCAAAATGTTCACATCCTCATCATTTGTCTTAGAAACAATAATAAATGGATGTACAAATATTACAAAACTTTTTATTTTACACTTTAACAAATATTACATTAAAACAAGGTTCTCAAACTTTTATTGATAAAACCTGGTTTACAAAGAAAAATAAGAGTTTTTGATTAAGGGGAAAAGGTTTTGTTTTTTTTAAATAAAAAAAGTATTTAGGTACAAGTGTAAAAAAGTGAATAAATATTCAATAAAAACACAACTTAGCTTCAGAGCATCCCCCACCCCCACAACCCCTTCCCCAACATTTGTTTTATTAAAATACTATATTACAAGAATCGTTGAGAGTTAAAAACCAGTCTTTCCTAAGAAAAACGGCTCAACTTTAAAACACTTAAAAAGTTATTAAACATAGTAAAAACAAAATGAATTATAAAAAGCATGTGTGCTATGTTGAGTTAAAATGTATTTCCAATTAATCTGTCCATTACACCTTGGTTAGAAGAAGTTCATTATATTATGTGCAAATAAACATCTATATGAGAAACAGCCTTATTGTTATAAATAAGACGATGATAAAAAAACTCACAAGTTTATCATAAAGCAGCATGCATAAATTATCAGTATATTCAAATATATTCAAATATATCTATAATTTTAAAATGATATTTTTCAGTTTTATTTCAGACTATTTTACTATTGTTTTTTTTTAAAACTTATTAAGTCCCCAAAATGTTAGGTAAATGTTTTCTTAAAATGAAATTTTAAATCAAGGCACTAAATTTTTTGTCAATGCTGTTTTCTAATAATTATGATTTGTTTTTAAAAACAAAACTTCACATTTTCTTAGACAAAAAAGGAGGATGTACTCAGTCAGAATTGTTCCTCAATAGGGATGCACACCAACATAAATTTTCATAGGACATGATTTGAAGTGATATTTTGTTGGACACAGTTGTAAAAATAATGCAGAACTGGTATGGCCCTATAAATGCATAAAAAAAGTATTATTGTCTTACCTTAGTGTATGTGCTTATTTTGGAGCACTCATATAAAAATAAAATGTTCTCTGTTATACTCACAGTTCTGAAAATTATTTGGGGAAAAAAGCTTGACAGGGAGGGGGGGAGTGAGGACTTAAGTACAGAAACAACTTGAACTACAGATGCGCGACATTGACGGCAGGCCGCCTGTAGACAGTTCATTCAGGGACAAGAAATAGCAAGCTTGTCTTTCCTGAGGACGTTTTAGACTTGATCAGTTGTATTGATTTGAAAAGTCTCTCCTTGTAAACAACAATTCTATCTGATGAATGATGAATCTTTTCAAAGGTCTCTCCTTGTAAACAACAATTCTATCTGATGAATGATGAATCTTTTCAATGCAGGAAGTGGACCTCATGGTGGAGATGTCAATTTAAATGTTTCTTAAACTAAATCAAACCTTTGCCTTGTCTGAGGGCTGCTCCAACAACTGGAATTGTTCTGCAATTATAAGGCCAGAAATTATCATTGTTAATTGAGAAACTAGCTCTTATTAGTTTTAAAGAATCATCACTCTTGTCTAGTAAACAGCTTTATCTCATGGCTACTTGAACAATGATACGAATCAGAACCATGTGATCCAGTAAATAGCTTTCTTACCTCGTGGCTACTTGAACAATGATATGAATCAGAACCCGTGTTCTGTTCTCCATTTTGTGAGTTATCATCCTCATCCTCATTTTCATCTTCATCAAGCAAGTTCATCATGGACGGTGCTTGAGATTCTTTCAAGCTAATACCAAGGTCAAGGTTTTAAAGAAGACGTATGACAGTGATGGCGAAACTATGGCATGCATGCCACAATCGGCATGCAGAGCCTCATCAGCCGGCACGTGACTAAAATATTACTTTATTAATCATACCAGCCAAACCCCCATTTTCATTTTGCTATATAAATACAGTCGAACCCACTTAACTCGAGCTCGGTTAACTCGCCCACCCCATTATGTCGACGTTTTTTATTGGAACCGCCAAATTCTCTCTTTGTCTTAGCATTTTCTCGTAGTTTAATTCGATTTTTTTAAGTCGCCGAAACCTCATAACACGAGCACAAAAAAGGGTCAAATTTGCCACTTAACGTTGGTTATCTCGATCCCCATGACCAATCGCCAGCTTTTGAAAATGTTAGCTATGATTTTTTTATAACCAAGGGAAGGGACCAATTTTCTGCCTCACCAGGGTCTGCTGGTGACGTCACAGCCCGCTTGCTCAGCGCTGTTACTTCTGGTACTATGCTTCGGTAACTAAGCGAATACATTTTTTTTTAAAAATCGGTCACTAGCGAACTCCACAAACAGTGATGACGTGTATTTTTATATTTATAGACCAGAATATTATTATTATTAAGAAAACGCTTTGATTTTGATGTCACGTTCGCTCGCGTGTTGGCTCTGGTATTCTGCTGTAACACAACAAAATATTAACTCCGTGTAATAAGCTAATATACCGACTAAGTCCTGATAAAACGGAGTAAACAGTCATAATAAGATGGAATTTATTTAAATACCATATTATGTTTCACTCGTCAACTTGCCAGAATTATTGAATTTCGCCGCGCACACGACGATCCCCCGTGGGGTTTAGATGGGGTTGAGCTACACTGGCCATTTACCAAGGACTCAATTTAAAAAGAAAAATGTTCCTTCCCCCAACCCACTGTAGATGTATAACAGTGGGGGAGGGGAGGGAAGGTGTCTCTTCTCACGGTCTTGTATTGGGTATGTCAAAGCAAGAGGCTTCCTTTTATAAAAACATCAAGCCTTTCAAAAACCTTTCAAGTCTTCTAGCCTTCCCCCCCACCACCCTCATTTCTAGCCTTCCCCCCCCACCACCCTCATTATCCCTAACTAGAAAACTCCGTAACTTGCCCCCCCCCCGTCCCTTTGAGTTCACTTAGAGCGGTCCGACTGTAGTAATAGCTGTGACCTTTGACCGTGGTTCACATGAAGCTCTCGTACAGTGCCTCGACAACTAAGCAAATTTTAAAAAAATTTTAAAAAGCATTCCTTAGCCGTAGGCGAAGTAGACTAATAGTGATGACGTGTATATTATTTAGATACCAGAATAGGGAGAAAGCGATTTGAATTCACCGTCACTCAACACAACAAAAACGAACTCCGGGGTAAAAAGCTATTACGGGCTTATTGAAGTTGCAGCTGAATAAATTATTTAAATTCCGAAGACTTAAAACTTAAATAAATAAGCCTAAACATTTTTAAAGATGAGTGTAAGCGGTCGTTCGATAGTCGTAACTACGGTAAACACTAGTCCTAGCGTAATAGTAGTCAATTATTAACAAATATATTTATTTGAATATTGATTGTTTTCCTTGGTCCTTATACAAATAAATGTCTTGGTATTTATTAGTAATAAACTTACACTAAGATTATGACTTTAATTATAATTACATCATTATTAGTAGTAAATAGCATGAAATAATAAAGTTCAAGGACGAACGAGCAAATGAACTAGAACTAGAGCCTCAGTCAGAGCCGAGTCACTAATTCATTTAGATAAATCATACTCCCAAGGACGTTCCATTTCGCATAATATAATATATCACATAATTTAACATTATATTGATATTTCGTATATTCCGATACGATTCAGATTAATCGTCCCATCACTAATTAACGCACAACACATATATAAAGAAATTTCAAGCGCATGTTAATATTTTGCCGCCATATTGGTTTTCGTTTTAACTCGATCATCGGTTATCTCGATGCCATTTTTCATACCCCACCGCCATCGACTTAACCGGTTTCGACTGTAAGTGGATTTTGGTTGAATTTCGGGCACGCAATCCCAAAAGTTCGTCATCACTGACGTCTGACATACTGAAATTACCCACTAATGTTTTTCACACCTCTTTAAGGTGAGTACACACATGAAAAACCAATTTACACCCCCTCCCCTTCCTTTTCTTGTTTTAGGTGAACATAAAAGTGAAGAACCAATTTACCCCTCTATTAGGTGAGCATACAAATGTATCAAACACTTTCATGGCTTGCCCAGCATTGGTGCAAAGTTTTAAGATTATATGAAGTCTTCTTCCAAAAGTAAATTACCCTATATACTCGAATATACGTCGTTCTCGAGTATAAGTGACCCCCTGATTTGTCATTTGAAAATTGAATTTTACATTTCTTCAACGATCGTTACGATACACTGATTTCTTTTATAAAATGAGTTATGTAAGTACAAGTCGACCCCCTGATTTTTACCTCGAAATTTTGAAGAAAAAAATCTCAACTTATACTTGAGTATATACAGTAAAAGATTGATGACATAGCTTGTTGTTGGAAGTTTTTATATATTAAAATATTTCTACTAGTATTTTCTTTCCTGCCTTCTTTCCTTGTACTTTTTTTTACAGGAAGAGGAGTAGAATAATCAGAATGAGAAACACCACTATTACTACATGTGTATTCCTCTTTTATTTCCATCTTATGCCCCATCAAAAAGGTAAAACTCCTCACTTAAATAATAATCTATTTACCATATTTCTCTATCAATAATTCTCATTAAAAGTATTTGCGCTTGCAAACTAGAGTCTTTGTTGTCTAGATAATCCTGATGTGCTTGGAGTAGGCCTGGCCATTTCTTTGTTTACAAAAAAATATACAAAAGTGGCAAATATTTTTTAAAACCTTAATGCACACACATTATTTTTAAAAGAAGGAATCTGAAAGAGTTATCTCTCATTTGTAAACTTAAAAAGTCTTATTGGATCCTACGGGCAGCAAAACAAACTAATTGACTCAATTCGCCATTATATCGGCGATGGGTACAAACTTGACCAGTTATTTCGCAGATATATCCACCTTGGGGAGGAAAGAGTTAAATCTTCTGATTTTGATCTAGTCAACTTCATAATGAATAGATTGTACATGAACTCATACAGAAACCATAATAATACCTTGCCACAACCATCAATAAAATTCTACACCACCTCTTTGTGAAAGTGGTCTAATTTCGGAATAGCTATCATCATTATAAATTAATTTACATTTTGCAACAAGGATACATTTGCTGTGCAGATTTCTTTTTTCTCTTCAGGAAAAATCTTCTTGCTAATGCTGCAAACTGCTTTCTGGAGGCTAAAAAAAAAGATGCTCAACATTAAAAAAAAACATTTAAAAACTCATAACATTACTTTTCTTCTTTCCCAGTTAGCTCAATATGGCCCTTTGATATTTTTAAAACTTAATTTTTTAACATAAATTTCAAATTCATTCATCATCTTATTTTTTAAAGTTCTTAAAACTGTTTAAATCTGAATGATTTGGTTGTTTCTACATAGATAATGATTGGTAAACCACATAATTATCTTCACACGGTTTATAATAGTATAAAATTTTCATTTATTGGAATCTAGTATAATGAAAATATTTTCATGACAAGTGTTCTGAAGCATATTAAAAAAAATTATATATCTATGTATTTTAAAATCCTCTTACCTTTGCCCATGTTTTTTAACTTCTTTCTAAGTTCCACGTCTTCACTAACAGGGGGAGGCAACTGCTGACTGAAAGGAAATGCTTCTAATGTATCTCTGCGATCATCACCATAGCCTTCTATAGATAAAAAGAATATAAACTATTCAGAAATTCCTGCAAAGTAATAACAGGGTACTTTAGCTGAACTTAAACAGCTAAAAGACTCAAATTCTAATAAAATAGAAATAAGTAATCAGTACAGGAGGAAGTTGTAAGAAAAATGACAAAGTAAAATCATAGACATGACCATAATTTAATAATCTGCCCTTTTCAATATTAAAGGCTTCTGGTTTTTATCAAAATTTAACGTTTGTATAGTGTGTAAGTAGGTTTGCCAGATGGCTGTCTCAAAAATACCGGACACTAGTGTCGACTGTCGATGGCCCAAAAAGCCAAAATGGAAACATTAATAATTTGCGGTTTTGGGATCATTGAATAGGTTTAGTGAAATGTGTGAATTCAAAAAGTGCTATAGTCTGTAAATATCATTAATATTATTATTCATATGATCAAATCAAGACAAAAATGATGCGTTGCAACATTCGTATATTGAATATAGAATAAGATAGGAATCTCATTAAACATCCTTGCTTTATTATATTTTCAAAATATGGCATAATTATTAATGCAATAATATAATAAAATAATAATATTGTTTTTCTTCTGTCTGGTAATATTTCTGCTTATGCCATGTTTTCTGGAGAAAATTACAGTATTGCAAATATCAAAATATAGCAAGATTGTTGGCTTCCTTATGTCTCGTAAGACGACGGAATTTTCTGTGCTCCTGTGGAATTTCCACGCATGGCTTTGCAGCCTTTGCTGCATTTCTGACACTGAAAGGTTGTATTTGTGGTTGGCTGATTTGCTCTCCTTTTCCTCTTAAGGCGATTTACGTCTGCGACCAGTTGCAGGTTTCTTTCTCCTGCCTCTAGCCAGGCAGTCAACGCCTGTCTCCATCTGTACTGTCCACAGCGAGTTCCTCCGAACTATTTATGTCAATGCCCATAGCTTTGAGGTCTCTCTTGCAGACATCTTTGTAACGGAGGTGAGGCCGGCCTGTAGTCCTCTTTCCTTTGGCTAGCTCAGAATAGAGGATGTCCCTTTGGGATTCTGCCATCCTTCAATCTGCGCACATGTCCCAACCATCTAAGCCGACGCTGGCAGAGAACAGTTGTCATGCTTTGTAATTTTGCCTGTTGTAGCACCTCATTGTTGGTGACATGGTCCTGCCAGGCGATTCCCAGGATGCGCGGTGACAGCGCATGTGGAAAGCTCCATTCTTGTCTGGAGTATAGGGTCCAGGATTCACTGGCATAAAGGAGGGTGCTTAGCACACATGCACGTACACAGTAATTTTGGTTCTGATGGTCAGCTTTTTGTTGTTCCAGACTCTTTTTGAGAGCCTGGCCAGAGTTGTGGAGGCCTTGCCGATCCTTATGTCTAGGTCGGAATCAATGGACAGGTTGTTGTAGATATTAGAGCCTAGGTATGTAAAGTGTTCCACGGCCTCAAGTTGGCAACCATTGATGGTCATGTTGGGTGGATCAGCTTCCTGGGCCATCACGTTAGTCTTTTTGAGGCTGATGGTTAGGCCGAAGTCGCTGGCGGCCTTGGCAAATCGGTCCATTAGGCTTTGCAAATCTGCGACTCTAATAGCAAGATTATGTCACTAAAAATAATTTTTTTTTCATGTTAAGGGTTTTTAAACATCTCCCAACTATTATATAAGTTCGAACTTTCTATTATTATCTTATCTGTTTACAGACGCTCCTTCTATACAGAAGATTATTGCGTCCTACGCTTATCTATGGTTTGTGTTTAGTCCTGCATTTTTATTAGAGATTTAAATGTTGATAAAGTGTTGGTTTTCCTGGATTCTTCAGGCAACCCATTCCACGCCCGAATTCCGGACGGGAAGAAGGAAAACTTGTATGTGTTTGTTCTTGCATACGGAATAAGAAATGTGTTTTTATCCTTATGTCTATCTGAGGGTTGTATTAAGTTATCTTTGTGTTGTATTTCTAAATTAGAATTAATTGCTTTATGTATGATTACTACTTTGCTCTTGGTTCTTCTATCCTCTAGTGTTTCAAGGTTTAATGATTTAACTAATGGTTTTATTCTTGTCAGTTTTGAATATTCTCCAGTAATGAATCTGGCAGCTCTTTTTTGAATTTGTTCTAGTTTATCAATGTTTTCTTTGGTGGATGGGTCCCATACAGAAGATGCATATTCTAGTACAGGTCTCACCAAAGTGAGGTAGCATTTTAGTTTTATATCTCTATTACATTTGTTAAAGTTCCTTTTTATAAAGCCTAAGGTTTTGTTTGATTTTTTAATAACTGTTAACATTATTGATAATATTATAGTCTTTTTGAAGACTTTGACTAAGTACAATACTGTCACTACATTGCACAATAATCATCAGCATTTTGAAATAATAAAACGCTAATTGACTTTATATTAATCACAAGACTCGGCTGCTTTCAATAATTTCTTGTTCTTAGAAATTTCCTCCTTAAATTCTGTGCAGGTATACGGTATATTAAAAAAACACACACACTTCTCACAGATTCAACGTACATCCGATTACGTTCATCAGTCTGTGAGGCGTTTAAAAATTGTTTTGTAATGCCAGAATGGATTAACGTTTAATTCTTTACGTGCTTCATTTATTTAATAAAAGACAATTGGTGTGTTTTTTTATTACAATTCAAATTGCAAATTTCGATGCGTAATTAGGTCAAACGGTCGATTATATAATCAAAAGATTTTAAGATTGCTTAAAAAAGCCTACTAGTGTATTGAATTAAAGAACATTGAAAATACCGGACACATGCACGTCCGGTATTGCTTCAATTTTTTAACTGGACAAATAACGATAATACCGGACAGTCCGGTTAAAAACCGGACATCTGGCAACCCTATGTGTAAGACATGTGTAGTGTCTTATATAGACTAATTCTGGTAGGTGTATTGGCACATATAGGTGGAATACTGACACTAGACACTAGATTATTTTTTAAAATAAAATAATTAGATTGATAAATAATTATTTATAATAGAAGAGACTAACCTATAAAATCTCTATTCTCTTGCTCTATAGAGGAAGGATCTGGGACTTCCTGCCTGGTTCTGTCCCCTTCATTGCTCCTTTGATCTGATAAAAATAAGTGTGAATGAATAACTCCGATTAATTTTTTTTGGCGGGAAGATGGGACCCCCCTTGAAATTATAAGATATAAAAATTGTTTTTTTAAGATAATATAAAATATTTTTCCTTTAATAATAATAAATTAAAATTTTTAAACAAACTAACAATATATATGGACATCAATTGTATAAGATTAATAATTTGCATCATGAACTTATTTAGAATTTTTCATGTTCCCAAAAAGTTTGATGATTATACAGTAAAAGCAATTTTTACAGCCTACACAAGTTTTAAAAAATCCATAAAAATTAATTATTTATATTATTATTCAAAGTTACTAAGTGCGTTGCAGTCCCATAATGACCTTTTCATGAAACTTCAAATTTAAAGAAATACCACTTTTATGAGAAAGAATCAATTTAAGTGTTTTCAACATATTCTTACTAGGAATTAAAAGTTGTTACCTCTCTCTAAGGTCATCATGAAAATCCTATCTCCTCTCAACTCTTGTAAAAATTCACTGTTTTGTAACATGATGGCTAGTCTCTCATCCTCCAAGTACTGCGTCAGGTCAGGGTCAACATCAACGGATGTCATGCGGCGACGGCGTTCATTCTCTTTCATTCTCTCTTGCAGGATATCTGAGCTAAATTCATGTTGGGCCAAACCCTGAAAATATGTACACAACACTTAAGAAATAACCAAAAAAAAAGTAAGTTCAAAACAATTGTGTCTATTCTCATACTTCAAATATATATTTAAAACTAATATATACATTTTTATATTTGAGAGGTATTCATATTTTTCTTTATATCCTTTTTGAGTAAGAGATTATAGTGTACTTCTTTTATAAAGGTGAAGCTTTCTAGAGTAGGATTTATTCCTTTCTTTTCTAATTCATTCTACATAATTCTATTTAAGGTTGTTAACAGTTAACCGGTTAATCAGTTAACAGATCCTAAGAGTAGTAACAGATATGTTTAATCTAAAATACAAAATACACAAACAAATTGTGTAATGAAAACAATAAATTTGAGCTTTATTATTAAACTAATACAACAGTATATGTTTTAAATTTTATTAAGTGGCTTGAGTCATGTCCTGTAGAGTGAAAATTTAAAATGTACTTGAATTCTAAAACTGAATTCTTGAATTTTGAAATACAGATGTATATTTATGACAGATGATGAAATTAGCACACCAAAACAGGAAATGTGTCAGTGTGATGAGAACAATCCAACACAACATAAAGATCATTCAACACTGGTGTGTTTTTGTTCATGAATGGTGTTAAGCATAGAACACACCAGAAATAGAAATAACGTTTCGGCTTATGCCTTCATCAGTACAATTTAACATAAAGAATGTACTTACGTTCTTTATGTTAATTGTACTGATGAAGGCATTAGCCGAAACGTATACTGTCATATTATGTTGTTGTGTTCGTCCGTCGATTCGACGAAAGACCACTCTAGTCATCCGAGGGTTGCTGGGACTGGCTTTGTTTGTGCGTGCGCAGATGGCTGATGAGGCCGATCCTTGCACGGAAGGTTCGGGAACAGAAGGGACAAGGGACGAGTGGGACATCTCCAGGAGGGTTGACAGCACGGGCCTTTCGGGCTTGCCTCTTCTTTTCTGCGGAGGTGATCCGGTTTGCCTCGCATGACTTGGCACCTTCGTGGATGGAAGAACGCCAGGTGGAACGGTCCATTGCAGCAAGTTCCCACGCGTCTGGGTTGATGGCAAACGCTTTCAGTGAGGCTTTCAGTGTGTCTTTGAAGCGTTTCTTTTGCCCACCGTGGGACCGCTGGCCATGCTGGAGCTCGCCATAGAAGAGTCTCTTTGGCAGTCTCTCGTCTGGCATTCGGACCACGTGCCCTGCCCAACGAAGCTGGGACTGCATCAGGAGTGTGAATATGCTGGGGAGACCTGCCTTGGTCAGTACCACTGTGTCTGGTATTTTATCCTGCCACTTTATGCCGAGGATCTTCCTGAGGCTTGTTGAATGAAAGTGGTTAAGCTTCCTAGCATGGCGCTGATACACAGTCCATGTTTCACACGCATATAGCAGTGTGGGGAGCACCACCGCCCTGTACACTTTCAGCTTGGTCTGGATGGTAATGCCTCTTCTGTTCCAGACATTTGGGTACAACCTGCCAAAAGTGGAGCTGGCTCTGGCAATTCTGTCGTATTAGTTTAATAATGAAGCTCAAATTTATTTTTTGTGTATTTTGTATTTATTTAAAAGCTTTATCCCAGTCCTATTCTATTTGGGTGATCGGACACTCAACCCCAGGACATTTCGAACCCGGTCTGTTCCACCACTGACATTCGACCCCAGACGTTTCGACCCCTTTGTATCTACACCGTAGAAATTGTTTTTTTATATCATCATTTGTCCTTTGAGTTCCTTGTGGAACATAGGGCCTCTGTCAAAGCTCGCTACTCTACACGGTCCCTTGCCAGTCGCTTCAATTCTTCCCAGTCCTTCCAGCCTCGTCCAACATGCTCCGTCTCCATGTACGCTTGGGTCTTCCTCGTTGTCTTTGCCCTGGGGGTTCCAATCTAAGGCCTGCCTAGCCCTGCTGTTATCTTTCCTGAGGGTGTGTCCAATCCATCTCCACTTTCTTTCCATGATTTGTTGTTCTACTGTTCTTTGTCCACACCTCTCCCACAGCTTGGAGTTTTCGACCTTATCGAACCATTTTATTTTCAGAATATTTCTGAGGCATCTGTTAACAAAGGTCTGGAGTCTATTTTGTGTTGTCTCTGTCGTCCGCCATGTTTCGGATCCATAAAGTAGGACCATTTTAACATTGGTGTTAAAGATCCTTACTTTTGTTTTGACAGAGATGTGTGTAGATCTCCAGACCTGTTTCAGATTGGCAAAAGCCTGAGTCGCGCCAAATGTATTCTTCATTCGATGCCCTCATCTGTTCCCCCTGATACACTGACCACACTCCCAAGGTATGCAAAGTTGTTTACTTGCTCCAGGTTACGGTTTTCTACTTGGATGACTCCATTTTGTAGGAAGTTTATTTTCAAAAATTTTGTTTTTTGAATGTTTATATTGAGTCCTACTCTTTTCCCAGTCTCGCTCAAAGCTGTGATTTTGTCTTGCATGTCTTGGAGTCTGTGGGACAGAATGGCCAAGTCATCCGCAAACTCCAAATCTTCTAGTTTTTGCATTAGGTTCCACTGGATTCCTTTTCCTGAGCTTGCATAAGCTTCTTTTGTGACCCAGTCTAACACAAGAAGGAACAGAAGTGGTGAAAGGAGGCATCCTTGTTTGACTCCAGTTGTGACATGGAATTCATCTCTTAGTCTACCATTATGTACTACTTGGCAGGTTAAGTTTTCGTACAGATTTCGGATGATGTTAGTTATTTTGTTTGGTATTCCATAGTGCCTCATTATTGACCATATAGTTTCTCTATTTATGCTATCAAAGGCCTTTTCAAAGTCCACAAATGTGGCATAGAGTGGAGATTGCCATTCAATAGATTGTTCCAGTGGCGTAGCTAGATCTTTTGCCGCCCGGGGCGGTCTCCAATTTGCCGCCCTTTTTAAGCTAACGTGTGCAATGTATTTATAAATTAAGAAACATAAATAAATAATTGTAATTGAAACAAAGTAAAGGTGGCGAAAATTTTTACCATAGGATGCCATATTTAAGTAAGCGCAATAAAGGAGGTCAAATAATATGTTATACCTATAAATACATATTTTATAAGAATTACGGACAATACAACATACTTTTTTTAAGGTTACAAGAAAGTTAATGAGGTTGCAGAATAAGACAAACGTATTCCAAATTTTCACCCAAAAATACCAATTAGTATGCTTTTATTTTGTATTTATAAATAAATGATTCAATTATTTTTTATAACAAATTGTGTACATTAGTATGTAAACATATTATTTATACATTTATTTTCCTAACTTCCATAGTAGAAAATCGTGTATTATGCTATCAAAGTTTAAATAATTTGTTATATTTTGTTCTATGGACAATATATCAAGATTTTGTAGTCTTAAGACTTAAATCATGCACTCATTGTGGAACGAAGATAATTTTTTATCAACTTCAGTTTGGAGAAGCTCCTTTCAGAACTAGCGACACTGATAACAATAATTGTTATAAAAATTCTTAGCAAGATTACAATGTTGGGTTAAGAAGTTTCCAATCTACACTGTTTAATAAATTTTAATAGATCAAGGGGGCCTTTTCCTCCATTTTCCAAACGCAATGCCTCTTTTTGAGGTATAGGTACAGCCATGAAACCTGGATCATTCTTCTTTCAATATTAAACTGTTCTTTATCAATGTCAATAAAATCATTTATTTGACATTCAATTTCTTCATTTAGTAGGTTACATGGGATATATGCACGAATATTTTCTTACAAGGACATGCAACTAATCAAAGCGTTCTTTTAATTCCTTTATACCAAATCTTCACACATTCTTTTGGCTGCTATAACAGCTTTTTCCGTTAGCACATCCCTTTGTTTCATGAAATGGTTTGCAAAGAATTTAGTTTTATATGGCATTAGTGAACATTTTATTTGAAGGTATTTTTGGGCATCATTAATTTACAAAAAAGACGGGTTCCCATAAATTGTGACAACATAGAAAAGAAACAGATTGCATTGAATTGAGAAAATTTTCAGCAAGTGATCTCGTTTTACTATTTTCTTCTTCAGATTTCAATTTCTCCAAGGCACTTAAAATGTAAAAAAAATTAATGATTTTTTACTATAGTTACTGCTCCAGCGAGTTTCAACGCTGCGTTTGACACCTTGACCTGTGACATAAAGTAAAACTTCCCATCGACGAGTGGAAGAATTTTAAAAAATGAAAACAACTTTTCGATAGTTCCAAAATGATGTGAATGAATGATGTGTGCATGCTACAAACTCTGCATTTAGATTGACGGAAGCATTATCATAAGCCCTTTCCTCTGCAACTTTTTTGTATCTAAACATTTTCTAATTTCTTTAAAATCATATTTGTGATTTCCTCAGCAGTTTTTACTTTATTTTCTACAAAGTAAATATACGATTCTACAACTTTAACTTCGCTGATATCAATAACTACGTATCTTTTAATTTGACTAATTTAAACTTTACGGGAAATATCATACAAAAGTTTTTAGCTTGCTTTATTTGGTCTATAGTTGTTTTTCTCACTGCCCCCCTCAATAGGTCTCTGAATTCATTTCGAATCATTTTCCACAGATAGGAGACACTATATTTATTACTCATCTTAATGTTTACTAAATGTTCACGTAATACTGGGTCGTACTTGGCCAACAAGTCAACAAGCTCTAAAAATGTCCTCTATTTTCAATTGAATTGATGTCTTCCTCATGAATATTTTCACGAAGACCCCTCAACGCCAAATTGTTTTGTTGTTGCTAAGAATCTAATTATATCAAGTATTGTGAATTTTTGCTTTCATTTTTTTCTTATTTCTTTATAAATATTCTGTTGTTGTAGTTTATCAAAAGTTGCACCTTGTCCAATTCTTATTTCTAATTCCTTCCATTGGGAAAATGATCGAATATGCAGTAGACTCAACTCGTGATGCGAGTAATTTTGAGATTTACACTATTTGTTAAAACCATTTTTCCTTCTTAAAATTTGATTGGAAAAGATCATCAGACAGTTTACAGCAAGGACAATGGTACAAAATTTCAATGGTGAATACACCTTCCACGATCTTAACAAATTTTCATCATTATGCAAAACTTGGAGAAAAAAACAACAATCGCGATTTATCTTTCTTGTCAAAAATCGCAATAATTTTCAGTAAATTAGACTAATTTAAACTATCTAAACATTACTTTAATAGGATAGGCGTAAAAGTTTTAGTGAATAAATGTATTTTAATGAAACACAAATTTTGTTTGTGCTATTTTAATGAAAAAAAATATAATTAATTTTTAATTAAAAAAAAACAAGAAAAACAAAAAATTAATTTTTAATAAATTACCTTAGAATACTTTTCTGTAAACTTATACAGGAATATAAATTACTACTTGCAAGTTAAACACAATATTTGAACCACCATGCCATGTAGGTACTTGTTTGCTTATTATTCTGTGCATGTCAAAAATCCACGCAATAACTGTCGCGGCGATATTAATAGTATATTCGGTCCAGCGGTGATGTGTTCTTTGTGTCGTTTTCTTATAAAAAGCGTCATCTGTGATGTATACCGCTTAATTTTCAAAACAAAGCAATACAATTTTTAAGCGATTTTAAATTTCTTAACGGTTATGCGTTAGTAATACCAAACAGTGTGTAATAAAAAAATGTCTTGAGAATCCGTTAATTACGACTCGAAAGTTCGAATATTTTATTTTCACCCGGGTTTTCCTCTTTCAAAAGAAAAAGGGCGGTTGTCCGAAAGGGCTGTACTTTTCAAATGCCTACAAATGCCGCCCCCAAAATGTGTGCCGTCCGGGGCGGACCCCCCCACCGCCCCCCCTAGCTACGCCACTGGATTGTTCTATAATTATCCGGAGTGTTGCTATTTGGTCAATGCATGATCTTCCTTTTCTGAACCCAGCTTGTTCTTCTCTCAGGAGATCATCGCAGGCATCTTTTATTCTATTTAGTATTGTTCTGCTAAAGACCTTGCTTGGTACTGATAGTAGAGTAATTCCTAGCCATTTCTCACATTGTGACAGATCCCCATTCTTTGGAATTTTAATCAGTAAGCCCCTTTTCCATTCTGCAGGAGGGGTTTCAGTTGACCAAATTTTTGTTGAAGATACTGTGGAGTTGGTTGATGATTTCAGCTCCTCCTTCTTTTAGGACCTCGGGTGGTATGTTGTCTACACCTGCTGCTTTCCCTGTCTTCATTTGATTGATGGCCGTCCATATTTCTTCGTTTGGATATCTCTTCCATATTTATGTCCAGTGTTTCTCCTGTGGTCAAAACGGGTGGGTTCAGAGGGGTCGGTCTGTTTAGGACTTCCTGGAAATATTCTTTCCATCTTCTAAGCTGGTCATCTATGGAGGAAATGACTTTACCTTGTTTATCTCGGACTGGTACATTGTAGTTAGATTTCTTGCCACTCAAGAGTTTAGTAATTTTGTATAACTGTTTTAGATCTCCTTTTCCTGCTGCTTCTTCTGCTTGTTCAGCTAGCTTATTATAAAATGTTCGTTTGTCATTTCTAAGCATTTTTATGACCACTTTGTCACATGTGCATCACAAGTGTTTTGCGTGATGGATGACGGAGAGGTCACGTGAGTGAAAGCGCAGGAAGAAAGGGTAGTTCCCATTGGCTAAGAAGGTTGGAGGATCAGTTGTCAGAGAAGTTCCGTGGTGGAAGGACGGAATGTGTGTGTGCCTCAGGATTCCATGTTGTATAACCTCAAATTGTATTTCTTTGTACAAAGTATAAATATTAAAGTTTTTTTTTAAACCAATTCTTCAGAGGATTATTGTGTACAAGGTTTTGTATTAAGAGAACGCCTACAAGAGTTACATATAAAAGTAAACCATTGACACTCTTTTGAAATTGTATGGTACTCTTGTTGAGTAAGTTGTTTATGTTTTCTTGTTTTGGCTTGATTCACTTTTTGTTTTGCATGTTTCCTATCTTCAATTCTTTGCCATGTCTCATCGCTGATCCAGTGTTTTTTGTTTTCCGGGGCAGGTTTTAGTATTTCCTTGCAAGATACTGTAATAATTTCTTTGAAGTTATCCCAGGTTTTGTCTATGTTTCCTTCATTATCATCGTCTAGTTGCAGTGCAGCAAATCGGTTTTTAAGGGTTAGCTGTAGTTTGTTCTTTTCCTGTGGGTTTTGGAGCTTGCCTAGGTCAAATCTGATTCGCCTGTCTGTTTTTGGCCTTTGGTTGGCTAGCTTTATTTTTAGCTTGGCCACAACCAGATGGTGGTCTGATCCAATGTCTGCTCCTCTTTTTGTTCGTACATCCTGCAATGTGCTCCTCCAGGTGCGACCTATAGTGATGTGGTCTATTTGATTCTCTGTTTTGTTGTCTGGTGAGACCCACGTTACTTTGTGGCAATTTTTGTGTGGGAAGATGGTGCCTCCAATCACCAGCTCATTGAATGTGCAGAAGTTTGCAAACATCTCTCCATTTTCATTCATGTTGCCCAGTCCATGTATGCCCATTACCTTCTCTCTCTCTATGTTGTCATTGCCAACTTTAGCATTCATATCGCCCATGACGACCAGTATGTCTCTTTTCGGTATTTTATCCATTATACTTTGAAGTTGTTCATAGAATGCAACTTTATCTTCCTCAGGTGCAAGGTTGGTTGGAGCATAGCACATAATGATATGGACATTTTTGAACCTGGACAGGAATTTGGCTCTGATTATTCTGTCTGAAATTGGCTCCCATTCAAGGAGGCTCTTAAATGCGTCTTTGTTCAATAGGAGTGCTACTCCATTTTCATGAGTGTCTTCTTCATTTTCTTTTCCAGAGAAGAGCAGGATTTCACCTGATTTGAAGTCTAGTTTCTCCAAATGTGTTCCACCGTACTTCACTTAGTCCCAGAATTTGCAGTTTGTACTTTACCATCTCTTTGGCGACTTGGGCGCATCTGCCTGGTTCTAGTAGTGTTCGGACATTCCATGTTCCCAAGTTGAGAGGTGCCTTGTGGATGAGGTAATTTTTCTTTTTCATCGGTTTGAGTAGGGTGGTCGGCCTTGTGGGTATTCTGTTGACTTTCCCCACAAGGCTTCATTAGTCTCCTTTGCGGAGCTCTACTCTCGCCTCTGACTGTGTTATGTGTGTTTGCTTTGCTTTCAGTTTCAGTAACAATCTTCTTTTTACATGGCTGGGTTGTTGGCCCTGCGCAAAACCATCTGGGAGGGTTCCCTTTCAGCTCTCTGGATAACTGCCTTATTTTTCGGGTAAGGTTCCCTAGCCTTTGTGGATCCCTCCACCTCCTGCAAGGCAGCAGTTGATTTTATTTCGGAGTTTTCTCTCCTAGATGAATGCTATCCCTAGCTAACGGCCTCATCTGTCCGGGTTTAGAGTTTAAGCGCTCTATGTTCGCTTTTTGCAGTCATTTCCTGGGATTTATGAGGCATTTTTTAAGAGTATCCTTACCAAGGGGATACCCCACCTCATCCTCAACGACAGCAAACCAGTTGGTCCGCGGCCGCTTATTCAATATTCACGGCTAACCTTTATATCTAAAGGTCGTTCCTCTATCCACCGCCTGAGGACGCGCTTGGTAGGAGATGGTAGCTCCCCCGACGTTTCAACCCCTTTGTATCTACACCGTAGAAATTGTTTGTTTTTTTATATACTTTTTAAAATTTAAATTAGTATTATTATCCATTAAAAATTAAATACAGTTTGAAATCGTTACTTGTATATACACTGACAACCAGACAACATTTAACGCGAATTCATGATTGTGATAAATGCGCCATTCCTCTGAGGTAGAAAGTCCTTCCAAACCTATTCAACTCCACCATCCCACCCCGTCCGATGTAATCATAATAAAAACCCGTAAAAACAAAGTTTTTGACTATAAATCCCTTATATATGAGACAGAACTTAAAGTATTGATTATGTTCCAACGCGACAAACATTTACAGCCTGAAACTGAGTGAATTCTCCCTGGTTAAAACACGAGATGTGGTCATCGATGGCTGGCGTGAATAAAGTCAAGTTACCCGTAAAATGTAAACAATAGCGACTGCTACATATAGTTTTATATAGAGAAAATAAAAATGCATTAATTTAATTACGGTACATTCGATCGATCTGAAATTTTGATACAATGCATTGTTAGGTGACACGAGTCTATGTGCCAAATTTCAGCTCCACCACAGTTTGTCTCTACTGGCCATACATGTGTATCACGTCAAAAATACTATAAATTATAGTTATAACAACATTACCCACCCCGTCTGTCCAGAGACCCTACCTCACACCGCGGTCTGGTCTGTCCAGAGTTATAATAAATAACCCTTAAAAACTAAGTTTTTGACTACAATTCCCAACGCGCACCGCTCAAAATAAACTCTTGGAAAAAAACTGCACCAAAAATAACTCGTTTTGAATGACGTTAAATATGTAAATGAGATTTAATTTTTCTCCGCCAGTGATTGGGTGTAGGACTCTGTAGGAGTTTGAGGGACCAATCACTATCGATGACCGCACAGAAAATTGCCTTTTATTATATAGGATATTAGGGCTGAACCGATACTTGAATCGAATGATGCCAATGCCGAGTATTACGTAATTGCTCCATTAGCAAAGATGCACGCAGAATCGCATGTCTAAAACATTTAGTTTCATATGGAATAACAAAATGTACCGTGTGCAGACTTGTTGTCATTGGCAACCATTCATCCTTCAACCTCATTTTGACTCTATTACTACTGTTTTGTTCTCATTGTTTCATTCATAGGCAGTGGCCGTGTGCAAAAGCCATTTAGAATTAATTAAAATGTGTCAAAGTTGAAGGTTCAAAAGTTCAAAAGGAGTTGCTAATTTATTTTTGTACATTTTTATAGAGAAGAGTTCGCTTTGTCATGAGTCATATATAGGTCATGATAGATCTGGCGATGCCTAGGGGATTGTGACAAAATGAACCACACTTTAAAAATTCATAACTTTAAAACTATAAATCCTAAAAATAAAATTTTTGTGTTAAAATTTTCTTAAAAATAAGCTCTATTTAAGTATGCCATAAAATATATTTTTTTAAAGTTATTTTTTTTTCATCAAGTACTTGGTATCGGTACTCGGTATCAGTATCAGCAAAAAAGGGCCGTCACACTCGGTAAATTTTCTCGTTATGCAAAAAACTCATTATGAGAGGTGCTCGTACGAGAGGTGCTCGTTATGAGAGGTTTGACGGTACTCTGTATCGGCAAAACTTGGCCGCCACTACTTGGTACTCAGCAAAAAAATCATACTCTGTACACCCCTAATATATATATATATATATATATATATATATATATATTATATATATATATATATATATACTTTTAAAATTCATGATTCTACATCTCAAACTATGGCTGAATCCAAAACAGCATCATACAGATAAGTCTACATTTAGTTGATAACCAATAAGATATAAAATAATAACACAATTCAAATGAACATATTTCTGAGTTGATGTGATTTAATGTGTTGGTAAAGTTTTTAAAGAAAAGCTCCTTCTTGATTAAAGAAATAATTTAAATTTTCATTTCTTTAAAAATTATGTTCACACTCATACCTCATAAATTTTAATATCCCCGATTAATAAGAAAGTTTACAAATAAATAGAACAGAAGAGAATAGAGAAAAGAATAAAATTGGGGAAACATTTCTTACAGATGGATGCACATTTGGTTGTCGCTTGGCCTGACCAGTATGTCCAGCAAAGGAGAGAGAGCGGTGAGGCTTTTGTGATGTCTTTGGCTTTGGTATTTGATTATGAACAGTGTCGATGGTTGAAAGGGATGGGGAAGTAGAAGTGGGATGCACACATGGACGCTCAGGACCTACTGCCGACATAGTTCTGAAAAAAGATTTTATTTTTAATTTTTTAAGATTTTAACCTGTTTAATTACAATTTTAAAACACTGTAAATATTAAATTTGCTTTATTAGCATTTATTAATTACGAGCAACAAAGCTCGTGCAAGGACGTTCCGCCACCGTTCGGTGGCATGTTGTTGTAACTCCCCCCCCAACAGCTGTCTCGACCGGCATACATGTGTATCACGTCAAAAATAATATTCATTACATTATAGTTAAAATAAATAACTCGTAAAAACAGAGCTTTTGACTATAAATCCCAACGCGCATAACTCAAAATAAAGTCTTTGAAGACATACTGCACCAAAAATAACTTGTTTTGAACGTCCGCATAAACGTGTTCAATATGATTGGCTGTAGGAGTCATATGTGTTTGAGGGACCAATCGCTATAGATGACCGGACAGAAACTTGCCTTTTATTGTATAGGATGTTACCATTTACTGCTTTCCGGTAGCTATGTTGAGGACAGAGTTTTAAAAAATCAATAATTTTCATACTAAAATGCTTCAATACACTAGCTGGGTAAAACATTCTGTTAATTGGTGATTATCCTTGCCACTAAAAACTTTTAGTTCTTTGTATATATGCTGTGATTTAATTTAGTATTCATCTCTTCTTTCTAAATATTAAATTTTTAATAGTGTATCAGTTGTTTTTTACCCATACACCATTGAGAAATAAATAGTTTTCTCATAAATTTTTCCAAACATAGTTTAAGAGCTGAGGAAATAAGTGAATTTAAATTTTTTTTGGGCCGTTAACGATTAATTTTAATTTAATCGTTAATTTTTGAAAAATTAACGATTAATTAATCGTTAATTCCGATTAAAGCCAAAAAGTAAAATTTATGATGTCATAAGTAACACTTATTAAACATTCTTGTTGAAAATCTAAATAACACCGGAATGTCTCCTTTATTTGTCATCTTTTAACCAACTACGCAAAAAGAAAAAAGTGTGTTGACATTATTCGGTTCAAGTGATGAGCGGGTCTAATTGACAATATGACCAGCCGAGCTGAACAATCATTCACATGTAACTGAGGTAATTGGTATGCACAAAACGGTTTTGGCAAGGAATGACATTATCGGATATCAGTGTTCATTAAGTTTCCATCATTGTAGAGGGTTAATGGATTCAGGAACTTTCATCTCCATTTTGTAACGCAGTAATTCATCAGAAGAGCTGTAGTCATTTTCTGTCTCTGCGTCAGACTCCATTGCTGTCATTAGCGTAATACGCTTTTCATTTGGTTTGATAAGTAGGTGAAGTGTTGGAACCATGGTGGGGAAACGTTATCAACATTTTGAACATTTTCGTCAGTCAATAGTTTAAAACTAAAATGTTCGTGTAGTCGTCTGGAAATTTATTATTTATCGGCCGCTATTTTTTATTATAATTTTTCATTTTTACTTTTTGACTTCCAATAATTTGTAAGTGATGGGTCGATCAATCGTTAAAAAATAATTTAATCGTTAAAATTGTTTAACGATTAATCAAGACATTAATAGTTAATTTCTGCAGCCCTAATTTTTTTAAATACAATACCTTTGTAAATGTACTCCTGACTTGACGGGTCTCTGTGGTATAGTTGGTACTTTGGTTATCCGAAGGAAGTCATCGGGTAAAGTGCCAAGCAGAGGTGGATTCCAGTTTCTATACACTGGCCTTTTTACACTGGTTGACTGAAGGTAAGTAATTATTATTTCATATGTTTTCTAACATTAAGTACATGAAATATAGGAATGAAATGAATCTAAATTTACAGAACCGTAATTTATTTTTTGTTTATTTTGGGTGTGAAAATAATAACTTCTTTAAAATGCACAATCAGGGTTTAGAGTAAGTTTGGCTGACTGGAATGCATTTTTTCCTCCCCTCACAAATAACCACTACACTTGGGATTTGTAGATTTGCAAGTGACACTTTTAGCAAATTGACCCCATTAATTCTTTTTAAAAAAGATGGGTGCTAAAATATATATAAAATATATTTCTTAACTGTTTGAAATGGTTGGGACCTCAATCTCTTTCATTAATTAAAATTTATTTTATTAAAATCAAAACATTAAAAATTCTAAACTTACATCTCGTGGGGATGATCTCCATCGATGTGGACTCTTCTCTCTTCCAAATACCTGCCCATTATCCATGATAAAGTCATTACTATCTAAAGAACCTTTTCTCTGTGGTCTAAAACTAAAATCTTCTGTGACTAGATCTTGTTGAGATGTGAGAGAGGACGGTGCTAGTAAATTTCGGCCAGGTCGAGGCTTGTGTGGTGATCCATCAAGTGCGTCTCCTTTTCTACGGTGGTGGTTTGAAGAACGAGGGACGTGGTGGTGGTAGCTGTGATGGTGAACAGAGTGATGGTGGCTGTGCTGAGATTTAGTAGTAACCCCAGGGTTTCCTGGGCCAGTCACACCACCGCCGGACAACGGTGCTGTGTCAGGACCAAGGTCTAGTAAATGTTGCATTGTACTTAGTGAGTGACGTGAATGCAGTCCATTGTTGTTGTTGATAGCCATTGTGGGAGAGTTGCGATGCCTAATACGGGTGTTACTACTACGGTGATGTTGAGCCAAGTGAGACTGAACTGCTTCTGTATATGATGGAGGACAATCTTCAGTATCTTTAGATGATTTCTCTTGAGCTTCAACTGGGGGGCCTTTCTAAAAGAAATGGAAAGGAAACAAATCAGTATTTTCTAGTAGCCACATGGGAGGTTTTTAAAATACTACTTATCTTCATGACTTCACTGCTGTCAAAAAATTAAAAATTAAAACCAATAGTACTAAGTTTGACATTGGTTGTTTTTTTTAATTTACAGGCTACAAGATCAAAAGAGTATGAATATAACATAAATATATACATTTATGAATGAAATAACAATATAAAACAATAGGTAGAGAAGATAATTAGATAATTAGTTCCGAGATTATGTTTGAAAAATGTGACCAAATGAAACTAATAAGAAATTTTTTGAAGTCTTTCAATATACCATTAATTCTTTTTTTATATTTTGGGATAATTTTATTCAAGCTTGGTCAAATCTAAAATAAACTTACTAATGATGATTGTGAATATATGTAATTTTTAACATCCACTAATAAATACAGTATTTAAAAGAAAACGTATGGGTTAATGGGACAAAGAGTTTCCTCAAGGGTTATTTCAGTGGGCAATACCATTAAACAATAGAGGCCAAGGTTTCGAATGATACCAAACAAGTCTAGCAGCATTATAAATTATAACTATAATATAAATGCTTAATTAAGGTCTCCATGGGTCTATTTTTAATAAATTATTATTATCTTACTTATGCTAATTAAAATTTTTATTTTATACAAAAATGGTAAAGCCAGAGAGTATTGTAGGTTACTCTAGAGGAATTCATGATAACCTCATTTTTATCAAATTATTTATAAATTGATATTTTTTCCATCAGACTATTTTGATTTGTTAACTTATATGACTGGTTTAGGCGAATTTGTATTTAAAGCTAACCTTGCTTGATCTAATGCCTGATCGTCTGAAGGAAGTTTGTGGCTGCAGATGTTGTGACTGTTGCTGCTGTAACACATCCTTTTCAACTGACAATAAAATGTGATCTGGTAAATCATCATCCTCATTAGTTTCTGCATCAATGTTCATAGTCAGAAGCTGGTCTATTGTGGCATCCACCATTCCATTGTTTGCCCTAAGCACTGCTTCAATGACTTCTTCATCTGTCTCAGGAAACATGTGACGAAAATCTGACATGGCCTTGTTGGAAACAGAATATTTAGTCAATTGATAAATAATTGAATGAGTATACAAAATTTAATTGATGAATTAATACAAACATTTTTTTAAAATAAAGATAGGGGCTGTCCATAAATGACGTCACACGATTTTGGCAGATTTATCACCCCTCCCACCCCACTTGTCACAAAAAGTTAGACACCCACTCCAATGTTACGTCCAATAAAAACCTTTTTTTTTCTATTTGAAAATGAGCATGTTTCAAATCAATTTTTTGTAATTTCAGTATTTATTTAGTGTAAGCCTGCATTCTAATATAGTAACATGCGTAAAGCCATGTAAAACGTCATTAAATAAATTGTAGGCAATCAAATATGTAAGTGGAACTTTTATTTAAAGTTGCGTGTTTTGACTTGATGTCACAATTTTTTAACTCCCTCCCTCCCCTCATCACACTATGTGACCCTCCTCCCCACAGGCGCGTGACATCATTTATGGACGGCCCCATATATGTTGTTTAAATAAAATTGTTTCATATCAGAATAATGAAAGTTTTTATTTTATAATAAACTTTGCACCATGTATTTTATTATTTTAATACCTGATTAAATTCGAGTTGGCGCATAGGACGTCCAGGGGGTCGGCCAGGTGATCCCTCACCCTGTCTGACACCCCTTGTGCTATTTAGGTTGTCAGTTTCGGTCATTGCTCCTGCTTAATTGTCCATCATTTACTCCCAACCTAGGTCTTCCTTTAAAAATGTAACTGATTACTATCTATCAACTGAGTAATTAGTTACTTAATTTAGCATAAACATTTATTTATCTTATCTAGAATTCAATATTTTAAAATTAATAATACAAATCAGACTGTTGCAAATTTTTAAAAATAATATTATGCCAAGATATGCATTTTATTTTTTAACAAACTATTCAAATTGAAACTTAAATTTCTCTATTCAGACTTTCAACTAAAGAATGGAAAAAATATCAATAAAATAACTAATGGTAAGTTAACATTTATATACTATAAGATAATTGGAAAACCATCTGATGTGGCTGCTATTTGTATAGTATAGACCACTGATGGCAAACCTATGACATGCGTGCCACAGTCGGCACGCAGAGCCTCAAATATTACTTACTTAATCAAACCAGCTAAACTAAACCCCCATCTTCTGGTTTCATTGGAGTGTTGGCACTTTGCTATAAATTAGAGAGTTTTGGTTAAATTTTGGGAACGCAGCTCCAAAAAGGTTTGCCACCACTATATATATATGAGAATAGGCGATCATTAGCTAATGTTATTTCTTGACTTTGCTAAGAATAAAAAATTACCATAATTGAATTTTAATTAATTTATTATATATATATATATATTAATTATTAATATATTTCTTTTGAGAATCAAAATGAATTACAAGAAGAAAAGAAGGTGAATAAAACTTGCATTGTTAAAACTTAGATTCAAATAATAATAGCCCAATTAATACATGATGGTTTTCACTAGTTTCAAATTTAACACAGAGTTATTGTGTACAGTAGGCCTACAAGTACAAGAACATGTCCCTTCCTTCAACGTCATAGTATGTAAAATATATGAGTACAAATATGTGTACAGCAAAAATTAAACAATAACAGTTAAATTATAGTATATGATACTTTTATTTAGCCTAAAGCCTAAGTAAAGACTTTTATTTAGCCTAAGTACATAGACCCAACTCCTAACAGTAATAGTTGATAACAGATAAATCAGTGTTAATATAATAGTAATAGCCTATAGTATACTGAGTATAGGCTATAGACTATAGTCATAGTAAATTATAACTATAAATTATTTTATAGGTATGTGATTATGTGACTGCGAAACAGCAATGCTTACTCCTTACTGACAATGACAATAGTTTTTAAGACTTAAAACTATATTAATATTATATCTAAATTACTATTTAAATAAAAAGCTAAACTGTCTAAACTAAATTCAACCTACTTAGTATAACTTAGTTACTAGTAACTAAATTAACTACACTACTTAATTTTATTTTTATCATTCAGAATTGCCGTTGCCATTGGTCATTCATTCAGATTCATTGCCTTTCCCTACCTTTTACTTTTGGTGATTATAATAGGTTTTTTATAATTTATAGAATCAATATCAATAGTACTCAATAGAAATTAATTTACAGACTTTTTTATCATTTATCAATTTATGAAAGCTTTGTCATGCATAAATATAATATTAATATTGTAATACTAATGTCACTAATGATTGATAAGAGTAAGAGCAAATTAATCAAAGATAGAAATAAACTCTTGGTCTTAGAGTTTGAGAGTTTTCAAAAAGTAGGGCCTAATAATACTAATTAAATAATTACTGTTAACTATTAAGTCAAGTGAAGTGGAAGTCAAAGTATTAGTATAGTATTAGTATTAGTATTAATTACTTATGACTTATTTAATAAATAATTTAATGTGAGAATACCAGTGAGTAATAATAAACCCTCAAAAAGTTGTCTACTTTTTAAAGATTCCCTGCTTATTATTAAAACATTTAATTTTTAAAATTCATTTCTAATTGAACTGACAAGCCTCATTGTTGTTGGTTTAAATGATTTTCCTTCTTAAAATCCCGATACAGTCAAAGAAGTCAGTCAGTGGGTAAAACTGGTCGACATAATAATCGGGTAATGTAAATGTTTGACTCCAGGCCTGTATAAGAGAAAGTTGGTAACTCAACTCAGTGAAATGACTACGGAAAATAATTTTAACTATGGAAATGATAAATTAAATATTAATATCTTTTGAATTCAATTTTAAAAAATTTATGAAAATAAATATCTTCACTAAGCATACTAAATTTTGACTAAAATTATATTTTATTCGCTAAGATTCTTAATAGTACTTTTAAAAGGTGAAAAATTTTGACAGTCCATTTCTAAATAAACGTCATTATAAATAAGGGATAAACGAAAATACAAAAAAAAAGGCCATGTCACATTATTTTGTTTCTTAAAATAAAGAAACGCTTGAATTGATTAAAGCAATTTTGTAAATTAAATTATTTTTAGCTTAGCATTGCTAGGCTTTATCATGCATGTCCCAAGAAGAAAATACAGTATAGGATTGTGGCCGGTAGGCCTCATAGTCATAATAATGACAAGTCAGTTTAGTCAGAGCCGATTATTGAGTGTGGGTGTTATAAAATGAATCCTCCCCTATCCAGAATATCCCCCACCCTCGGATTTATTTTAAAATAAATCCCCGGGGGGGTGAAAATATTTTCCTCCGCGGTGGTCGAGTGGCAGCGCACTGGACTGTCGTACCGATGGTCATGGGTTCGAATCCGTGTGAAGGCAAGGGCTTGTTCCCGGGGCCTAGGGCGTCCCTGAGTCACCCCGCTCCGAATGGGTACCTAACACTACATGTAGTTAGGCGGCTGGGTAATGCATGGAACCCACAAAGCCGTGTCTTGTGAGCGCTGCATCACTTGCCAAAACAGATCATCTGTCATGGCCTGTGGACGCAACTATCTTCTATACAGAAGATAGTTGCGTCCACAGACCATGACAAATGATCTGTTTGGCAAGTGATGCAGCGTTCACAGGCCACGGCTTTGTGGGTTCCACGCATTACCTAGCCGCCTAACTACATGTAGTGTTAGGTACCCATTCGGAGCGGGGTGACTCAGGGACGCCCTAGGCCTAGGCCCCGGGAACAAACCCTTGCCTTCACACGGATTCGAACCCGTGACCATCGGTACGACAGTCCAGTGCGCTGTCACTCGACCACCGCGCCCGCGACCTGATATCACACAGGTCCTCACACGATTCTTGTTAAAATTCATATCTGAGAATGTCTGCTCACACATATTGAGTCAAACAAGCTGGGCATTTTCTTAGCAAATGTTCGAATATCTTGGCATCTGTCATCAGTCATGCCAGGGGCACCATGAGTAATAAATACATAGATTGTTTATTGGTAATTTAACGTCATTGACAGCAGAACAAAAAGAAGCAACTAAATTTGTTCCCATTGTTTGGTCTACTGAAAGTCTAGTAATTGATAAACAATAAAAATGTTGTCGATTTTTGCCAACCTTTGAGATACTCAAAACACTACAAAATTTCGACTTTTTAAAATAAATATAAATTCGTTACATAAAAAATACGTCCGTCATTTATTTATTTAAGATGAGGCCACGGGAAAGACTTTGAACACCTCTGCACTAAATGCATACTTAAATGACTTTAAAAAGTGATTTGGGGCCGTCCATAAAGTACGTCACGTTAGTTTTGACGATTTTTACCCCCCCCCTTCCCCTTGTCACAAATCTCGGACCCCCCCCCTCCCCTAAAGTACGTCACACTTTCGAACAAAAATGTTGTTTTTAATTAACAAAATAATTAAAATTTAATATAAAGCATCGTGACGTCACACATGGCCGGACCCCCCCTCCTCCCTGTCACACTTTCTTACACCCCCCCCCCTCTGGAGCGTGACGTACTTTATGGACGGCCCCTTTGAAACATGCTCATTTTCAAAGAGAAAATACGGCTTTTATTGGGGGGGGGGAGCAAAGCTTTGTGACGTCATATTGGAGGGGTTCTAAGTTTTTGTGACGATTTGGGGGGTGGGGGTGGTGTGAAAAATCGGCCAAAATCGCGTGATCTCAATTATGGACGGCCCCTAATAGTCACACATGTTTAATGTATACTGTTTATGGTAGGAGCGTAGCTAGAGTGATATGAGGAGGTTGAGGACTTTTGACATTTGACACCATTTCAGGGGCGAAACAAATGTTTTTTTTTAAATCCTTTATATTAACTCGTGGTTTCTGTTTGGTTGATTGATTGTTTGCTTGCTGCTTGCTTGTCGCCAAAACTTTGGATCGATTTTAACCCACTTTCTCGTAAGCTAGCGAGCTGAAATTTTGCATGCAGTTTTGTACCGATGATAAAAAGATGTATCAAAATTTCGGATCGATCGCATGTACCGTAATTAAATTATTGAATTTTTAGATTATTTTATTTATCTCTATGTATCATGTTATTTTTTGAGATAGAGTTTCGCGGTGCGTATTATATTGAACGACCTTTCTGTCGCGCAATAAGGTGCGTATTTTATTGACAACACTTTTTATAAACATATTCCCGATCGGTGCGCATTATATTAAACACGTTTTACGAGACATAAGTAAAATTTTGTATTTTTGGATGGTCTTGCGCTGCGTATTATAATGAACATTCTTTTAGTTACGTCTCGTACATAAAGGATTTATAGTCAAAAACTTGTTTTTTACGGGTTCTTTTTATTACTGCATAATTACTTGATTTTGCTTTCTTTTTAACAGTGTTTTCACCCAAAATTAGAGTGCAACATTTTGTTGTGTTTCTCATCACTTGTGTACAAAGGAAGGCAGTCCTTGCTGAATGAACAATGACCACATCATCTCTGCTTGACCATGCAGGCAGTTGCTGGTCTTATAGATAAATGCACAGCAGAAGTCACAATGCTGTCTTCCACTTCCACTATAAACAACACACACACAAAAGTTGTAATACTGTAATTTGTAATTGTCTATGGCCCTCTGAAGATATTTTTTTGAGAAGCCATGAGTTGTTGGTGCTGTTCTTAGATACGGTAAAGCCACACAATCTCCGTGTGTTCAGCAGAAATCCGCAGTGAAAGTCGGGAATTGGAGCGGGTGGGGGAGGGAGAAATACCATCATTTGAGTTTTAGCCGAATTTTATTTTCGCGAATCACCATGCTGACAATAAAATCGTTCGCGATCTTAGATTTAGAGTGATGTTCTGCGGCTATCTATGGAACTAAAGTACAAGGGTTTTAACTTCAGCGATTTTCTTTTCCATGGTTATATACATGACTTCATAAAATATTACCGCTCCCTCCACTTTCAAATATAACACAAACAAACGTATACTGGTTATACACCCCTTTTCCCCGACCTCACAAAAAAAAGTATTTTGATTCTACAACGGTCGTTTACTATCCCGTAGGTGTCGACGAACTGCCTAAGTGTCGCATTTCTCTAGCACAATGGTTCTAAGTATACTAAGATAGCATTCCTAGGATTAAAGTAAAGCATTCCAATTGACGTCACGCAATTTTGGCCGATTTTCACCCCTCCCCCTAGTCTCACGTCATCACAAAAGCTTAGACCCTCCTTCAATATGACATGCCAAGGCTTTGCCCCCCCCCCTCTTATAAGCCGTATTTTCTATTTAAAAATGAGCATGTTTCAAATCACTTTTTTTGTGAAACAAGTATTTAGTGTAAGACTGCACTCTAATATCGTGTAGAACGTCATTAAATAAATTGTAGACAATGAAATATTTAAGTGGAACTTTTAATTAATGTTGCGCGTTTTTAATATGACGTCACATTTCTTAAACACCCCCCTCCTCATCGTCACAAAAATGTGACACCTCTACCAGGTGCTTGACGTCATTTATGGATCTAAGAGACGGAAAGTATTATTTGAACCAATAGATAGTTGTGTTTTTTTTCCAGATGGCTCGTTAGGTTTTAATTTACTCGTACACAATGGTTATATTTTTAAAATTTCATGAGTTCATGTCTCAATTGTCATTTAAGTATTAGGTTTGAAAGCTTTTACACGATACGAAATGGAATTTACTTGATGTTTTGAAAGGTTTCAAGTTGATTCCTTGAAAGTAGTGTCAAACGCGTTTAGGAGTTGAGTCTAAAAAACAGTGTAACCGTTTATAATTGAGTGAGTAGGCGTAATTTTTAAAAAGAGCTATCTTATCTTATCTGTTACAGACGCTCCCTTTAATACAGAAGATTATTGCTTTGTATTGTTGGGCGAATTAATGAATTTAATGTCGGGTTGTTTTTTTCGGGTGCAGAAATGTTTGGGCTTGGGCGAATATTTACTGGGCTGAAAAGTGGAATGCAAACGACAACGAGGAAGACCCAAGCGTACATGGAGACGGAGCATGTTGGACAAGGCTGGAAGGACTGGGAAGAGCTGGGAAGAATTGAAGCGACTGGCAAGGGACCGTGTAGAGTGGCGAGCTTTGACAGAGGCCCTATGTTCCACAAAGAACTCAAAGGAGAAATGATGGAATAGATGGCACACCCCTAGCTGTTTCTGCTTTTGAAAAGCAATTATATATATATATATATAAAAAGAAAGAAGCATTTTAATAAAAGTAGCAACGTTTTAAAAAAAATTCTTTAATTATTTTTAGTGAAGTAATACATAGAAACATTGATGACAAGCCCTGAGCTAGAAAATATATTTTGATCAAACTCAAACCCTTTGCCTTTCCGCCACTATCTGGTCGCCTAAAAAATGCAAAAACTACTAACAAATATTTGTCGGGATAAAACTTAAGTGTATATGAAATAAAATTTGTGGGTGTTATATAATCATTTTATCGTCGCCGATTAGCAGAGTCAGGGTAATGGGTGTCTTTTGACAGCGTTAGCAACTACTGACTGGACTGATGAGTCACTGATGACTGATACCACTTTCGTCTTGTCTTTTATCTGCCAATTGGTAAAAAAGAATGCTAATATGGAAATATGACTTTCATTTAAATTATTTATTTATTTAAAATAAACAAATTTCTCATATAAAATATTTAAAAAAAATATAATTATAGATATATGCGAATAAAGTAACGTTGGAAAAAAAGCATTTATGAAAATTTAAGCATTACTGACCACAGTAGTTCCTGGCAATGTAAGTGGATATACTCTCCACCTGTAAACTGTAGAAAGTAAGTAATTTGTCATAGGCAATGTTATTAACTTATAAAATATTAACTTTTCAGCAAACAAACAAAAAATATGATGTATACTAAATTAATGAAGTGCGCTTATTCATGTTTCCGAGATGTTAAAAACGTTTTTAAAAAATAGAAAGGCTGCCAAAGACTATACTGACTATAGTATAGATATCTCGGCTGATTACATATTTCCTCTAGCGTTGGACTTCCGGTTGTTTTTAATAAAATTTACAGAAAATTTATCAACTTGAAAGATTTAAATCTTATATATTTTAAACCGTAGAGCTGAATCTATTTATGAAAAAAAGGTAGAGTTTACATATTAAACAAATGTACAAAATATCGGTAAAATTGAACTGACAACTGATCTTGTTAAGGTTAAATAGTATAAGAATAAGGGGGCGTGTCATTTATTTGGGAAGTAATTAAATATTAATTCAATTGTAGTATTAACTATGAGTATGAGATGACTATGACTATTTAATTAATTTATACTGTGATACATAATTTATCATTTATTTTATAAAGTAAAGGTTACTTTTGATCTATTAATATTATTTATTCTCTCCAGACATATTTCAAAGGTTTCCAATACTAACTGTTAACAATGACTGACTCAAAGTATTTCACCACCACAAAAAAAGGCAAGTAGAATTAGAAATTAGATATATATTATATATATATATATATATATATATATATATATATATATATATATATATATATATATATATATATATATTATATATATATATATATATATATATAAATATCATTATAAGAACTATTGGTATTAATATTATTGACAAATGGGTATACCAGAAATGTTCTTGTATTTACATTACAGTATAAGTATAGAGATTCTCCTTCTATTTAAATACAGAAGATTATTGCTACCTATGACCTATGCCTATGCTTATCCATGGTTTATCAAAGTTTTGAAATCAAGATATATATTCTGTAAATTATAAACACTAAAATTAAATTAATATTTAGCCATTAATAGCATATTAATTTGACACTCATATTTATATAAGGTTAAAAGTCATTTTAAATTATCGGCTAACTAAAACTACCAATTCCAAATTATTACCTATTTTAATAATATTGCAAAGAGAGTGTTTTGGCCTATATATGGTATATTTGGACGCCATCTTTGTTGTCATAATGTTTTAATAAAAAGACAACTAAATTTAACCCTAAAACTAAAAATGAGACACCTAACCCTACCCTAAATGGCCTAAATCTTACCCTTGACAAAATTTATCTACAAAAACAATTAAACTTTGTCCACTATTTTAAGGGGGAATCACTCTGCCATAAAACCAACCTAAACATCTTTCCGAAATGTACACTTTGCTTTAGTGCCCGTGGAAATTTAATTGGTTTAAAATAAGAGAATGCTCTAAAAACTAACAGTTATGATTTGTTTGTTTATTTTGTATGTTTTTACTGCTCACCTTTTAAAAAAAATTATCCATCATATAAATGATTAGTATTTTATTTAAAAATTTAGGTGAGATATTTGAGTTAAAAGCTGAACTAAACAGTGACAAGAAGGAGAAAAAAAAGGAAGCTGTGAAGAAAGTAATTGCTAGCATGACAGTTGGCAAAGATGTAAGGTGAGGATACATTTACCAAATGAAAATAATTTTTGGTTTAATTATCAGTAACTTAAACATTTTCACTTTTTTCTAAGGTTGTTAAGACCGTTCATTTTTGAGGACTGGTAAACCGTTTTTAAAAAGTCCATCTGTTAGCGTCCCTAAGTTCTAAGAACTAAAAAGAATGTATCAAATGTAGCAATGTCGTCAATTTTAATCACATATGGACAAGTATTGCAATGGTTACGGTTGCAACCTTTTGTTCCAATTTGTGCTTTCATAGTGGGAAGGTGACTTCTTACAAGTATATCTTTAAGAATTCTATCTCTCCGGAAAGCTGGGTTAGAGGGTCAGCCATGAGGATTGACTGGTTTTTGAGAATCACCTGGCGAACTCTATATGATTTATTACCAGCTTATAAGAAGGCCCCCAATAAAAAATATGAAATAGGCTATATTTAAATTAATTTTTTTTAAAAAGATTTGTTGATTTGACACATCAGAAAATGAACTGCGGATAATACGCTAATATGGATGAATTGAAGTTATGGTAAATGGTTCAGATTGAACAAGTTCAGCACTCATTTTAAGACCAGTTAACCCTTGAGACAACCACCTTACTTTTTTGTCTTTTTTTAAAAGTTTAAACACTGCATGTTTTGGACTAAGTAAAATTATAAAACATTTATTTTCAGTGCTCTATTTGCTGATGTTGTGAACTGTATGCAGACTGACAACCTTGAACTAAAGAAATTAGTTTACCTGTACTTGATGAATTATGCTAAGACTCAGCCTGACGTTGCAATTATTTCAGTTAATACATTTGTCAGGGTAAGATTTTTGTGTGTGTGTGTGTATTCACATATCAATATTCATATTTATATATAGCACATTCCCAGTGTCACATGATTCCGTACCAGTGTGATCCTTTTTTTATTTCTTCACAATTCAGGATTGTGAGGATCCGAACCCTCTAATACGAGCCTTGGCAGTTCGCACCATGGGTTGCATCCGAGTGGACAAAATAACTGAGTACCTTTGTGAACCTTTGAGGAAATGTTTAAAAGATGAGGATCCTTATGTGAGAAAAACAGCTGCTGTCTGTGTTGCAAAGTTGCATGACATAAATGCTCAACTTGTTGAAGACCAAGGATTTCTTGAGGCCTTAAAAGATCTATTGTCTGACTCCAATCCAATGGTGAGACATTTGAAATGAATTTATTTTGCATTCACTCAGAAAGAAATGTTGTATTTCGTTGTAAAGAAAAAGTAATATTTTTCTCGTAATTTTTAAAACTGTTATTATTTACAGTGATGTAAAATGCTAATAATCTTGTCAACTAACTTTAAGAATATTATATTTTAGGTTGTTGCCAATGCTGTAGCTGCAATCTCTGAGATCCTGGAGACATCTTCAAATCCTCAACCAAGTCTAGAAATGAATTCAGGAACAATTAACAAGCTGTTGACTGCTCTCAATGAATGCACTGAGTATGTCCTCATTTTTATTTCATGTCTTTTAAACCAGGAAGTTCGTAATTTAATTTTTAATTCATTGGAACTCTTTGCAATTTAAGGGAGGGCCATGAATACCTTCTTAGAGTAGCATTTTTATTTATATATAATAGCTTTATTTACCTCAAAAGCTCTTGGAAATTTTCATGGAACCTCCCAATGGTCATGTAAATTGCATGTTAAGAAACCTGCTTCCTTCTCGTATGATTAAATATTTTCTATTTACATACTTTCTAAAATATATTTTTGTTTTGATTAAATTTTTTAAAATGCATTAACTGAAAGCATCTTGAAAGGGTTCCAATTTCCTTATTTTTGTCTAAAAAAATAGCAAAGAAATCTCACTTCCCCCAGACTTCTTGTGAGCGTGTGTTATTAATTTTTAAAATAAACACAAAGTTTTAATATCTTTTTACTTATTAACGTTTAAAGCCCCATAAGATTTTCGGTAAACTTCCGCCTCAGTTCCGTAAGGATTTCCCGTATCGCGATCGACTGGTTATGAAATTAAAAAAATTGCTGTAAATGTATTTATAATATTATTGTCATACTGACTTCATCTTTTAGGATAAGAATGGTTATTTTAAATTATCCAAAAGACCGTTTTGAGTTTAATACTATTTTACCTGTAGTTTAACACTATTATTTTTACAAAAAAGTATAGCAAAATCGCATTTTCCAAAAAAAAAGTAAAAACTACCCCGAAACTTCACGAATCGAGCGAAAACAGAGCGAAGGCAATCGCCGCCATTGCCGAAAGTCGAATACATCTTCTATCCCGCACTGAATAGTTTTTACTTTCTGTGATTTCGTTTCTAAAAAGAGTACTATCGAGGCACGCTTTACCGCGCTTTGGTAATAGAGGCTAGGTGTGCATTACTGCGCTTTATCAAATTAAACGTTAAGGTGCAATTATATTTTTCATGTGTTCACCTGAGGTTCCAAAATCTATTCGTCTCAATGTTATTTATTCACTGTTAATTTTATATTTTATTAAAGATAAATAATCTTGATGTTTCTTGATGAATGTTTGTTTTAATACATTAATCTTAATTAATATTTAGCAGTTTGAAATCTAAATTTATTTTCCTTTGTCAGAAAAAATAAATTTAGGTTGTGTGGGTGAAAAAAATTAATACTTTTCCAAAGTAGGATTACGGTCGTTTCTATTAGATTAACATCTAATAATTACTTTTCAATGAAGGGTTTTCTATTTAGTATACATTTAGAAAAATACCATTTTTGAAGCAAATGTGTCCCATTGACCCTGAGTTCTTAAAATGCACCAATACATATTTCGTATAAATTAAAGAAGTTACTGAACTATAAAGAACCACATTCATACAGTTATAACAAAGTGCTGAAAGTGTCGAAGTCTTTCTGTATTTCCACAACAAATTTTTAATTTTTCTTATTATTAGAGGCATTCATCCGAATTTTTTAAACTTTTCTTTTGCTTTTTTTTTAAGGTGGGGTCAAGTATTCATTTTGGATTCAATTTCCAATTACACACCCAAAGATGAAAAGGAGGCACAAAGGTATGGCTTTCTATTTATTCTAGAATCTTACTTAAGAATAATAAAAAAAATTTAGGCATGTCTTAGTGAACCATTTCTGGTTCATCTCAAACAGGGGTCACCAAACTACGGCCAGCAGGCTGGGTCCGGCCATCCGGCCTATGACATCACATAATCTGGCCTGCAGATGTTACTTGAAATAGCTCAATAAAACGTGTGTGAAAAAAGAGACACATTGATATAAAATAAATGTAAATATTATGAATAGAAAACTAGATACTCAGTTTACAAAATAGTGCATTATATGGCAGAGTGTTGGCAACCATTTACTGGTAGAAATTTCATCAAAGAGCAAATGATTGAAGCAAGATTGTTGTGGCATAAGAAAGCAAATATGCTTGGATGTATCAGACTTTCCATAAGTTCAGTAGTGAGAACTAATGAAATTGTAGAAAACATGATACACAAGAAACTCGTTGTATTCTCTGGTGTGAATGATTCTACTGATCTCACGAGTACGTCACAACTTCTCTTTTGTTCATTTGTAGTGTCAGTTGCGACTCTAAGATAATGGAAGAATCTACAGCATGCATAGAAGAACAACAGGAAAAAAGACATAGTCATAAAAGGGAAACAATTTAGAATGACTATAAACTGCAGGGGAATCAGCTTCGAGGTTTTACTGTTGGAAGAAAAAACGTAGCTCATGTGAAGAAGGGTATTGTTCGGATGACCAGGACTCAGTTGACATTTGAAAAGCCCAGGCGATCTGTTCATAATTTGCATCAGACAACAATAAGCACTCTGTCGAAAAGACATCAATATTACTTGTGTACTGAAACCAGTCATTTCTACTGTGAACTTTATTCTGGGACATGCACCACATAATCCCAGTCAGTTCCAGGCTTTAATTGCAATAGTTCTGAATTCCATGACTGTCCTTATCATACAACAGTGAGGTGGCTCATCTGCGGTCAAATCCTATTTTGTTTTTACAAGGCCTAAAATGTAATGCATATTTTTCTCACTGATATGAGCTGATCTACAGCTCTCATATCCAACCTTGTTGTCTCGGTTGTCGTTTGTGGTAAACACCATATCCCACTTAGATGAACTAAACTTGAATTGAATCTCTATGGAAAGTATAAACTCGTCTGTGGTCTCTACAATCCAAAGGACTTTGGAGAAAGGTTTCATTGTTTGAGGAACTAGAAGGAGAAATCTTTTTTTTTCTTCTCAGAGTTTTTTTTAAGGGCAATTGTCAAACATGTCAACCTTCATTTTCCTCCCAAACTTTTTGTGACTTGAAAAGCCAATTTTGGAGAGAGTTTCAGATCTTGGCAGATTTAACGGTGACCGGCAGATTTAACGGTGACCTTTTCTGTACCAGAATCTGTTATCTGTAACTTACATGATTGTTCCAATTGAACTGCAGTTGGAGCTCATTGATTTGCAAGCAACTTTCTTGTTGAAAGCAAATCACGGTGAAAAACTAGCTGAATCAACCACTTTTTACCTAATGTTGAGTTTCCGAAACTTGTAAAATTTGCCCTAGATATTACATTAGTGTTTTGAACAATTATATGTCTGTGAGATTAAACATTTGAAAGCAACCTCTTGAATTAATGCAGAAATTCTAAAACATTTCTGATGTCTTGAAATCCAAAAGCCAGTTTCACAAAAATCAGTAACTTTTTATTTATTAGTTTGTGTAACTCAGGTATGTGCACACTTGGTCTGATGTAACATTATTTTTAAGCATCACATATTTGATAACTATTTTATCAAATAAATATCTTAGTTGTCTTTATTTGTCATGCATTGCATGCCACTCAACCTTGACTAACACAGAATGCAAATCTTAGTTTTTCGTCTTCTTATTCAAAAGCTTTGTTAGGGTTGTCAAGTATACAAAATGTTTACAAGATCTGTGCTCTGCATTTAATCTGTTATCGGGCCCGTCGTCAAAAAAGTTTGGTGACTTCTGACCTCAAAGGATAAAAAGCCATTCTCACCTCAAAGGATAAAAAGCCAAAGTAAACTCAACGTGACAATAAAGATATCTTGAATGGCAAAAAATGTTTAACTAAACCCACATTTTATTGTATGCTTTTTATTCATAATAATTGTAATAATTGTTTAAATTTAAGTGACATTTGTAAGTTCATTGTGTTCTGAGCAATCAAATTTTCACTGATGTTTTGAAGGAATACAACTAAAGAGAGCTTACTGAGAAGATCATCTACTTTGTATTTTACAAATCACATCTGTCAACATGTAACATTCATGGGTCTCTTAATTGCTGAAGGGTTTAAAAGAAATTAAATGATGACCACTGGATTGATGGTCTTTTTTACAATTTTATGCACTGAAGATGACATTCTTTTAATTCTTATAAATATTTGTAATTTTGTTTATTTTGCTGAACAGCATTTGCGAAAGAGTGACGCCACGTCTTGCTCATGCCAATGCTGCTGTTGTTCTGTCAGCTGTAAAGGTTAGTTTTGGCCTTATAATCTTTAGCCTAATATTTATCACTTGTAATTTGCAGTTTAAAATTTTTAAAAATCAAAACATATCAGCAAAAGATATTGGTAGAGCAGTGCATTAATTTAAGAGCAAACAAAAATTAATATAAAAATCCCATGGAAACACATTTTTAAAGTTTTTATAAACCCAAATAAGTTTCTTCAAGTTACTTTTTGCATAAAAACTAAAATAGCTTTTTTATGAAATGTTGATATGCACTATTATAAATTCATGGCTTTGTAAAGTGCAAAATCAATTACAAAAAGCTCTTCATTTTCATGAAAAATCTTACGTTGAATTAATTTTGTTTAGCCTATTCCAACAAAGTGACCAAAGCTGAGTTTAACTTGAAATAGTGAAAATTTCTACTGTGAAGAGTAACTCATGTACTAAAACATTTACGAAAAATAAAATCGAGGGAACTGAAGCTTCAGGCAACACTAAATAAATCTCAAACTTTGTCAGATTGCTTAATAGCAATAATAGTATTCCATATATCTTGTCTTTGTGCAAACAATCAAATTATTTCTAACATTTGAAAATTCTCAAATAAAATTTGTTTTTAAACCTTTAGTGCACTTTTCAAATTAAATCAAAGATTAAAAAATACTTCTTTTATTAATTTTTTCATCAGGGTTCATTTCTACCTTGTTTAATAAATTTCATTGCTTGGTTTAGGTAGCTATATGTGTCTTTATTCAAAACTAAACCTTCTTGTGATATTGTTATATTTTAACACTAACATTATGTTTTTCTTGCTTTAGGTGATCATGAAGTATATGGAAGTACTTGACATTCATGGCGACTATGTGACAATGTTAGTTAAGAAGCTCTCCCCACCTCTAGTCACTCTCCTCTCTGCAGAACCTGAAATTCAATATGTAGCTCTGCGGAATATCAACTTGATTGTGCAGAAGAGGTTTGTAAACCTGGATGAACTTTTAAATACCTGGGTATTAATATCTTGTGCTTAAACAAAGGACCAAAATAAACATTCTTGTATTGGAAGTGTTATAGTTTATATTCAAAATTTCAATTGCATACTTAAAATGATTTTACTATTTTTTTTCTCAAGAAATGCTTGTTTATATTTTTAACCTTTTGGATGTTTTTATTCATTTGTCAGATATTGTTAATTTTTTTCAGGCAACCCAGAATTTAAAAAAATAATAAATATTTATTAATATAATCTGCAGGTCAGATATCTTGAAGACAGAAATGAAAGTATTTTTTGTCAAGTACAATGATCCCATCTATGTAAAACTTGAAAAGCTTGACATTATGATTAGGTTGACCAATCAAGCCAACATTGCTCAAGTTTTAGCTGAATTGAAAGAGTAAGTTTTGTCATATGGCAAGTTTTTTTCTATACTTTAGTTAAACATTTGAAGAAACCTTTGAAAAGTCATATGTAGTCCCATAAAAAAAATACTCTCTCAGATAGGGTGGTGGTCGGAAGGGGATATGTGTATTAGGTGTGGGACTTTGTTGGTTACTTGAAAAATCACTTGGGAAAATTATATAATTTAGCAAAATGTGAATGTAAAAAATTCCTCTGTTAAGTTTTATCAGAAATATTATTAATGACAACCAAAGTGTAGACTAAACTTCAAAACCTAAAATAAATAATTAAATATTTAAAAAATCTTTTTTTAAAAAGCACACGCTTTTAACATAATCACTACTTTTAGTAGTCATATATAAGTACTCATATATAAGGGATTTATAGTAAAAAACTTTGTATTTACAGCTATTTTTTAAAACTTATAATAAAAACTCTTTAAAATTCATGTCTGAAGCCCACACATCTTTTTTACCACTATTTTTTTTATACCAAACACCTCATAAGCGCCCGCCCAACGTTTTATACCACGGTGTTCAGTTCACGTAGTGAACTCATGAGTGTCAACAAAGCAGACGGGTACCGATGCTTATATATAGACTATAGATAAACTTAAAATGCAATAATTTCAATACGTTACATTCGATCGATCTGAAATTTTGATACAATGCATTGTCATCCAAGATCTATCTGTGGTAAAAATTTTAGATCTCTAGGACCATCAGAAGTGGTATTATTTTACGTTTCAAGTTTTGAAGGAAGGAAGGATGGATGGTTACAACATACAAACATTGTGACTTAAATAAAAGCGTGTAAAATCTATTAACTTCTAAGCTATCTTACTTTTACTATCTATTAACTTCTAAGCTATCTTACTTTTACTATCTATTAACTTCTAAGCTATCTTACTTTTACTATCTATTAACTTCTAAGCTATCTTACTTTTACTATCTATTAACTTCTAAGCTATCTTACTTTTACTATCTATTAACTTCTAAGCTATCTTACTTTTACTATCTATTAACTTCTAAGCTATCTTACTTTTACTATCTATTAACTTCTAAGCTATCTTACTTTTACTATCTATTAACTTCTAAGCTATCTTACTTTTACTATCTATTAACTTCTAAGCTATCTTACTTTTACTATCTATTAACTTCTAAGCTATCTTACTTTTACTATCTATTAACTTCTAAGCTATCTTACTTTTACTATCTATTAACTTCTAAGCTATCTTACTTTTACTATCTTTTAACTTCTAAGCTATCTTACTTTTACTATCTATTAACTTCTAAGCTATCTTACTTTTACTATCTATTAACTTCTAAGCTATCTTACTTTTACTACTAAAATATCATCACTCAGATACGCTACTGAAGTTGATGTGGACTTTGTTCGTAAGTCAGTGCGCGCTATTGGAAGATGTGCCATCAAAGTAGAACAAGCAGCAGAACGCTGTGTTAGCACTCTTCTTGACCTCATCCAAACTAAAGTAAACTACGTTGTACAAGAGGCTATTGTGGTCATCAAGGTATGTGAGACATGGCTACTTTATTAATTCCTCTTAATCTGATCTCGTTATCATTTCAATGAAATGAATTCAAAAAAATTGAAACATAGATTAACCAATCATTTTTTTTAAAAGCCAGATTTTTTGTCCAGATTACTATGAAGATTTTTATACTTCTGAATGATTTTATGGTTTAGTTTTCACAAAGATTGTTTTGTTATCACTTTGATTATTTTTGTATAATGTACATCATATCCAATCATTTCTAATTGGCACAAACTATTTTGAAAAAAAATTAATCATGTCATTGTATTGAGATAATTAGAATTTTTTAAAAAGATGCTCTAACATAATTTATATACTTAATAAACACAAATATATATATAAACTAGAAACCTGAAACAAAGTTTGCATTTTTGTACCCGTTCTTTGCAGGATATCTTCAGGAAATACCCAAACAAGTATGAGAGCATTATTGCTACGCTGTGTGAGAATCTTGATACTCTTGATGAGCCAGAGGCCAGGTAATTAAATTCACAAGGAAAGCAAACAAAATTTCAGAAAATATTTTATAAGTTAGTCCTTTATGCTTTTTAAGACTTTTGAAAATGGTGCCGTTAACTTGCACGGTATGATACCGTGTAAGTTAGTAAAAAAATAACTTGCACAGTATGATACCGTGTAAGTTAGTAAAAAAATAACTTGCACGGTACGGTAATGTTTTAATGTAAAAAATAGACAACTAAACCTAACCCTGACCCTAAAACTAATAATTACAATATAATTGTAATTATAAGAATGTTAAATTGATTTAATTAGTTTTAGTCCCTGTATTACTGTATTTGTTTTTCTATTTTAATGTAAAAAATAGACAACTAACCCTAACCTTGACTTTGACCCTAAAACTAAAAGATCTAATTTAATCGTAATTATAATAAGAATTTTTAATTTAATTGATTTCCTTATTTTGGTTTTTCTATTTTAGTGTAAAAAATAGACAACTAACTCTAACCCTGACCCTAAAAGTAAAAGATCTAATTTAATCGTAATTATAAGAATTTAAGAATTGTAAAAAAAAGAAAAAATATTAGTTTCAACCGAAAATCGAACCCATGCCTGTTCTTCTACATTACGTTCTCTAGTCCAACTCTCAATCATGAGACCACGGAAGTTAGGTACTTTTGTAAGTTTTAAAAAGTCATAAATAAGTGACTACAAAACCGTCTCTGCGCATGCGCAAATACCGTGTAACTTAGGAAAAAAATAACTTACACGGTATGATACCGTGCAAGTTAGAAAAAAAATAACTTACACGGTATGATACCGGGCAAGTTAGAAAAAAAATAACTTACACGGTATGATACCGTGCAAGTTAACACTACGTTTGAAAATATTAGTTATGACAGCAAAAATGATGGAGTGCAATTTTTTCATATGGAATCTTAATCACTTCCTAGAGCTTCCATGATTTGGATTATTGGTGAATATGCTGAAAGAATAGACAATGCTGATGAACTTTTAGAAAGTTTTTTGGAAGGATTCCAAGATGAAAACACACAGGTAATTACATTATAATAAAAACTGTATTTAAAAACTGTTCTTGTTGTAATGAATCAACAGTTTAGTAACTTTTCACTTAATGTTTTCTGTTATAAAATTAATCAATTGCTGTAAAAAATGTTACCATTAAAAATTATATTTCAGGTTCTTTTTAATTTATGTTGATTTAATGAATCAAAATTATATTTCCATCATATCAAAACCATCACCAAAATGATTTTTCAGCAGTAACCAATCCATGTTATTGACCTCTCTGCTATTGAATGCAGTTTCGTTTTGGGCTTTTCATTGAATTTTGTATTAATTTGTGCATCATATGCTTTATTGTTCTTTAAATAGCAGATTTGGTAGGAAAAAAAAGCAACATTTTAAAATTTCAGTTTCTGGAACCTACATGTATTTCAAACTTATTTTGTATTTAAAATGTTTATTTATTAAATGACTAAAACCCATTTCACTTTTTCTAACATTTTTGGTGCAGGTTCAGCTCCAACTCTTGACTGCAATTGTCAAGCTGTTTTTAAAGAGACCCACAGATACTCAAGAATTAGTGCAACAAGTTCTCTCCCTAGCAACGCAGGTAAACTTTCACATTTTTAAAAATAGATGTTAAGCAGAAATCCTATTACCAGTACTTGTTGATTTGTGTGAATAAAGATATGCCTCCATTGCTTATTTATAACTAATCCAAATATCTTTTTCTTGTTTAATGCCCTTTTCAAACGTTCATAATTAAATTGACAAAAATCTCTCAAATTCTGCTCATTTTAAATGAAATCATATAAATAGTACTAGTACCATCCAAGTAATGAAGAATATACATATATATAAATTATATAAATACTGGAGAATATATATAAATATATATAAATACTGGAGAATATTTATATGAGACGAAAAGGGTAAATATTTTATATTATATCAAAAATCATTTTTACTGTTGTATATATTACTTACAGTACTCATACATGCATATATATGACTTCTATAAGTAAATTAAGTTACTGGACATAACTTGAATAGGATTAGACCAGAAAATAGGCAAGAATCTCTCAAATATAGATATTATGAATATGATACCATTGAAAAAAATATTCAAGCAAAATTTAATATTAAAAAAAAATCAAATTTTATTTTGTTATAAACAATGGCCTTTTGTTTGTAACATTTTTCAAATTAAATGAAAATAGAACAGTCTAAGTAACTTAAACATTTACAAATGAATTATTTCACACAACCCAGCTTGCTGTGTTTTATTGTCTGAACAACTTGTTGATTTCCTCAATGCAGGACAGTGATAACCCTGATCTCCGTGACCGTGGTTACATTTATTGGCGTCTGTTGTCAACTGACCCAGCTGCGGCTAAAGAAGTTGTTCTGGCTGAGAAACCCCTCATCTCAGAAGAGACTGATCTTATTGAGCCAACATTGTTAGATGAACTCATTTGCCACATTGCCAGTTTGGCTTCTGTATACCACAAGCCTCCAAATGCTTTTGTTGAGGGTCGTGGTGTTTTAAGACGATCTTTGCCTCGTAACCAATCGTAAGTTTAAAATTTTTTTTTAAATATGTTTTACAGTCTGGTATCTATTACAGTCGAAACCGCTTATGTCGACGGCGTTGGGGTATGAAAAATGGCGTCGACATAACCGATGATCGAGATAAAACGAAATCCAATATGGCGGCAAAATATTAACATGTGCTTGAAATTTCTTTATGTACATGATTAATTAGTTAGCGTTAATTAGTGATGGGATGATTTATCGGAATCGTATCGGAACCCTAATATTTCTTCACTCTTTCCTAAGTCTAAGGTTGTAATGACCGTTCGTTTTTAAGGACCGTTTAAAATTTAAATATAACCATGGTTCCCACTCAGGAAAACGGGAAAAAGTCGGGAATTCTTAAAAATAAATTCTCGGCCTTGAAAGTCGGGAAAAGTTATGACTAATCGGGAATTTATATATATATATATATATATATATATATATATATATATATATATACATATATATACACATGCATATATATTTATGCCGAAGTAAAGGACTTTGATTACGTTTCTGTCATGTTTGATTCCATTTATTTAATGAAAAATAAGTTACCAGTTTATAATTGTCTGCGCATGCGCTAAAAGGTTAAAGTTTACGCTTCGCCGTGTCACAGTCGCGTTTTCCGTCGTATCAGCGAATTTAAAATACAAATAAACAAATCAATATGGTTATTTTAAGTTTAATGCTTTTGATGTATATATATTTATGCCGTAGTAAAGGACTTTGATTACGTCTCTGTCATGTTTCGATTCCATTTATTTAATGAAAAATAAGTTACCAGTTTATAATTGTCTGCGCATGCGCTAAAAGGTCAAAGTTTACGCTTCGCCGTGTCGCAGTCGCGTTTGCCATCGTATCCGCGAATTTAAAATACAAATAAACAAATCAATATGGTTATTTTAAGTTTAATGCTTTTGATGTATATATATTTATGCCGTAGTAAAGGACTTTGATTACGTCTCTGTCATGTTTCGATTCCATTTATTTAATGAAAAATAAGTTACCAGTTTATAATTGTCTGCGCATGCGCTAAAAGGTCAAAGTTTACGCTTCGCCGTGTCGCAGTCGCGTTTGCCATCGTATCCGCGAATTTAAAATACAAATAAACAAATCAATATGGTTATTTTAAGTTTAATGCTTTTGACGTGCAGGATATCTGTTAATTAACTATCAGAACGTTCTCGAATTTCCTCAGTCAATCAAACTTTGTAATATAAATAAAACTATTGTGGCCTTGACCGTTGATCACAGCACGCTGTGGGCTGTGTGTAGTACTGTGTTATCAGTTTCATCGTCACGCGCGTGTTAGTGTCACAGTCACTTATCTTACTGGTAACAAAGCAACAACAACAAACTTTTAAAAGAATAATAATTTATTAATTTTTTTATTTAATTATATAAAAACCACCGTCGATTCTCGATACAAACCTTTATTTTCAACCGACGAAAATCGAGTTAAGTTGCAAATTTGGCCCTCTTTTGTGCTCGAGATACTAGGTTTCGGCGACATAAAAGAATCGACATTACCGATGAGAAAATGCTAAGACAAAGAGAGAATTTGGCGGTTCCAATAAAAAAACGTCGACATAATAGGGTGGTCGATATAACCGAGCTCGAGATAAGTGGGTTCGACTGTATTAGGAAGTTCATTGAAGACAATGGTAACAACATCAATCACTAATAATTACAAGTGTAATCTATAACTATAATTCATAGCTACTTCCTTCTCCATCAATACAGTACAGCCCCTAACACCAAAAATAAGAATGGGTTCAATATAACAATGCAATGCATTGTGCATCAAACCAGCAGAAACATGACTATGGCGCAAAACCCCATTAACCCCTAATAGTAGACTTGACAATTTGTTATTGCATGTTTGACAGAAACAACTGGAGCCTCAATGCATTAAGATAAAATAAATTATGTTACCAATGAGCCTGGAAGCTTTTAGAGCAAGAAATTGTGTTTTTAATTGACTGAAAATGAAATTTATTACAAATTATCTTATATATAATGCACTAAGGCGCGTCCGTGCTTGCTATGGAAGGTAACTCTTGTCTTGATTATTATTTTTTTAAATTCAAAATTTAGTTGTAAAATAATAAACATTTTGGTGTCGAGATTAAGTGAGCATGTTGTGTTTCTCGCCTTAAAATATTATATTGCATGACCTCATTGTTTGAGCTAATAATTTGTGAAAAGGAAACGATGTAAATAAGAAGAAATTAATGCACTAGGTTAAGATTGAGGCTAATTGGTGGGACTATTATTTTTTATGTAGAGGGGCACCTTTGTGAACTTTTAAAGGTTACTTTTCATTGGTAGTGGCAGGCATCAATATCATCACTGAACCTGGGTAAAAAGGAGAATATGAGATTTAAAAACAAAGTATTGATATTTTTATTATGCCTACCCAATAGCGTAGCACGGGTATTGCGCTTGTAATTTAATATTAAATAAACTTGTATTGTGTATGTGTAACATTTTAAATAATATTCAGTTAACCTAGAGGTAAAAGAATGCAACTTGTATTAACTAATGCACGTATTATTTTCCAGTGGTGATGCTTCAGCAGGAGAATCTGTGATAGAGACACATGTGCCAGCAGTACAACAATCAACTGTCATTCCAGGAGTAGATTCTCTCATTGGTGATTTGCTAGATATGGACATTGGAGGTCCTACCTCTTACCAACAGCAACAAATGATGAATCAGATGCCAATATCAGCTCCTCCACCAGCAGGAGGTGTGGACTTATTAGGAGAGGGACTTGATACTTTGGTGAGAATCAGCATGCATTTTATCTGTTGGTTTGACTGGGAGATTGTAAACATTTTTATATAAATTAATTCTGTGTGTTTTGACATTTGACATTTACTTCATTTTGATGGACAAATATCATTGATGTGTCTGATATTTAATTTGTGGCATGTGATATAAATTAATTCTGTGTGTAATGACATTTGACATTTACTTAATTTTGATGGACAAATGTCATTGATGTGCCTAATATTTAATTTGTGGCATGTGATATAAATTAATTCTGTGTGTAATGACATTTGACATTTACTTAATTTTGATGGACAAATGTCATTGATGTGCCTAATATTTAATTTGTTGCATGTGATATAAATTAATTCTGTGTGTAATGACATTTGACATTTCCTTAATTTTGATGGACAAATGTCATTGATGTGCCTAATATTTAATTTGTGGCATGTGATATAAATTAATTCTGTGTGTTTTGACATTTGACATTTACTTCATTTTGATGGGCAAATGTCATAGATGTGCCTAATATTTAATTTGTGGCATTGATTAATTGAAATTGTTTGTATTTCTATTTGAACAGCTTGGTGGTGGAGGGGGAGGCATGGATGCTCTTGGTGGTCTTAATGATATATTTGGAATAACAGTGCAATCATCATTCTACACTCCACCTCAAGAGGTAAAATTAGTCTTGGTCAAAATAAGAATGAGAATGAGAAAGGAGCTAATAGTAAATAACAAAACTGCCGTTTGACTTTTGATATATTTTTTATTGTAGGAAGGACCTGCTAATGATATTGAATTTTGTATTAAGTTTTCATAATTCATGACTGATGTTATACTAATACTAATAATACTTGAGAGCATTAATCAGATAATAGCATTAAAGCTTCCCATGTAAGATGTAATTTGAAAGTGTAATTTAATGCTCAAAAACAAATTATTTAATACTAAAATACCAAAACACTACAAGTGGTGTAACAAGACATGTGAAGGCCTCAAATCCATCATTGGTTTAACCAAAAACAAGCAACTTAATAATTGTAGGTTTGGTTGACTGAATAATTGTAGGTTTGGTTGACTGAATAATTGTAGGTTTGGTTGACTGAATAATTGTAGGTTTGGTTGACTGAATAATTGTAGGTTTGGTTGACTGAATAATTGTAGGTTTGGTTGACTGAATAATTGTAGGTTTGGTTGACTTAATAATTGTAGGTTTGGTTGACTGAATAATTGTAGGTTTGGTTGACTGAATAATTGTAGGTTTGGTTGACTGAATAATTGTAGGTTTGGTTGACTTAATAATTGTAGGTTTGGTTGACTTAATAATTGTAGGTTTGGTTGACTGCAGCTAAGGGAAAAGGAATGGAGATAACAGGAACATATACAAGAAGGAACAAACAGATTTACATGGAGCTTACATTCACCAACAAGGCCATGCAGCCCATGTTAGGATTTGCCATACAGTTTAACAAAAACAGGTAACATTTTAAAATCCATTTCTATTTCTCAAGCTGGTCTGTCCAAAGAGCTTGCTGCAACTATCTTAATATTTCATTTGATTATTGATTGAAAATTATCAAGTTTAAATCATATATCTTATGCAAATTTTCTTAACTGATTAAAAATTGAATTTAAAAAAAACCCATCTTTCATGGGACTCTTATATACTTTTTTCAAACACTTGTCTAAGTGAATCATTATTTCTTTCAGCTTTGGTATTCAACCTGCAAGTCCTCTTCAACTCCAGTCGCCACTTCCTCCCAACCAAAGTGCAAGCACATCCCTGCCTCTAAACACGCAAGGACAAATTCAAAAGATGGAGCCACTTACAAATCTTCAGGTATTGTATTGTATGATTTGTTACTTATTGAGTTCAATTTCATTTTTTAAAATCTGTTTATTTTAATTTATATAATTTAAATCGTCTTTAACTTCTTGTATCTGTATGTTACCAAATCTTCTCAATAGTAAAATAAAGGTCATTAATTCTCTTATAGCAATGCTACAACAAGAGCTTTTATTTTAGTGAAATACTGCTTTGGTGTAACCTATTTGCCTTAATACTCCATATTAATTATAACTGTACATTTTGCTGTTCATTTATTTCAAAATTTAAGCACTTTTTGCACTCATTTAATAATTAAGTTTTTAATTTTTCTTTAATTTGGGTCCAGATGATTAAATGAAGGCTAGGGTAAAACTGTGCACCTCTATCTAATTAGCATTTGAACATGCATTAGATTCTCCACTGAGAATTAAAATCAATGACACATTGTTTTTGATATTTTGTTAGAGATAGGTAAAGTACACATTTTGGATTATCTGCTTTTTCAATGCATACAGCATTAAGATGCCATTGTACAAGTGCTGTTTGTGACATCAAGATGTATTTGTATTGTTTATTACCAGCTTAAATTATAGCATACAATAGGATTTAAATGGAAGACGATGTTTATTATTAAAATTGTGCGTTCCACACGTTTAGATTTTTTCAAGCTTGTCAAATTTTGTTTTGTGTTAACAAATCAAGTTTTGCAGAGTGAGTCACTGGTGATTTTGGAAAGTTAAAGTTCATTTTCTTTTAAAAATGTATACATATTTTGGAAGTTGCATGTTTAAAATGTTATATTTAATTCAGGTTGCTATCAAGAACAACATTGGAGTATTTTACTTCAGCTGCCAGATTCCCATGCATGTTCTCTTTACTGAAGAGGGGGAGATGGATAAAAAAGATTTCCTTGCCTCATGGAAGGAGATCCCTTCTCAAAATGAAGTTCAATCCACCATTACAAATGTTCAGCACAATGCTGGTAAGTGTTCAAATAATGGGTGGTGATAAGAAAAAGCTTTTTGTTAAGCTAACTTCAAATATTTGGGTAAAAATCTCATCTGGAAGGTCCATGCCCTAAAATAAAGCAGCAAATACCTTGAACCTTGAAATACAGGTGCCGAATTTGTTTTATTATAAATACAACAATTAAAATTTTAAAATGCTGCTCTCCCGTGATTTGAGCCTTTCTCCATTAGGTTGGTAGCCCTACTTCATTCCTCACCACCACTGACACACAACGTCATGGCATTTTTAAAGCTATTATGCTATATGTATGCAACACTCTTTAAATAGGCAAACCATGACATTTCACCAATAAAGAATAAATCTTGCGTTTTGGGATCAGTTTTACAAAAATTTATTGTACAGGATTGAAGTGAAAATTTAAAACATAAAAAAAATTTTTTTAATGAATATATTGCCAAAATATTTAATACTAGTAAACATTTTTATTAAATTATAAATAATTTCACCAATTTAACTTTGAATATAGTTCTGATTTTTAAAAAATGATTGAATCATTAATTTTCCCAATCAACTTAAAGGTATGAAATATTATCCAATGGCTATGCTCATCATTTTTAGTTGCATTTGGAGTATTTTGTATGAAATTCATATCGATAGAATTCCAAGAATTTTTAATAGATATTATTTGATCGGTTTTTTACAGATACAGTATCACAGAAGCTTCGTAACAACAACATCTTCACAATTGCTAAACGAAATGTTGAAGGTCAGGATATGTTGTACCAATCTCTCTCACTGACCAATGGTATCAGAATTCTAGCTGAGCTCAAAATTCAACCAGGGATGTCAAATTTTACTGTAAGTGTCAGCACAAAAATGTGCATGTCTCCTGTTATCTTGAAATCTATTTTATTTTATCAGTTCATTTTGTAAGTTTTGTTTTAACAAGCAGCTTTTGAGTGTGTATAAGAGATCTGTACCCTATGGCATTTTGTGCCCATGGGTCAGGCTTCATAAATTAAAACATTTTCTATCTTCCTTTAATGAAACTAAGTCTTTAAATAAGTGTATATTCAGACTGTTGAAGAAAAAGTCCATTGTGTATACTTCCGTTAAAAAGTTTTGTATTATTTTTGTATTTTTTTTGTTTTGTTTACCATGATAAAGCTTAAGATTTGAACTGAGCAAGGTTTCAGTAACTAGTAGAAGTAGTGCCTCTGACTGACAAGCTAGATTACAACATGCTATGATTGGATCAATCAAACTTTGTATATTTAGATTTTCACATTGTTTTTAGTCTCTTCACTTATTTGGCTTGGTTTTTGACCACAGAGATACTAATGTTGTTTTAAAAAATTAGAATTGTGGTATCATGATGACATTTGAGAAATCATACATGCGTACATATTTTATACTTATATATATAGTGAGAGATACATGGTGGAAATGTAACCCAGCTACAAATGAGGTATATAGTAAGTCACCAAATAATCCTTGGCATATATTTACTTACTGAACATTTTACCCAACCCACAAAGATCACTCTCCTTAAAATTTTATTGCAAATGAATCTAGAAGCTTGGGGGCGCGGTGGTCGAGTGGCAGCGCGCTCGGCTGGCGTACCCAGAGTCACGGGTTCGAGTCTCTGTGAAGGCAGGGTCTGCCACATAAACCAGCGTGGTCTGAAAGGGGAACTTTACTAGAAGCTTCTTTAATTTTTACAGTGCATGATAGCAACATGAAATATTTTTTTTCATTGTGATCAGAGAACTAAAACATCTTAAACCTTTACAGTCTGAGCCTATCTGGGATCATCTATTTCAAATCATGGTTCTTTAATCTTTATCTAAATAGTTCATAGAAAATAAACTAGTAGCAGGTAAATAAAAGTAAAAATGCAAAGTACCAGTAAATTTAAGAATATTGAATCAACATAATTTTTTACTTTACTAATCTACAAATCCAGGAATTAGGTTGAACCCCACCCAGTACCAGTAAAAAATATAACATGTTTTTGCTCAATAGCATGTTCTCTATCAAGCACATTACATTCCATTTTCAAGACTCCAGTGAAACCCTTCACAGCAAGCACCGGCGCAAAAGTGAATTTGACAAAAATTTCATCATTTAAAAATTTCAGATGCCCTACCACTTTTGCTCTTTTTGCTGATCTCGTTAAAGCACTGGCAAGTTTTAACAATTTCCTTGGTTTTTTCTTGATTTGTTTGAATGAACAACCTGGCGAATCATCTGCTTCTCGTTGATGATTGTCATCATGCTTAAACCTTACTCTCAATTCAGCAAATTGACAACCACTGCCAAGTTTGTGGCTAGTCTACTAAAGGAGAAAACTATTCAATTCCTTGGAAACATGCATTACCAACATTTTTTTTCCATTCCAGCTGTCATTGAAGTCTCGGGTGGAGGACATCTGTCCCTTCATTCAGCAATCTTTTGATACTATTCTACACAACTGACCTGGGATGAACTTGGCAGTCAGCCATTCTGAAAAAGGTCCTTAGCTAGATTACTATACTAATGGAGAATTATTCTCCTTTGTGTTATATGGCTGCCCTTAAAGCTGTACATTGCAATGTACACTATTTGTTTATTTTAAATTACCTTACCCAATCTTTTAAATGTTTTGATTTTTAGATTTAGTGTTTCAAATTAGGTGACATCTAAGGACCCTTTTCATCAGCTTGTAATGCACAGGCATTTCCTTGGCTGTAACTGTAATACAATTTATTTTGAAAAAATTTAATTTAATACATAAATAATTTGTAGACTACTTTTGTTGCATAGTGGTTTTCTCATCTATTTTGACACATTCTATTCTAAATTTGGTTTGAAGTTTGAATCTGCTTAGATTTGTGGAAGAAGGGGTCAATTTTTGTTTTTTTAAACCTACATGTCTTAGACTTGAATACTGAACTTAACTATCACGTTTTCATATTCACATAAAAAAACAGAATAAGTTCAAATTATTTTTAATTTCTTTTGAACTGAGTAAGCATGTTCTCTGTAAAATACTCATTTTAAACCCCAATTTGTGTTTAAACATATAGTTTGTAGCATGTTTTAAAAACATTGGTCACTTAGTTTTTTTTAAAATGTGTTCAATTTCATTATATTTTTACATTTATTTTGTTAATATGTTTTTCTATCATATTATCTGGTACTAATCACAAAAAGGTCTTAAATTCAAACCAGTGCAGTTTTTAAATGTTTGCAGAGTTGTATGAATGTACAGGATATTGTACAATTTTCACTGGACGAGACACATGTTCAAACTAATGGTGCAATAAATTTAATATTGGACAATAAATTTAGCTCCTATTTCTCCATTCCAAATTACCTAAATTCAGGAAATATAAGTCTTGACTGATGTCATAATTTTTTTAATTCAAAGACATCATACTAAAGTAACTACAGTAAGACCCCGCTTAACGCTGGGGATACGTTCCATCAAAGTAGAGTGTAATGCGAAACAGGGCTAAACGAGGCTATCTTAACATGTAAATAATGGGGTTAGGGCAGTGTTTCTCAATTATTTTCTGTCATGCCCCCCTTAGGAAGAAAGAAAACATTTCGCGCCCCTCGCGCGACTGTAAATAGTATCATTTGTCTATAAAATTGCTACACCTCTGCATAACGGTCAAACGAGCTCCCCTTTACGGAGCCGCGCCCCACTATTTGAGAAACTCTGGGTTAGGGGAAGATGGATAGAAAATTGGTTAGGATTAAATTTAATAATTATGTTTTTTTTCAAATAAAAAATATGTAATATGTTGTGAAGATTATTTCGATGTTTAAACCTATTAAACCAGGGGTGGGCAAACTACGGCCCGCGGGCCGCATGCGGCCCGCCAGAGTATATTATGTGGCCCGTAGACATGTACATGTTACGATCTACTGTCGATGTTAATTTACTTTGTTTAGAATTTTCACTATATTTTAAAAATTTTATTCCGAGTATTTGATTCTAAATCTAAAGATATTAAATCAGTATTATGACTCCTGAATTGATTATTGATCATTATTCATTACTTGTTAACATCCCTATTTGAAACTGCATATTAGCTCAACCAGAAGTGGGTTTTGTTTACGATTTACATTTTGAACGGATTTTTAAAAAAATTCAATTTAAAAGCGAATAGATGTTTATTTAACCATGAATGCTGCCCAAAAAAAAAGAAATATTGAGGACAAATGTCGTGTTTTAAATGACGAACGGAGCGCTAAATATTGCTTCACGAGCGTTGGCAGCAAAGCAGTCTGCTTGCTGTGTCATGAGTGTGTGAGCGTCTTTAAGGAGTACAACTTAGAAAGACACCACCAAACAAATAATTTGGATTTAGGGCACAATTTAACGAACGAAGAGAGAAAAAGGAAGATTTTTTGTTTTACTTTCTTACATTGGACAAAGATACATATGTACAGGATACATCCCAATTGTAGCTTTTTACGCGGGGAATAAACACTCATTTTGAGCTTACAGAAGTATTACGTAGTGTTGAGGCACTCAAAGACACAACCACAGGCCATGATTTATTCAATGCTGTTGAGAACTTTGTTGGTGTGGAACTAGATAGCAAGTGTAACAACCGATAGAGGATTTAAATTTGGAAACTGAATATTATGATATTATCTACCACACCAGAGTCCGCATGCTGGGCAAGATATTGATGTGAGTGTGGGATCTCAAGGAAGAAATAGTTATGTTTCTGGAGATGAAGATTTTTGTTTGTGACTAGTTACTAACATTGTTAATGAGGATTGGAAGTAAGAGTTCATCGTTGCAATTAACATTATGGAAAATTTGAATGAACTGAATATCAAACTTCAGGGCAATAGCTTGTTTGCACATGAAATGAATGTGCATGATAAATCATTTGAGGCAAAGCTCTCCTTGTTCTCCAGGCAAGCATGTGAAAACATGCTTTACCATCTTCCTTTGGTAAAACAGAAAACCATTTGTAGTGAAATGGCTCACAATTACAAGGCTCAGTTGGGTGCCTTGGCTTTGAAATTTAAAGAAGGTTCCAAGACTTCACGAACCTGGAACCACTATTCAATATCCTCAGTTCGTCATTTAGTACAGCAGCTGTTTCAGCTCCGGAGAATATACATATAGAGATGCTTGACCTACAAGCAGATTAGGTCCTGAAGGAGAAATTCAAGTCAGTTCTTCTGTTGGAGTTTTATGGATGTTTGCCAGCAGCAGCATTTCCACACTTAAAAACTTTGCTGACAAATTTGTGTCACTATTTGGGTCCACATACATAATATGTGAGCAAGCTTTTTATTTTTATTGAATGAAAATAAACTAGTCTCGGAACAGATCCATGTTGACTGACTGCAATTTGAATGCAGCCATGCGAATCAGAACCAGAAAACTTGTTCCACAATTCAATATTATCAAAACTTTTGAACAGTTAAATACTTATCATTAATTATAATTGAACTATTTGACCAGCTTATATGTACATTATGTTCCTACTTCTTCATAGTTATTATGACAGGTAACAATATACTTTTATTGAAATAATAATGAATAGTAAAATTTTAGTATCAAATTAGAAACTCTTTCAAGTTGTATTTTAAAATGTAATGTACATGTGTAATAGAGTGTGAATGCGAAATAAAATGACAAGTACATGGTTATAATCCTTAATTCATATTTTAAAGATTGTAAATTGTAATTGAAGTAGACAAAATGTACATGCAGCCCGCCTATAACAATAAAGTTTTCAATGCGGCCCTCCGTAGAAAAAGTTTGCCCACCCCTGTATTAAACCATCCTCGACTAGCAAGGATACTTTCACTTATGTCACTTGCCTCAGCCTGAATGGAAATAATTCTTCTAGCTTTTTCCATTATGATAGATTGGCTTAATGGCATATTGCGTTCAATTTCATCGTCAATCCATATAGACAGTCGTTTTTCCAATTCCTCTATAATGTTATTTCTAGAACGGGTAATTCTAGTTGGAGAGCTTTATGTAGTTGCAGTTGCTGATGACAGCATTTTTTTTTAATTCTTAAGAATTGTCCTTATTGTTGAAGTTGCCAAATTCAATGCAGCACTAATTTGAGATTGACGTTCACCACAATCTAATCTTCTAATCACTTGCATTTTAGTTTCCCAGTGAAATGCTTTTTCTGGTTGTTTTCTTTTCTTGTTTTTCATTATCACCCATGATAAAAACTAAAGATCATAAATATTGGTCACTGTATTAATCGTTATAATACCTACAATACTTTCAACAAATGTTTCAAAAAAATAAAAATGTGTCCGTACAGCACCGTTTGGAAACCTAGCGCTGCGGATAATTTCAGAGATTCCCCGTAGTTTTTGCGAGCAATTTCGGGGAATCCCCAGGTTGAAATAAAAGAGCTCTAAACCGAAACAGCATTAAGCGGGGTCTTACTGTACTTTGAATAATAAACCTTAATTACACATCAGTATGTGTAATAAAAATAAAAGCAATGCTAGTAACTGTTACTTTTATTCATATTGATTAATATAATATGAAATATATTATCATTGATAAGAATAAGTCATTATTGCTATTAAAACGGCTTGTAACAGTGGCACTGGGACAAATAAGATAATTACTGTCAACGCAAAGTCAACACCTTTTTCATTACAGACAACTAATTTCTTTATAGGTATCTCTGTATTACTACAGCTAACATTAAATGAAGAATTATGTGATTTAAATTGCTATTGAATAAAATGCTACTGACCAGTGCAAGATAGCTAAAAGGTTAACGAAACTGATATTTTTTCCAGCTACAAATGATGTAAACATTTTAAATGTGCATGAGCCGAAGGGGGAGACTTAATTGTTTCGAACATGCCTCCAAAAGATTAATAGAATAATAAGATATGCTTGACACATATACAATAAAACAGATATGGACAGTGTTATCACCCATTAGGAATATCAATAAAATATAATTACAATATTTCCCGACCACTGCCTCATCCATCCCCCCCATCCCCGTTCTATGTTTTAACATTATATTTTTTCTATCTTGTGTTCTTCTTCCATCCAGCTGTCTCTCAAGTCTAGAGTGATGGACATTTATCCATTCATTCAACAAGCTTTTGATACCATTCTACATAACTGAGATGACACCCCTGCATAAAAGAATCGGATAAAATTCATCGTAACTCTATAGTTATTGTCTAGTGTACTTGATATTACAGAATTTAATATGTCAATAAATGCTTAATTAGATTGGTGTTCTAGAAATATTGATAACATTTAAATTATCCAGTATTTATTATGTACATATCTTTCATGTGCTAAAAGCAGCAGTAAGCTGTAGATGGTTTGTTGGGTCAGAATTGATGACGTAGTTGAAAATATTGCATCCAAGTATAACACCAGAGGTTGGGGATTGAATTGGAAAATAATGTGATTGGATTAGTCAGTAAGTTTTTCACGTTTCCATAATATTGATATTGTCTTCAAGAAAAAGTCTATTTGTTTACACTAGGATTTTTTTTTCAAATGACATTCCTTTTATTAAATTTACTGTTTCCCCTAATCATAGGCCATATCTAGTTTTCTAATTACACATGTGAATGAAATGGTTGTATTTTTTCCCCTAATAAATTGTAATAAATAGATAATCAATTAATATCTTCTGCTGTGTCTGCTTTCATAAATTCATTAGTTATAATTAACAATTTTAGTTAAATCATATTTTTATTTAAGGTTTATCATTTTGATCTTAAATTTTAAAAGTGCATTCTTAAAATACAAGTCATTAAGGCAAAATTTGGGAACATACACAAAAATGGAAGTTTATTATTTTACAGTGTTGAAAGTTAGAAACGAACATCCTAAAACATTGCATTATTTTGTGTCTCATATTCTAAAAATCTGTTATAAAACAAATTATGGAAATTGTAATACATGTAAATACACTTAGGGTTGACTTCTTGTTGTGTCGATCTCACACTGGGTAAGATGTGGCATGCCAGGAGTATTTCCTTTTGATACATGTTGATCAAAATATCGCTCAGCATAGTGAATACACTCAAACACAACCTGGGGAAACAGACATTTTTTTTACACATTAGAAACAGTAATATCATATATGGTGAGGCAATAATTAAGTCAGCATGACTCCTAAAAATGGTCTAATTTTTAAAAACTCCATATTCTAAATTTTGCGGCATTAGATTTAACCTGAGTAAAATGCGTTAATTAGAACTCAGCACCATGCAAAATCAGATCTGAAAAAAGGGTGGACAAGTCAGTTTTTCTTACCTCCACCATGATAAGAACAATGATCATGAGCTCCAGTCGTGTATGATGTGTGTCATTCAGGTGTGAGCTAACCAATTCAGTCAATTCACAGCAGTGGTTGAGTTTTTCATTAATGACCTGAGCAAAAGTATTTCCTATATTACCATCTTATATTTAACTCTATCTCAACTTTTACGTAAAAGTGTAGAGCATTTTAAGTGTTATATTTTTATAATAAATTTCATTTTTAACCTACACACATCAATTACTTTATATTAATAAGAGCATACATTCAAGAAAAAAAAATGAGACATTTATTATTTTTTTTAAACAATGACCGAAAATTCCTAAGAGTCTAAGGTGTAGCAAAAAAGGAACTTAAAAATGCCTCTACCAAAGCTGGTCTGTTTATAAATGAACCGAAGACAAAATATGATAATGTCAAGAAACACCCAAAGCTGATAACATCAATATAAACAACCACAAATTTGTGAGAGTGGCTACATTCAAATATCTAGGGGCAACTATAAACAAGATATCCGAGATGAAAGAAAGGATAACAGCAGGCAACCGTTCCTACTTCAGCTTACAAAAACTTCTAGGAAGTAAAAACCTCTCAAGGGCAAAAAAGAAAACAATATACATCACGATCATAAGACCGATAGTAACTTAGGCTAGTGTGACTTGGACCCTGACCAGAAAAACAAAGAACCTGCTCTCAACACTTGAGTGAGGAAAAACCTCTCGAAGATATATGGCCCGGTGATAAAAAATTATATCTGGAGAATTCGTACAAACCAAGAACTTTACCATTAAAATTTGTAAAAATACCAATCCATAGTCACAATGATAAAAAAGGGAGACTACGGTGGGCAGGACATGTTGAAAGGATGCCAGAATGTAAGGCAGCAAAATTTATTTACAGGCAGAAGCCTTGGGGCAGACGACTCACTGGTCGCCCAAGACTGAGGTGGATCGATGATGTGGAAATGGACATGTACCAGCTTGGGGTTCGGGCATGGAGGAGGAAAGCCATGGATCAATACAAACTATAATATTAAGAGAACAAAAACATTAAAATTTAATCAACTCACTCTTGTCCTTCTGGCAATATTAAGATAGTAATAAAGAGACAGGTAAAGGGGTTCAAGATGCTCCCTGTCCCAGTAGAAGTCAGGTGTATCCAGTAGTTCTGAACTCAAATTTATCAAATGCCTAGTAAAAAAAACATATTTTTCAAAAACAAAGTCATAATTTCAAAAGCTGTCCATACTTCCTATTTGAAAGAAATTAAAATTAAAGAAAAATTATGGTATTTAAGTTAAAATTACAAGATTTCTTTTGACTAGTTACATTCACATGACCGATTGTAATTGGTAATATGTGCCTGGAAATGGTTGGTGTCATTTCTACTTTTATACCATGGATTTAAACATGGAATTAAAAAATTGACTCCAACATGTTAACAGAAATCCACAAAAAAAAATTTGGAAATACAAAAATGTACAAAATGTTGACAACTGTGGACATGAGGCAAGTGGACATATTAAAATTTTTAATGAAAAGTCCATGTGGCATTTTTTGCTATCTTTTGTTAAATACTGCAAAAGTTTTCATTTAGTTAAAAACTTCGACAGATTTGTGAAATCCTGCTTTTTAAAAGAAATAGTCACGGTGTCCAAACTTTTAGCATAGAGGGCCATATCCCATTAAATAAACATGTGCAAGCAGGATTAAGATTATAAACAAAAATGACATATGGTGAGACTGAGTTAGTCCTTATAATTATATGATAGTTTTTTTGTTTGTAATTTGTAAGAGAAATAGTTTGTGGTGATTTTCAAGACTTTATAAATGTCTTATTCCATCATTAGAAATGACAAAATTGGATGAATAATGGCTAAGTTACAGAATAAAAGCGTTAATTTTATATTACGTACTTTACAATAATTAAAATGTTTTGAAAATATAATTTTTACTATTATTAATTTTAAGTACACCTACACCACATTCATTTTCCTACTTTTACACGTTAACAAAAGATTTATAAAACTTAATTGCATTCATGAAAATTTAAACTCTTTGAACAACCCTGTTAAAAAAAAGTTTTTGACTATAAATAACTCCCTTATATATGAGACATAACTAAAAAGTATTGATCATGCTTAAACACGACAAACATTTACAGACTGAGATTGCCTTTAACTCCCATTTGCTGTAAAACGGGGGGGGGGAGGAAGGTCTGGTCACGGATGGGTGAACTTAACTCAGCGTGACGCGTAAAATGTCAACAAAAGCAGTTATATAGAGATAAACTAAAAATCGATTAATTTAATTACGGAACATTCGATCGATCTGAAACTTTAATAACTTAATCCACCCCACAAGCCAAACCTACTGTTAAAATTTCAGCACTCTAGCAAGTCAGGAAACGTGTTTACGAGCGTTTTGAAAAAGTTGACGACAGATCTGGAAGCGTTGACGACAGATCCGGAAGCGTTGACGACATATACAGATCCGGAATCGTGCACGAGTTAATAGGACAGGGGCCTCAAAAATAAACAATACTATGTCACCAATTTTGCCATCAGATTTTGTACACATAACAGCACATAACTTCATCAGCCTTTAAAAATAATATCTATGTTGGTGAGCAATAAAATGTAACAAACTTTTAACATCATTTGTGATTGTTACAGAAAAAATCCAGGAATCACTTAATAATTTAAATTGAGTTCGCAGGCAAGTTAAAATTATAATGTGGGCCATATTTGGCCTGCAGACTGGACTCTAGGCACCCCTGCACTATGATCTCAACAACAGATGGAAACATAAAACTTACCTCAATGAAAACAACTCCCCAGATTTCATGAGAATTTCTTTACGTGTCATACTGATCTTGTGACCATGTCGCAACTCCTAAAATGTCAATATTACTTAGTTCAAGCAATTTTGGCATTTCTGTTTCAAAAAATGTGGATATAAGATACAACTGTTTTGCTACATAATATAAAATGATGTTTTTTTTACAACTTTTCAGAAAAAACGTGGATTATAAATTAAAGGAACTGAATTCAAAGTATAAGAAAATTAAATGTGCTTTATTTTGATCAAGTTTTAAAAAAACAAAAACATTCTGCATGGACTTTCTTTTTAAGAAATCTATTTCCCAATTTTGTTAGTTCTTCTTGATAGAGAATATTTAAAAATAAAATATTTTTGTTTTCTTTAATTTTTAGATGAAAAAGTTGTAGTCTTCAAAATTGTATCCCCAAAGCTCATTGGCCCAACTAAAACCATCCTCCCCCACTTTCTCACTCAATCCAGCATTCCTGTGAAATCTTTACCTCTGTAACTTTTTCGATTGAAGTAACAAATGTGTTGAGTGAATTTTCCCAGATGGCCAATTTGACAGATTGGGACAAGGCATTGGAATAGGTATACATTTCCAAGAGATGCTGTAGGTTGTCAGGATCTGATTCCTTGAGTTGAATGATGTCCCCTGCCAGGCTTGTTTTACCATTACTAAAGAGATCAATTTGGCTTTTCATTTTGACTGGATTTAACAGAGTCCATATTGATTCATTTAGCAATGTAAACAAAAAGTAACATTGTTTACCCAGCTATGAAATAAAATAGGGCTTTTTGATTTGATTTAGACTCATACAGCTCTGGCCAACGGACACTTTTACAACAAAGTAAAGATAACTTCATATATACATTTTGACTTCATTGAGTTTGACTGGTTACATATAATTATAAATACAGTCGAACCCACTTAACTCGAGCCCGGTTAACTCCCCACCCTACTAACTCGATGTTTTTTTATTGGAACCGCCAAATTCTCTTTGTCTTAGCATTTTCTCATCGGTTAATTCGATTTTTTTAAGTCGCAGAAACCTAATACCTCGAGCACAAAAGAGGGCCCAATTTGCAGCTTAATGTTGGTTAGCTCGATCCTCGTCTGTTCGCCTAGCAATGCACTTTGGCATTTTTAGTTCAAAACAGTGTTGACATCTCGCTTTCTTCGAGACTTGCGGCTATTGTGTGATTCTACGAGATTTCAATAAAAATTACCGGATGTTTTTACTTTCAATTTGATTCCGTGTGTGAATTAGTTCGAGTATGTATTCACCCGAGGTGCTCGAAAATCGCGTTAGCGGTCTTTAATCCGTCATTATTTCGCAGTGCATGTTATATTATTATTAAACTTAATTCATTTTCTGATGCATTAATCATTTTATTTTTTAAGATAAACGAACATCTTTAGAAATGAAAATAAAGGTTTGTATCGAGAATCGACGGTGGTTTTTATTTAATTAAATAAAAAATTATTATTCTTTTAAAAGTTCGTTGTTGCTTTGTTATGAGTAAGATACGTGACTGTGACTAACACGCGCGTGACGGTGAAATCAAATCATTTTCTTAATATTCCAGTATTTATATATAATATACATGTCATCACTGTTGTAGGTCGAATTCTGATAAGGAATGATTTTTTAAAAAATTCGCTTCGACTTAGTTGCCGGCAGAGGTCTAACACACAGTGTGCTGTGATCAACGGTCAAGGCCGCAATAGTTTTATTTATATTACAAGTTTGATTGACTGAGGAAATTCGAGAGCGGTCTGATAGTGACAGATATCCTGCACATCAAAGGCATTAAACTTAAAGTTACCATATTGATGTTTATTTTTTTTTAATTCGCTGATTCGACGGGCATTGCAAACGCGAGCGGCTGTGACATGCCACGCGCCATGGGACGAGGCGAGGCGAAAAATTTGACCTTAGTTTTAACGCATGCGCAGACAATTATAAACTGGTAACTTTTTTTTAAAAAACTAAATGAAATTAAAACATGACCACAGAGACGTAATCAAAGTCCTTTACTTCGGCATAAAATATATATATATATATATATATATAAAAATTCCCGACCAGTCATAACTTTTCCCGACTTTCGAGGCCGAGAATTTTTTTAAAAGAATTCCCGACTTTTTCCCGTTTTCCTGACTGAGTGGGAACCATGGTTATATTTAAACGGTCCTTAAAACCGAACGGTCATTACAACCTTAGGAAAGAGTGAAGAAATATTAGGGTCCTGATATTCCGATACGATTCCGATTAATCGTCCCATCACTAATTAACGCACATCATGTACATAAAGAAATTTCAAGCACATGTTAATATTTTGCCGCCATATTGGTTTTAGTTTAACTCGATCATCGGTTATCTCGACGCCATTTTCCATACCCCAACGCCGTCGACTTAACCGGGTTCGACTGTAATGCACATTGAAAAATCTGAATGATAAATAACACAAAGTCTGATATAAAATGTGTTTAGATTAGTCAATTAATTTTGATGCATAACAAAGCTTCACTTATAGGGGGGGGGGTGGGGGTGGGGGGTCTATGTAATCAACAACTTACTTTTACATACATGGCCAAAGAAATTAAAAAATTGTATTTTTTAAATTAATCTATTACAATTACCTGACATAGGTGAAGTCCATTTCTTCCCTTTCAAACAAAATGAGAGATGACGTATAGGGACCTTCAGCAAACTTGGACAGTATATTTAGAAGAGCATTTCTCTGAAATAAGGCTGACATGAATATTTCTTGGTATGGGTTCATACAATTTATTAACTCAATTGAATCAATTTGATAAAAAAATTTAAATAGCAATATACTTTACCTCGATTTCTGGTACACACCAAAATACAACTGATCCATCTCTGTAGTAAAATAATTTTTAAAAATATATCAATTCAATTTATAAACTTGACTAAATACGTTATAAATGACTTCCCACTCCCAAACTTATAAATTTTACATGTCATTTTATTTTACTCCTGATCATCATTAGTCCCTATCAATCTCTTAAAACAATTCCTATTTTTTTGGACCTAAATTTCGCTCCTAATGATTCTGGCCTAACAATTTGATCCATGACAAAAAGACCCAATTAATAGGGTCCTTGATGTAAAAGCCACCTGAATAAAAGGTTCTGGACGACAGGGTCACAGAAAGCTGAACAATCTATACTGAAGGGAGGGAGTTGGGATAGGCCAAATTTTGCTTGCTGTGTACTTAAGTAGTTCCCTAAAGAAAAGATTTATGAATTTAATATTGGAATGTTATAACTTGTGGCTTTAAAATCATTTAGAAGACAAAACAATGCATAGCCAATTGGATTGAGTGTTTAAAACAATGCATAGCCAATTGGATTGAGTGTTTAAAACAATGCATGGCCAATTGGATTGAGTGTTTAAAACAATGCATGGCCAATTGGATTGAGTGTTTAAAACAATGCATAGCCAATTGGATTGAGTGTTTAAAACAATGCATAGCCAATTGGATTGAGTGTTTAAAACAATGCATAGCCAATTGGATTGAGTGTATTGGAAAGTTTTCTGTATGACTGCCATAAAGTAGTCACACTTCCATAGAGAGATAGTTTTCAAATGTGTCATAGTTGGAGAGTGTTAAAATAATAATTTTTATGGTCCTTTTCATCAGCTGCCATATTGACATGGGGCTGAATTCATTTTTGTGTGTCTAGAGTCATATTGATGGGGTATTTTCATCAGGGGCTACATTGGTGGGGGCTCGTTTTGATCAAGCTGTTTTTTTGGGGGACCTTTTTTGTCAGGGGACTATAAGTCAGGACTCATTTGTCTGGTCCGAATATGCTGCACACCCCTAAAAAGCGAAATATCCCGGAAAGGGTTCTTCCCAACCTCCAAGAAATCTTCATTTAAAACAATAAACCCCCACTCCTCCAGCTATTAACTATTTTTTATTTTTCATTAAAACAAATTCAATAAGTTACTGTAAAGTTTCGGTAAAAGTTAATTTGGGCCTTACAAATAATGGAAATTTGCGTCTCCTGCTATATAGCTGCTTGACATAACGTTAAAGAAACTATTTTCCTACAGACAACTCTGTAATTTTAAAATGAGAAATGGAAAAATTAAAACTTACTCAAATACAAATATTTCTTTGGGTTTTTGTTCAATGTTGTATTTTCCCCTGACATGTAAGGCATCTGTAACATCTGTGCATAGGAAATTGTGGGATTATCATTTATTTTTTTAATAATTTATTATTATTTTTTCTTCTTTATATTAACAAAAAAAGGAGAAAAAAAACATTTGAGAGTTGATACTTACAGCAATTGGTAAAACAAACATTTAGTATTTACAGATTCCAATTAAAAGTCTGTATAGATTACATTTCAACTAAGTTGACTTGAGAATTATGAGATGCAAATATTTCTAACCTGATGGCAGTTTGCCAATGTTGTACAAGCCTTGTTTAATTAAGTAATTTTCTAATTGTTGAAGTTTTATTTCCTCAGCCACAGCATATGCCACAATATTATCGATTTGTATATTCTGAGAAAAAAACAACAATGCACAATGTAAGATTAATTCATGTTTGATAAGGAAATTGACAAGATTACAGTTTTCAGGGTAGTTGTTGTCTTTGTTTGAGTCCATTCACTAGCCTCCGTGGATTTCTACGTCTCTTACGGAGTAGTAAGTTCTAATTTTTCAGCTGCTTCTGGTCTTTTAATTCCTCATTACCCTCCTGATCTGGTGGGCTCCAGCCTATCAACTATCTGGGGAGGAGCTCAGTGGAAGATCAGAATCTTTGAAAGGCCAGGTCCAAAATAAAATTAAAGTACAGGAAGAAATTCCTGATAATAGCAGTTTAAAAAAATATATTTATAAAAGATCTAGTGACATGATAATCAACTGATTTATGGGAACATAATTGAATTACCACAATCTAATTATATACACCATAATTCTATGGGATATTAAAACAATGAAATTCTTTAACTTAAAACCACACTTCAAAGTTTTATTTTTAATCTGATCAGATTTTTTGCCATGCCATGTACCAATAAAAAAAATTATTTTAATCTTTCTGTAATTACCTTGGCTTCTTCTGAAAGTTTTGGTATTTTTTTACGAGCAGGACGTCGTATTTGTAGAGCTGACTGGTCTTTTAGCATTGCAGAGGGATTAGCAAGTTGAGAATCATCTAAAGAGTGGTTAAATCTTTGTATCCATCCTGACCCTGAAGCACTGTCATTATTTAAGTTTCTTTTCTTATAGTGATATATGCTTTCTCTTTCAGAAGATTTATGAAATTGTCTGAATTGTCTGAACATGATTAAACTAGAAGATTTGGTCTGCAAGCCACATGTATGAGCAAATGCATATTTTGTTGGATCATCTTTTAAAGTCATGAGGGGAGATAAATGTCCTTTTTTTGAAGCACTTGAAATGACCCTTGTGAAGGGCTGAGCTGTTCTCAACGCTGACCACATTGTTTTAACAAGCACAAATGTTGATTCCATTTTGTTAACTTTATTTTTGTTGATCACTTGTCTGGGATAAAAAAAAATTCACATACATTTTAAATGGAGTTCTAAGAGCAGGTTGCGATACAACTAATAATTGTACAAATAAAATAGTAATATTTCCCTTCAAATGTAATTAATTTTAAGTATGTTAACAGTGCATCTACTGTTTCATTTCTAGAAAATTACACTAGAAATACCGTATGTACAGGTGTTCCGAGTGATCTTGATGCTGATGAAGATCGCCGGCAAACATTATTTTTATTATTTAGAAGGCTTAATGAGTTATAATTTTATTTGTTCTGAGATTGTTTTACAATAAAATTTCTGAAGAGAAAAAGTTCAGAAGGAGAAGTACTAAGAAATATCTGAGAAGATATTAACAGCACTAGCATTGAATTACAATATCAAGAGAAATGTTGGATAACTTTTGGAAGAAACATGGTGGATAAATCTGATTACTAATAAATATATCAACAGTGGCCCCCTCATGCAACTCGTCGGTGCTCACATTGTGGCTCGTCTGTGTTTACATTCCGGCTCGCATAAAATTAATGAAAGATATGTTACAACGATTACTGGAAGATTTCCAAGCCATGTTCAATGACAAAAAGTGCTTCAAAGCGGCTCTCAACAATTTTTATATATTTTAAAATGGCTCTCATTTACTACAGGTCTGGCCATCCCTGAAATATAATAACTAACAATACAAATGCATGATGACGATGTAGTACAAGGTATAGAAATGGCAACTTAAATTATTTTAAAATAATGTTTGACTATAAATTTGTGTGACAGGTAATAGTAATACATGAATGAATCAGTGAGTGGGCAGGTCAGGCTAACCTTGTAAGATACAACTACAACTGCCTGAGCTAGAGAATTCTGGATAGCCCTGGTTTAATCTTTTAGTCAATTCTTTTGTACATAACCACCAGCGCTCACTCTTCTCAGGGACCATCAAGTCAACTTAGGTGCACTTGCGAATGAAAGATGAGGGTATGCTCTTATGCAAATTAGAGTGGACCATATAACAAATGATCTGGCATGAGCAGGAAACGACAGCCTAGTTACTTAAAGTTACTTAGCAAAGAATTCATTAGCTGAGGGGAGTTGGCATTGACATTTCCTTGTTAATGAGATTGACAGATCCCAATATTTTTAGCCGACCAATAGTACAGTAGATGATTTCTTTAAAGACATGAGTCTGAGAAAATGTATTCTTAATGAGTCAAATTACCTGGTCATAACTTGTTTTTTATGGTGATGGTAAGTGTTAAAAGTCCAGCTCAACTCTGGCCAGGGTTAGTTTAAAATAAAAAGCACAATTTTATAGATGTTAAGAAATGGGTTGAAAGTTGAAGAAGTTCATTCGATACAGTGGCGTCGCTAGGGGGGGGGGAGAGCTTCCCCGGGTGACACCCATCAGGGGGTGACACCCAAGCCTAAAATTTTACTGTGTATGATTTTATGTCAGGAAAAAAAAGAAGAAACATTTTTTTCATCTAAAAAGAAATTAAGAAATACAATGAAATACGTTAAATGCGAAAAGTTAAATTTAAAAAAATCAGTTAACTTGCAATAATAAAACAGTCCCAACATACAAAAAACATTTAAACAAATTAGGAAAAAAAGAAAAGAAACAGTCGCAGCAGAGAGATCTTTAAAAAAAGGCTTGCCATGAAAGAGGCAGTGTCTTATGTTTTAAAAGATATAAAGCCATTTGGGCTTTGACACACCGACAGCATGGACGATTCCCACCTCACGACTCCCTCCACCACAGTGGGGTGGGGGAAATACGATTTTTATTCCCCCTCCCCCACCAAAAAATTTTTTTGTTTAAATTTTAAAATCAAATCATGGGTTTTCTTTGTTGATGTTTTTCTAGAGGAAATTAATGAATTCAATTGAATTCAATGTATTTGAGTTAATATTTTGTTATATATATATTTATTAAAGATGTGAAAGCATTGATATGCATATTTATATACAGGTAGTCCTCCGGTTACGACGGTCCCATCCCAACTTACGCTGTTTCGTGGTTACGAACGCGCCCCCATAAAGAATAATATTGTGCGTTATTCCACATTTTAAAAAAAATTTTTTTTTACTTTTGTTTTTCATGGGGTAACAAATTGTTTTTTCTATTTGAAATAAAAAATTATTTAAAAATATGTATTATTATTATTTCAACCTACAATTTTCAATTGCAAATTTTTCTCATGGCGAAGTTTTCAATCAAGTCAGTAAAGCTAAGTAAGGTTACAAGTTCCTTTTCAATGCTCATTAGAGAGAGCATATTCAGTCTTTGTTGTCCCCTGCAAATTCTAACTCATTTTTATATTCTTTTCAGGATCGCTCTCAGCTGCAGTTTGATGTCATCATTGAGAGATAGATGCGAAGTGTGATGTGTACATTTGTAAAGGACTGTGTGAAATTTAGCTTATTCAAAAGTTGCAAAATTTTTAGCTCTGTGCACGTGTTTTGAGTTTCGCATTGGGCTACTTCCTTTTCCTTACCATGAGCCTGGGGCTGGACAATAACTTTTTAAAGAGTTCTGAAAATTGGACTAATTCTGAAGGTAAGCAGTCTTCAAAATCACTTGAATAGTCTTCCATTAACTTGGCTGCTGCCCATCGGATGGCAAAATTGCTGAGCTCAGTTAGGTTTGTAAGAAAGCCAAATTTCTCATGGATGTCTTTATATGCGCCTAACTGATGTTGTAGGACGTAAGAAAGTTTGTCAATGATTACAAGAAATGCCTCAACCTTGAATTTTCGTCTCGGGGAGATTACTGTTTTGGTGATGTCCCTTTATCAAAGTGAAGCTTTTTTTTTGTTTGTTTATTTTTTTTGTTGTTGATAGCATTGAAGATTGTTTATCCTTTTTTTAAATCACGGACTTGTCATTTCCTCTGTCTTCATAGGAATCAAATTAATAATGCTGTCTTTTAACAAACTCAATGAGAGACTTCCTTTCTAAAATTCTTTCCCAAATTTCAAGTAAAATAACGACCTCCAGTTGTTCAAGTTCCTTTAGAAATCCTTCTGTTTCAAATAGATAGTCACATGGCTGATTTTCGTTTGTTGCTAGTTCTTCCAGTGCTGCGATACTCTCATGGTATGAGTTATTAAGGTTCACCGAAAAAACGGCCCCGACAATTGGGCTCCGACAAGACGGCCCTGGATTAATAGATGGAGTAATTGTAAAATGTACAATCAAATATTATATTCGTATTTTTACTCACCTATTCAGTGTCAGGTTAAGCTCACAATAAACAATAATAATGACATCACAAGAGTGAATTTAATAGCCTTTACGCGAAATGGTACCAAGTCACGGTTGTATGTTGACAAGAAACAATATAATAACATCACAAGAAATAATTTTACAATTTTACCACTCTTTTAATGGTGAAAAAGTTGACAATAGCTTAAAAGCTTTTATGTGCAGTAGATAGGTTCACCGATTTCACCTGTTTTCATAGAAAATTTTTATTTTCTTCCTTTTAGTGCACTTTCTATATGTAAATAAAAGCGTGTCCTTTTTAAAAAAAAGATTTTTTTACATTACATGCATTTTATTTTCTACTTTTTAGTATCAACATTTTTTTAAATTGATTTTTCGACCTTATCAATTCAATTTAATTAGTTAAACTTCATTGTCAGTAACTTAAATGTGATAGTGGTAAATAGAAAGATTATTCATTACAAATTTATGTATAATACAAAAAAAAACATTTTCCCTAACTGAAAATTGAACCTCGTACCCCCATGTCGGCAATTGATCACGCTTATATTTCGGCCAGCAAGACTTCTTGTTGATAGTACTTTTTAAAGTTATAAAATAAAAACTCTTTACCACCCACATCTGACGTCAACACATTGAGATTAATTGTATCCCTCTAGGGCGAATTGAGGCATGGTTCATTGATGCAAGTGATAATATTTTATATAGACAAAAACTAAAAGTGCATTACATGTAATTTAATTACGGTACATCCGGTACATTTGATCGATCTGAAATTTTGATACAATGCATTGTCATCCACGATCTATATGTGGTAAAATTTTGAGATCTCTAGGATCATCAGAAGTGGTTTAATTTTACGTTACAAGATTTGAAGGAAGGATGGATGGATACAACATACAAACAGTGTGACTTAAATAAAAGCGTGTAATAATAAAATAATGTTTTGTTTTTTTTGCACGTAGAATTAAGAATTTTAAACTGCTCCACTAATGGTCATATTTTAAAACACCCAGGAAAGACCGGGAAACACTTCAAATAAATGAATTTTAGCTGTAGGCTCCGCTATGAATCCCAGCCTCTTCTGGGCCCCTTTGAAACAAAGGTGTTACATCAAGATCACGTGGGCAAGCTCTGGTTCCCTGATTCGGGGTTTGCAGTAAAGCTTTGATGTCGGTGTCTTACTAAAGACATGACAACACATCTTTCACCACAGCTCCCTCTGTTTCCCTGGCCAGCTGCTTATGCAAGATCCACCTCTGTGTAAAGAGGATTTCAGCTTATAGACTTCCTTGCAGGCATTCTTTGATGTATTGATGTAATGCTAGCTCATTGAATAGGTTCCCCAGCTCATGCTAAATATTTTGTTTGCGGGTGACAGCGATCAATGTTTCCTCCTCCCTCCCTCTACCCACTTGATTCTTCAAAGAAAACATCATTTGTTTACAAATGTACTGATGGGAAGAAAACATCATTTGTTGACAAATGTACTGATGGGAAGAAAACATCATTTGTTTACAAATGTACTGATGGGAAGAAAACATCATTTGTTGACAAATGTACTGATGGGAAGAAAACATCATTTGTTTACAAATGTACTGATGGGAAGAAAACATCATTTGTTGACAAATGTACTGATGGGAAGAAAACATCATTTGTTTACAAATGTACTGATGGGAAGAAAACATCATTTGTTGACAAATGTACTGATGGGAAGAAAACATCATTTGTTTACAAATGTACTGATGGGAAGAAAACATCATTTGTTTACAAATGTACTGATGGGAAGAAAACATCATTTGTTTACAAATGTACTGATGGGAAGAAAACAGGTGTCAGTGAGTGTTAGTGTCATTATTTTAAAATCACTGATTTAAAATTTTCAAAAAAAGATGTAGAAGAAATGCATTAGAAAAGATATAAATACAGAAGGATTGTCAATATCAAACATATTAAAAACTAACCTTGGCCAGGCTTATTCCTGATACAGTAATTTATCTAATTCTGAAGACATAAACCATGGATAAGCGTAGGATGCAATAATCTTCTATAAAGAAGAAGCGTCTGTATTAGATAAGGTTAGGTGGGGACTAATCTGGCCATATGTTGGAGGAAAAACACACAAAAAAACAACAATCTTATCTCTATGACTGCTTTTAAATACACTTTATTTTTAAAGTTAAAAAGTTAACCTTTTAACTTAAGAAAACACTAACAAAAAAACTTGTTATAAAGCAATAATTACATCTGATTATCGTTTGATGGAACATGGCAGTTGCCTCGACAAAACATGTTGGTTACTATGTTTATTTGGATAGAGTGACCTCCTTTGGCCAGAGGGAAAAAACGTGCATTGTTTTAATACGCCTATGAGTAAAAGAGCGAAAAGTAATATAAATCTGGGGTGGGCTCTCCCATCCCTGTATGTTTTTAGAAGACAGATTAATATGGTACTATTTGTTGTGCAGACAGAAATATGAATGATGAAATTAACCCGCAAGTTACAGGCCTCCATCTTTTACCTGATAGTCTTCAGTGCTGTAAATCATTGTAGATTTTAATTAATTTAATACCATTTGGATTTACATAATTCTTACATGTAGAACATTTGTACTGACCAGCAAATAATCAAAGATCTTTTTCCCTAAGATTCGAGACCAAGCCAAAAGACGGCTGTAAATTCAGCTTCTATTTTGCAAAAGTTTACCCAAAGGCTAGTGTTATTCACACAGCTGTGGGAATATTGCCTAGTGTTATTCACACAGCTGTGGGAACATTGCCTAGTGTTATTCACACAGCTGTGGGAACATTGCCTAGTGTTATTCACACAGCTGTGGGAACATTGCCTAGTGTTATTCACACAGCTGTGGGAATATTGCCTAGTGTTATTCACACAGCTGTGGGAATATTGCCTAGTGTTATTCACACAGCTGTGGGAACATTGCCTAGTGTTATTCACACAGCTGTGGGAACATTTCCTAGTGTTATTCACACAGCTGTGGGAACATTGCCTAGTGTTATTCACAGAGCTGTGGGAACATTGCCTAGTGTTATTCACACAGCTGTGGGAATATTGCCTAGTGTTAAGCTGTGGGAACATTGCCTAGTGTTATTCACATAGCTGTGGGAACATTGCCTAGTGTTATTCACACAGCTGTGGGAACATTGCCTAGTGTTATTCACACAGCTGTGGGAACATTGCCTAGTGTTATTCACACAGCTGTGGGAACATTGCCTCGTGTTATTCACACAGCTGTGGGAACATTGCCTAGTGTTATTCACACAGCTGTGGGAATATTGCCTAGTGTTATTCCAACAGCCAAAAAACAAATGTTACAGTTACACTGACTTTAAATTTGTAGCATACTAATCTATAGGCATAGGCTATAGGTCGCTTGCTTATCATGGCTAATGACTATTGTATTGAATTAGTGAATTTTAATTAGGCTTATTAATATAGCCTATACATGAACATCATTATTCATTATGATTAGTATTATTAATATTAATAGTTTTAATAATAATTTTTTTTACCTCTCTTTGTGTTAACCTTTGGAGAAAAAATATTCCATTACTGGTATGCAGTTATTACGTCTAATCTTAGTACCGGTCATTTTGCTATCTGTTGAAGTCAGCCATAAAAGGACTTAACGTTTTCTTGCCATACTGCTAATTATTTATATAGCATTGCTAATTGACATCTATTGGTGTGTAGGGTATAAAAATAATTAAAATGTCATATTAAATGTTTTTCAAGTGACTGGAATGCTTTTATCAATTTTAGCAAGAACCTGAGCGGACCTGCATATTTTTCATTAATCATTAATAACATGGATTTAGCTGTTATAAAACTATTATTAACTATTCCAGTGCATTCAACTTTATATTTTCATTCTATATATCATGAAGTACCTGTATTAACTTCATCATGGAAAGAATTTTACTATACTTGGTCTAAATTCTGTACTAATTCATAGTAGGCTAATTATTATTTTCCCCAAAAGCTATTAAAGTTAATTAAAGCATGCAAAAGCGTAAGACTTATAGAATAAGCGGGAGAGTCTGTAACAGAACAGATAAAATTAAACAGGCATGGGGAAAAATAATAAAATGTTTTATGGAACTTTAAGCCTGCTTCAGTGCTCATAGAATAGAATATGTAATACAAACTGCCAGCACCCTCATTGTGGTTTAAAGTTTAAAAAAAATAATTAATTAAATAAACGACCGCACTGGGATTCGATCCACCAATGCAACTACCCCTCGCCTAATCACTCATCAAAAATACTCATGATAAATAGTGATTTTTAAAAATCATAACTATTTATTGTTTAAATGGACACCAATGCAAATCTTATCAAAATCTTGTGTGATGTTAGAGCACTGGAGCCTAATTTTTTTCTGGCCTTCATCTTTGTCATGTGTCAATGCAACAATGGTGGCTCTGGGAAAACACCTTATTATTAATTATGTAATACACGTAGTTCTAATAAATAGTAGGCACTTGGATAAGACCGGAAATCCCCGAAAAAACTGGTATCCCATTTTCGTTATCGTTATTGTGACTCCGACTTTTTAATTTAACGTTGGTGGCGTTCTTTAGGAATTTGTTGCAAATTATAGACCAGAACGCACATTCTATTTCCGCCCAAATATTAAGGAAGACATGTTGACCTTTCATTAGATCCTTCATTGTTATTTTTTATTATAAGAGTTCTTAACTTTGAAAATTGAAGGTAAAAAATGCAATTTTCACTCAATTATATATTTCTTAAAAAGGTGTATTTCAAAATAAGAAGATATTATTTAGATAATATCATATACAATAACATATCCAAAATGTATTAAGTTTTGTTTACAGATGCTCCCCAAAATTTCTCCAGAAATTTTTAGTCACATGGGTCCCAAAACTATCTATTATCGATAAAGTTTTTTAAAACTAAATTTTGTAGGTAAAAAAACTAAAATTTTAAATTGAAATCCAGCTAAATAGGCAATGATACTGCATTTAAAATGAAGTATTAACAGTGTAACAACCCATAAACATATTCTAACTTGATTGCATGATTTTATTTGGATTTTTAGAAATTTTTTGAGTGGAATCATGCTTTTATTATATATTTTTAAAAAACAAAATTTTCACTATGATTTTTTCAAGAATGTTGCTAGCTTTACGACATGTCGTAACGCTTGCCAGGAAACTGCTGCAACGACTGTCGTAGCAGCAGACGATTCGATGGGATATTGCTAGTGCTACGACTAGTCTTAGCAGTAGACACTTCAAAAAAACTAAGTCGCTCTAATATCTTAACAAACTCTTCTTAATATTTTATACACATATATAATGCGATATTAATAGATCTTGGCTTATTTATGTATGTATTAATTCTAAAATCTCAATTTATTTAAATATATTAAATCAACGTATCCGCTTTACAGAATAACTTATAAGTAGTACAAAAATTACAATCACCAGGTTTGCCAACACCCTAATTATGGTTAACAGAAATATTTTATATAAAATAATAATTTTAAAAAAATTAAAATATTTTTTTAAAAAAAATTACCTTTAAAATTCATTAATCGGCTTACCTAGTAATCATGAAATTCGATTATGAGAACTAATGATTAGTATTAGCATAATATAATTAAAATACAGCTCTAGTCGTAACTGTAAGCACATGACATAGCATATTTTTACAACTAGTCGTAGCAACAGACGATTCAACGGGATGTTGCTAGTGTTACGACATGTCATGGCCCTAGCAACATCCCGTCGAGTTGTCTGCCGTTACTTTGTCGTAGCACCAGACACTTCGTTTTTTCAACAAGCCTTTAAATTTTAAATATATTTATTATTTATACAATCTCCTGAAAATTTGATACCCATATTGGTCCATATCTATAAAATTAAAAAAGTTGTGAGGGAAAGAGTACAGAATTTTGAAATTTGGGTCACAAGTTTTGGAATCAATTATACTAGACGCCCCGCAGCGTAGCATACGCCGCAGACTTGCTCATGGAGAGTGCAAAGAAAGTGGAGAAAGAATGGACACAAACTACAGCACGAAGAAATTAAAACAACGCAAGTGAATGTCGGTGGGGGGGGGAACTGCCAACTAATTGTTGGTTTCGAGACATTTGCAGGCGAAATTCTGTACACCCTTAACTTCTATGAAGTCAGCCATAAAACGATAATCGGTTTAAAATCGGAGTTACATAATCGATATTCGGTTTTCCCCCCAAAAAACAACAACACGCAATTAACAACCCTAAATTATGACTAACTTTCGCTAGGGTCGGCCAATCACAGTTATGTTTAAGGGATGGTAGCATTAAATGGGAGGCGGGTAACAACCTCAGTGTGCATGTTTTCACGTTTACTCGCTATTTTTTATTTACTTAGTGCTGCTTTTTGTGTCTGTACTCTCACCCCCAAACCGTTCTTTGCACTGTCTATGATGAGCAAGTCTGCAGGGTATGCTACGCCGCTGGTCTCTCCAGAGTTCCTTCTTTTCATTCACTCTGTCGTTTTCCCAAACCCACCCCATTTTGACAACTGTGTCTTTCAGGAAGTCTTCACCCGTCACTAAATCATTAGCGGTGTATGCTAAGCCGCGGGTCAGCTAGTGTTGGCAATAAGGGGGTAAAAGAACGGGCAGAAACAGACATTTTTAAGATGAAAAAAAAACAATATTTTTGCTGGCGCTTGAACCCAGGACCTTCCCCGTATGAGGCGGACGTGACAACCAGTACACTACGATGTCTACGAATGTCAAGTTTTCTGTGAAGGAACAATGCAAGTGAAACGCAAGGACCATTGAGCCATTGTTGGTCTCGATACATTGGTCAACCCCAGCAAGGGTCATTCGTCATGCTCGGTTGCACATACTTGCGTCGTGGTGTCTCGCATGGTCCCATGAAGAGAATTATATAATATATAGATAGATTATATAGTTTATATATAATAATAGGATAGGTTATGATGATCCCCTTTCCAGTCCATGACGGACTATGAGGCAAGTGATGTAGCGTTCACAAGTTTTTAGCCACCACCCACGAGCAGGGGAATGTGTGGCCAGCACAATGCCCCAGGGGCCTTGCCAGTACCTGGGCTCGAACCCACGACTCGGGATCTGCCTCGGATCAATTGTCCAGTGCGCTACCACTTAGTCTTATACTCTTAGACCATCGCACCCCTTAAGGATAGGTTATATAAGGGGAAAAAATCTACAAAAAAATTCATAACTCCACTTCTTTAAAAGTAAAAGATAGTTTTAGATAGTCTATAGTTCTATAGTCTATAACTATAGTGACTATAGAGTCTATAGACTATAGTATAGTAGATAGAAAGACAAAACAAGTGTTTTTTAAAAGGTCTTAGCAAGCCCTTTAAAATGATATATTATTTAATTATTTAAGCCATTAATAATAAACTACAGTGTCTACAGACTACATTATCAGCCTTATGAAATTCATATTATTATTATAAATGAATGCGTTTAACCTCTTAGTAACTGCGCAGGTTCAAATTCAAGGAGGCAGCCATTACTGTTATCTAAAAAGCAATACTGTTTACAAATGCGTAAAGTGACGGGACAAGATATTTCAATCTTATATATAAAATGCTTATTTTTTTAATTCATGAAAATATTTGATGCAGTTATTTTAGAAGAATTTGGGGTAAAAAACAATTATGTTCCTTTCTGCATTTTATAGACTTCTTAGTAATAATCTGTTATCAGATACTTGGTTTTGATTGCGTAATTATTTTTTATTGTATTGTTGAAGAATCTAATTTTAGATTTTTAATTTATATCTATCGCAAATTCAAATGTACAAGAAGCATTTACCTGTCAGAAAGTGGTAGCAAGGTGTCAACAAATTACAAAATGTGCTTTGGCTTTGGTTGTTGCTTGGCTCTAGTTGAAATATTGTGCTATCTTTCTCTTGTAACGGTTCCATTGTTAGGATCATTTTATGGAGCAGATACAATCTACAGGATATCAATTCATTTGATAATTCACAGTTTATTGATTGAATGCTTACCAACATTTTTGGTTAGTGTCAGTGTTAATCTAGTACAAGGACACTATAAATAATAAATACTATAATTATAACTAGCCTAAAACTAACTAAAAAACTGTAAATATATGTTTCAGTTAGTTAGTTAGTAAGCCTCATTTTTATTAGCCTTATTAAATTTAGGCCTACAGTCTACAGCGGTTCCTAACCTATTCGCCCCATGCACCCCTTCAGATGCCCAAAATCGTTCATGCACCCCCTCGTAAAACTTTCAGAAAATGCATAATAAACTATGTTTATTTTAGGAACACAACAATAGGCAACAGGGAATTTGGTTGAGAGATCTGATTTTTATGAACCATCAGTGATTTAAATCTGGGGACTGTTTTGGACAAAGCAACTCTCATGTCATCCTCTGCATTCAACTTATTCCTTGCCTTAGGTTTAAGCGTCAAAAGTGTGGAGAATCCTGTTTCACAGAGATATGCTGTGGCAAATGTGCCCTTTTTCGCTAGTTGTGGGTAGGAATCTAGCTGGGCGCACCAAAATGCAATCGATGTATATGTATTCCAACTGAAGACACTACTCAATACTTCTCTGATTCTCAAATCAATCAGGTCATCTTTAGCAAGGTCACTGTCATCAATGTTGTCAGAGTCACAGAGAAAAGGATTGCGAATCCAAAGGTTTTTCCTTGCAATTTCTTGACAGATATACCCATCAAAGGACATTTGCAATGTTGAAAGGTGCTCTGAAATTTCCCCTTTAGTGTTGTCAGGCAGTGATCCCTCAGTGCTTCCATCTGAAGCAGATATTACAACTTCACCCAAGAGTGGAAAGTTGGCCAAGTTGGACTTTGCTAGTCGTCGTTGGAATAGTGGCAGTTTCTTAAAGAAGGCTTGCAATCTCTCATTAGCATCCATTACAGTCACAGTAGGTCCTTGTAGAGATGTGTTCAACTCATTCAAGATGGAGAAGATATCAGCCAGGTATGCCAAGTAATGAATGAAATTTTGACATTCAAACTTCTCAGCAATGTCACTCTCTTTTTCTCGCAAGAAAATGGTATGCTCCACTCTCAGTTCTACTAACCGAGAAAGTATCCGTCCCCTGGAAAACCAGCGCACCCCAGTGTGGTAGAGCAGAACTTCATGCTTAGAGCCCACCTCTTGACAGAACAACTTGAAGAGGCGGTGGTTCAAGGCATGTGAGCGGATAAAATGTACAACTTGGACTGCAGTAGAAAGAACTGACTTCAAGGTTGGATGAAGAGTTTTGCATGCCAGGGCCTGACGATGATAGGATACAGTGTTTAGTGACAATATCTGGAACTTCTTTCTTTACAAGTGCTGAAAATCCTGACGAGTATCGAAGTATCTATCAAAAACGTTGTATATGGGCGCCCTTTGACGCGACATGCTTTGCTTATGGTTTACATTTTCAGATTATCAGTTTTTTTCTTTCTTTTTTTACCTTCATCTTTTTTTTTCTTTATCTTTTTCTCCCCCCCCCTCCCCTCTGAATCGTTCATGCACCCCCTGGAACCTGCTCATGCACCCCTTGGGGGTGCATGCACCACTGGTTAGGAACCCCTGGTCTACAGCCTACATTTACATGTAGATATGACGGCAGACGTCCGGAAGTATTCTGACAATTCTGTAGTTTATTAAAATTTATTAATTATTTTTTAAGTCTACTTTCTGTTTCAAAGTTATCAGATAACAGTTCTCAATTATTTAAAATGTACCCCTCGGCTACATAATTGAGCTATTGTTAAATCAAGATCGAGGTTAGAAGACACACACAATTTTATTTTGTCCGAAATGTCAATTGTAGACTCTGTAGAGTCACTTGGAAGTGTTATAGTTATAGTATAGCTTAAATATTTAATATTTATATAATGGATGTTGATAGCGTTACGACATGTTGTAACACTAGCCAGGAAACTGCTGCTACGACTGTCGTAGCAGCAGACGATTCGACGGGATGTTGCTAGCGTTACGACATGTAAGTCTGTACTTAGATCGCTTGACCGAGCTCATCGTGACACGTAAAATGTAAACAAAAGCACGCCGGTGCTTCGACGGGTCGCCTCAACGCATCAATTCAAAATTTCACGTGGACAAAAAACAATAACAAACAGTGAGTTTGAATTACATACGTTATATAAGGATAAACTAAAAATACAATACATGTAATTTAATTACGGTACGTTCGATGGATCTGAAATTTTGATACGATGCATTGTTAGGTTAGACGGGTCCGTGTGCCAAATTTCAGCTCGATCGGATCACGGGAAGTGGGTCATTTTTTACTTTTGTTTTTCCGCCCGCCCATGAGATGACGACAGAGACGGCCGCGAAGTTAATATAAGGGATTTAAAAATAGGATTTGAGGATTTATAATTATAAAATACTTTGTGTACATTTCAGCAAGTTTAATATTTTGTATTTATCAAACAAGGATAAGTACTTGGGCTTTTGACAAAAAAAAGTCGACACGGCGTAGGCGCCCTACAGCTGTAGTGAGCCCCGTAGGCGCCCTACAACCCCTATTATAAAATACTTTTTGTACATTTCAGTAAGTTTAATATTAAGTATTTATCAATCAAGGATAAGTTAGTTGGGCTTTTGAAGAAAGTGGGCGCCTTAGGCGCCCTAAAAATAGTAGGCGCTGTAAGGCGCCACGGCGCCCCGCGCAACCTAGTTGTCCATGTTAATGATAATGTTAGACTGACATGATTCGTCATGACATAGTTAATGAATAATGGCATAGACTATAGAGTTCACATAGAGTCATAGTTAGTATAGTTACATTTAAAATAAACAGAAATCTATTTTAAAAAATAAAATAGTAATAGTTAAAGACTTAAAATAAAAAAAGTTTGATTAAAATAATCATCAAAATTATAAAATAATTAGGCATATATTGTTAATATTAACCAAATAATGCAAATGAAAGGTTTAAGATTAAATGCAAGGAGCAACGATAACAAAGACCACTGTTGCTATGGCTATAACTGTATAGACTGTGTAACTGTATAGACTATAGACTATGATATAATATTTGATTGCGAGATAATGAAAAAAGCAACTATTTATTAATATATATATATAACGATACGTTTAAATAATTATAATTTATAATTTATTATACAAAGTTTTGTTGAACTTAGTGCTAAATAATTTTTTTGGTATAATGTATAAGTATAAGCACTACACGATCAATATTCGTTTAAAATCCCTTTATTTATTTTTTTGGACAAAGGCTCACAAAATTAAATTTTGTGAAAATTGCATAACACTCTTGTTTCTTTCAACAGAGACAAGCCATACCATTTTTCAGCCTCATATTATATGTCTTACTATTGTTCATACCAATAACTTTAACCCCATGGATTGTCATTTGGATTTATAGCAAAATTATATTCCTGACTGAGCCATTTCTTAAAATTGCTGAGGTAAGTATCTTCTGTCATTTTATTTTAGGTTATTATAACTCATTAAATAATTTCATAAAATTTGTATTGCATTGCATAAAGGTATATAAATAAATATGTATCTGATTTCAAACTTTTAATTTTGAAAAGTGGAGCTTCTGCTATATTATGAAATATGACATTCTTTTCTACTACTACCGGTGTTGTAATACATGTGACTTCAAATTTTACTAAAAATTATTTCAAGATTTTCCTTCATGGCTGAAAGCACCATTTTTAAGAACTTCCCTTAAATTGCAAATTTCCTTGTCACCAATGTTCCCTTTTAAGCATCACGGTCCAGCAGATATCTGACCAACGCAGTGCAGCAGTATATAATTCTATCACAGCAAACTTTGATAAAATTATATAATTTCTGTATTTGTGGGGTGTAAAATTTTCAAAAAATAATGCAACTTTGCATACGAGTTTGTTATTTTGCACACAGAACAACGAATATTAGAGGGAACATTGCTTGTCACTATTTCTGGATGTTCTGCATCAAATATTGTTGATGTCATGTGACTTGTAACTGAACAATTTCAGTATTACTCACTGCATTTAGTTTAAAAGGTTTTTAATTTTTTTATTAGTAAAAAAGCCAAGTCAATAGCATTTTCATCATCATCATTTGTCCTTTGAGTTCCTTGTGGAACATAGGGCCTCTGTCAAAGCTCGCCACTCTACACGGTCCCTTGCCAGTCGCTTCAGTTCTTCCCAGCTCTTCCCAGTCCTTCCAGCCTCGTCCAACATGCTCCGTCTCCATGTACGCTTGGGTCTTCCTCGTTGTCGCTTGCCCTGGGGGTTCCAATCTAAGGCCTGCCTAGCCCTGCTGTTATCTTTCCTGAGGGTGTGTCCAATCCATCTCCACTTTCTTTCCATGATTTGTTGTTCTACTGTTCTTTGTCCACACCTCTCCCACAGCTTGGAGTTTTCGACCTTATCGAACCATTTTATTTTCAGAATATTTCTAAGGCATCTGTTAACAAAGGTCTGGAGTCTATTTTTTGCTGTCTCTGTCGTCCGCCATGTTTCGGATCCATAAAGTAGGACCGTTTTAACATTGGTGTTAAAGATCCTTACTTTTGTTTTGACAGAGATGTGTGTAGATCTCCAGACCTGTTTCAGATTGGCAAAAGCCTGTCGCGCCAAATTTATTCTTCGTTCGATGTCCTCATCTGTTCCCCCTGCTACACTGACCACACTCCCAAGGTATACAAAGTTGTTAACTTGCTCCAGGTTGCGGTTTTCTACTTGGATGACTCCATCTTGTAGGAAGTTTATTTTCAAAAATTTTGTTTTTTGAATGTTTATCTTGAGTCCTACTCTTTTCCCAGTCTCGCTCAAGGCTGTGACTTTGTCTTGCATGTCTTGGAGTCTGTGGGACAGAATGGCCAAGTCATCAGCAAACTCCAAATCTTCTAGTTTTTGCATTAGGTTCCACTGGATTCCTTTTCCTGAGCTTGCATAAGCTTCTTTTGTGACCCAGTCTAACACAAGAAGAAACAGAAGTGGTGAAAGGAGGCATCCTTGTTTGACTCCAGTTGTGACATGGAATTCATCTGTTAGTCTACCATTATGTACTACTTGGCAGGTGAAGTTTTCGTACAGATTTCGGATGATGTTAGTTATTTTATTTGGTATTCCATAGTGCCTCATTATTGACCATATAGTTTCTCTATTTATGCTATCAAAGGCCTTTTCAAAGTCCACAAATGTGGCATAGAGTGGAGATTGCCATTCAATAGATTGTTCTATAATTATCCGGAGTGTTGCTATTTGGTCAATGCATGAACTTCCTTTTCTGAACCCAGCTTGTTCTTCTCTCAGGAGATCATTGCAGGCATCTTTTATTCTGTTTAGTATTGTTCTGCTAAAGACCTTGCTTGGTACTGATAGTAGAGTAATTCCTCGCCATTTCTCACATTGTGACAGATCCCCATTCTTTGGAATTTTAATCAGTAAGCCCCTTTTCCATTCTGCAGGAGGGGTTTCAGTTGACCAAATTTTGTTGAAGATACTGTGGAGTTGGTTGATGATTTCAGCTCCTCCTTCTTTTAGGACCTCCGGTGGTATGTTGTCTACACCTGCTGCTTTCCCTGTCTTCATTTGATTGATGGCCGTCCATATTTCTTCTTTGGATATCTCTTCCATATTTATGTCCAGTGTTTCTCCTGTGGTCAAAACGGGTGGGTTCAGAGGGGTCGGTCTGTTTAGGACTTCCTGGAAATATTCTTTCTAAATTCAGCATTACTCATTGCATTTAGTTTAAAAGGTTTTTAATTTTTTTATTAGTAAAAAAGCCAAGTCAATAGCATTTTAGCTTTCATATATCAACTTTTATCATAGTGGTACAGCGATGTAGTTTTCATTTCCTATGAAATTCCCTAGAAAACAAGCACTAAGCCACCCACTAAGAGTTATTATTAGGGCTGTTAACAATTAATTTAAATTTAATCGTTAACTTTTGAAAAATGAACGATTAATTAATAGTTAATTTCGATTAAAAATTAAATCCAAAAATTAAAATTTATGATGTCATAAGTAACACTTATTAAACGTTCTTGTTGAAAATCTAAATAACACTAGAATGTCTCCTTTATATGTCATCCTTTAACCAACTACGGAAAAGGACAAGTGTGTTGACATTATTTGGTTCAAGTGATGAGCGGGTCTAATTGACAATATAACCAGCCGAGCTGAACAATCATTCACAGGGAACTGAGGTAACTGTTATGCACAAAACGGTCTTGGCAATGAATGACATTATCGGATATCTGTGTTCATTAAGTTTCCACCATTGTAGAGGGTTAATGGATTCAGGAACTTTCATCTCCATTTTGTAACGCAGTAATTGATCAGAAGAGCTGTTGTCGTTTTCTGTCTATGAGTCATACTCCATTACTGCCATTAGTTTAATACGCTTTTCATTTGGTTTGATAAGTAGGTGAAGTGTTAGAACCATGGTAGGCAAACTTTATCAACATTTTGAACATTCCCGTCAGTCAATAGTTTAAAACCAAAATAATCGTGTAATCGTCAGGAAAATTATTATTTATCGGCCGCTGTTTTTTTTACTTTTTGACTTCCAATAATTTTTAAGTGATGGGTTGATTAATCGTTAAAAAATAATTTAATCATTAAAAAATTTTTACGATTAATCGAGAAATTAATCGTTTTATTTCTGCAGCCCTAGTTATTATATCTTTAAACAAATATGCTGACCAAAGAGAAGATTACATATAAAATAGAAATGTTTTACAGTTACCAAATTTTTAAAAAATATCCCTAGGTCATTGTTATCCTAAACTTTGTTATGCGGATGAGTCAATCAGCTGCGGATGAAATTGAAAGAGATGAGAGCTCATCCATAAATTATAAGGTATGAAATATTTACTATAAAATTGAATGTTATTATTTTTATTTTAAAATAAAATATATTAATTTATATCTATATATTAATTCACTTAAATGGGCACGTGCAAATGAGCATGACGAATGATGCAACAATGCTTCTTGCGTTCACTTAGTAAATGTATAACATATAAACAGGGTATGAGTACTATGAGTTAGCCTGACAGGCTAACTCATACCCTGTTTATATGTTATACATTTACTAATTTATAAGCCTGGTTGCTTTCACTTGCATTGTTCCTTCACAGAATAACATATGATTCGTAGTGTAGTGGTTATCACGTCCGCCTTGCACAAGGAAAGTCCTGGGTTCAAGCCCCAGAGTGAACAATTATTACATTTTTTTTCCTGCCCGTTCTTTTCTCCATTTTTTTGCAAACATGACTAACCCTAGGGTCGGCAAATCACAGTTTATGGTTGGCAAGGGATGGTAGTAAAGGTTGGGGGCAAGTAACAACAACCGATATGCATATGTTGTCACGTGTGAATCACATGATTAGTGACAGAGAGGTCACGTGAGAGAAAGAGCAGGAAAGGAGTTGGGGGTGTCAGAGATTTCGGTGTGTCAATGGCGGATTGTGTGGCTCAGGACTCCACGTTGTATAACCTCAACTTAATATTTCTGTACATAGTATACATATTAAAGTTGTTTTATTGAGACCAATTCTTCAGAGGATTATTGGATGCAAGGTTATGTATTGAGAGAACGCCTACAAGATATATTAATAAGTAAACCATTTACATATGTCTCCACGGTTACTCGCTTTTTTTTCCATTACTTTGTGCTGCTGTTTGTGTCCGTTCTCTCCCCCCCCCCTCCCCCCGTTCTTTGCACTATCTATAATGAGCAAGTCTGTGGCGTATGCTACGCCGCGGGTCGTATCTTGTATGTATAATTCATGGTATTATCCACTCATGAAATAATTAATAATTGATTTATCGTTTATTACTACTAGTGCACCCTCTTATTCCAACATCTTAGTTGGTAACTTAAGTTCACGCTTTGTATCAGGTCTGTCGAGTTTAAATAAATCCAGCTTTTCTGGTCAAAAGTCTCACTTAACATTTTTTAATGTTTTGTTCTATGGTTTGCATTAACCTTTGTGTAGTAGAGGTTTCTTTTCTTGATATCTATTGGTGACTTCCATGTGCTTTTTGGCCTTTGCTGCATACAGACATTTCTCATAGGCTGAAACTTTGGGTGGCCAATGAATATTTAACATTACCCCTGATGTATTTATTTCTTCTTTTCCAAGTGTTGTCTACTTTATTTAGGAAAAAAACTTGTGGTTTAAGGCTTAATGTAATGTATGCATCAGTTGTCGAAAGAGTTAATCTTAGTTGTCTGAAGAGTCTGTATCTATGAGCAGCCTTGCGTCGTATGGTCCATCAAGAATTTGAGCATTTTTTAACTATGATAGCAATAGTGCCACAAAATGTTCTTGACCTAAAACTTCAAATTTCTTTAAAGGTATATTTGGAGTGATGTGTCTAAATTCCTACTGTTTTAGTTGAAAAATTCTTTACTGTAAAACTGTGGTGCATTTCGGCTTATTATGTTGTTTTAGGTTGCGATGACTTAAAATGAATAATCACTTAGAAACTTTGCAATATTTAATGGAAATAATTTATTTAGAGCTTCTGTAATAACCAGCAAAAAGTACAATAAATAGTCTTTGCAAGTAAAATATTTAAAAAAAGGAAAATATCAGCTTCAATCTTTTCCAATGGACTCATAATTCACAAGCTATCATGATCTTATTTTCATTTTGCTAATATTTTAATAATAATTTCTATTGCTATTTGTTTTTTTGCAAAGAATAGCTTCCCATAATGTCTCTTAACACTATTACCTGACTGATAGTGATGACTTTGATAGAATTCAAGCAGCAGAAAATATAAAATGATTCGTTAACTTATTTTCAAATTCATAGATATTTAATTTTTCTGTTACTATTTTATTATATTATTTATTAAATGTATACCATATTTTTGTTTTATATTAACTGTTGTATTTGGCTAATTTTCAGGGAGCAATTCTGTTTGCATCATCATTATGTTATGCTGTGACTGCATCATTAGCTCATGATATCTACCAAAGTGCCGAATCAAGTCAAGTTTTGTAAGTTTATCAAACTTTACTTAATATTACAATGTATTTAATTTGTATACTTAGTGAGTTTGTTGACAAAATTATTTTTTTCAGAATCACATATTTAGTTCATTCTAAATTATGAATTTAAATTTTACTTGTTAAAAATAAATAAATGGAAAATTACATGATGCATATTAGTTTATTTTAGGGCTGCGGAAATTAACTATTAATTTCTCGATTAATCGTTAATTGAGATTAAATAATTTTAACAATTAAATTATTTTTTAACGATTAATCGACCCATCACTTACAAATTATTGGAAGTCAAAAAGTTTTAAAAAATAAAAAAATATTGGCCGATAAATAATAAATTTCATCACTTGAACCAAATAATGTCAACACAATTGGCTTTTTGGGTAGTTGGTTAAAAGATGACATATAAAGGAAACATTCCAGTGTTATTTAGATATTCAACAAGAACATTTAATAAGTGTTACTTATGACATCATAAATTTTAATTTTTGGCTTTAATTGAAATTAACGATTAATTAATCGTTAATTTTTCAAAAATTAACGATTAAATTTAAATTAATCGTGAACAGCCCTAGTTTATATTTATATATAAAATATACAGCTGTTTTAAAACCCTACTTCTCCCTGTATCATTCTATTAATCCATGCATGTTGTGCTCCTTACACTTTTTATTTGCCATTTCTTGTTTTTATTCTGGTATTTAAATTTAAACTCTTGTTCATCAATACATTTTAACAATATTTTTAAAAATGACTTGAACCAGAATTATATTTTTTGCAGATGCCTATTTGTAATTTTTTTCCTCTCCATTGCTCTTCATAATATGATGTGGATGGCACATGAAGGTACAGTAGAACCCACTTAACTCGAGCCCGGTTAACTCGTCAGCTCTATTAAGTCTACGTTTTTTATTGGAACCACCAAAGTCTCTCTTTTTCTTTGCATTTTCTCATCGGTTAATTCGATTATTTTAAGTCGCCGAACCCTGATACCTCGAGCACAAAAGAGGACCAATTTTTCCACTTAACGTTGGTTATCTCAATCCCCATGACCAATCGCCGGCTTTTGAAAATGTTAGATGGATGTGATTTTTTAAAACCAATGGAAGGCATCGAATTTCTGCCTCGCCAGGTCTGCTGGTGACGTCACAGCCCGCTTGCGTTCATCTCTCAGCGCTGTGTTACTAACTTAAATCGCCAGCTTTTGAAAATGTTACTTATCGATAGTGCTGAACCGATCTGTTCGGCTATTCAGCATCGGCCGATTTTCGTATACTCAGCAATCAGCTGCGTAAGTGATGCCGATGCCGAGTATTACATAATTGCTCCAATAGCAAAGATGCACGCAGAATCGCATTTCTAAAACATTTCGTTTCGTATGGAATAACAAAATGTACCGTGTGCAGACTTGTTGTCATTGGCAACCATTCATCCTTCAACCTCATTTTGACTCTATTACTACTGCTTTGTTCTCATTGTTTCATTCATAAGAAGTGGCCATGTGCAAAAGCCATTTAACTATTGGTTAGAATTAATTAAAATGTGTCAAAGTTGAAGGTTCAAAAGGAGTTTATAACGAAGTGATTATTCGGAGATATCTCTGTATAACGCTGGGCATTATAGACAGATATTTCCCATGATTCTTAGCGTCATACGCAAATGTTTTTGGCTGGTCATGTGACTACTTGCCGATTTGATATAAGATTTTTAAAAATTCATACCATTCATGAGCTTCTGTGGTCTCAGGGTTAGGGCATTAGATTCTTGAACTTTAAGTGTCAAGTGGAGGTTCGAGTTTCGATTGAGTCTTTTTTTATTTTAAGGTTGTAGTTTCCTCTCCATTATCTCCGTATAACGCCTCCCGTTCCTAATTTATTTTTATAATTTATAGAGAAGAGTTCGCTTTGTCATGAGTCATGTTTAGGTCATGATTGATGTGGCGGTGCCTGGGGATTGTGACAAAATGAACCCCACTGTATCGATAATCGACGTTGGTTTTTATTTTATATTTGTAAATTTCTGCTCTTAGTTGGTGCACATATACCTTTTGTTATTAGCAAACATGTACACTGTATGTACATTTTTATAGCATGCTGATGGCTTCATCAAACAAATAACAGCAATGCTGTTGTGTAAAAAAAAACTCCAAAAAATGTGCATGTACATTCTCATTTATCAACGCTAGTGCTGAGACGATACCAAAATCATAGGGTGCTTACTGTAAACAAGGCTCCCCAGATTTTAAAATATATAACAGACTACAGACAGTTGACCCACTCTCAATCTCCCACACCATTGTTGGTGGTTAGTCTGATTAGCATCAAGTTACCGAAGGAATTCTGAGTCCATTGTAAGCTGAGGGGACGGACCCAAGGAAGATTGTTAGGAAGAGAATGGTTTGGGGACAATGAGGTGATGTGTAGGTTACACGGGGCGGGTTAATTATTAGTGTAGCTTGTAAGGAAAGTCACGCAAGTGCCTTTCAAGGCACAGTATCGCTCAATCTGGGAATCACCGCAAGACGGAAAAATACGGTGTCACTAGCGGACCCCGCGTGGCGGGCAGGAGTAGATGAATTCATCAGTTATTTACTAGGGAAAAAAAACTACGCTAACGGAACAAATGGTTAGATTTTAACTTAAACGGTCCTTAAAAAGGAACGGTGAAAGAGTGGAGAAATAGGGTCCCTATATTCCGATGCGATTACGATTAATGGTCCCATCACTAATTAATGCACATCATGTGTATAAAGAAATTTCAAGCGCATGTTAATATTTTGCCGCCATATTGCTTTTCGTTTAACTCGACTAATCGGTTATCTCGGCGCCATTTTTCATACCCCAACGCCGTCGACTTTGGGGACGCGGTGGTCGAATGGCAGCGCGCTCGACTGGCGTACCGATGGTCATGGGTTCGAATCCATGTGAAGGCAAGGATTTGTTCCCAGGGCCTAAGGCGTCCCTGAGTCACCCAACTCCGAATAACACTAGTTAGGCGGCTGGGTTAATGCGTGGAACCCACAAAGCCGTGGCCTGTGAACGCTGCATCACTTGCCAACAGATCATCTGTCATGGTCTGTGGACGCAATTATCTTCTGCATAGAAGGAGCGTCTGTATAGATAAGATAAGATAGACTTAACCGGGTTCCACTGTAATTGGGAAATGAACTATAGCATTAAGTCTAATCATATGCTATGAAGAACACTATTTTTGTTTTCAAATCCCCTGAAAAAGACATTTTTTCTTCGTCAGGTATCATCAGTGACTGTGCATTTACTTGCCTTGCAAATGTTGGAATTTTGTACATTATGTTCACAGAAACTGAACAAATCAGTTCCCCACTTGCTGAACCTTTAACTTGGAAACAGTATGTACCTATTACCTATTCAATTTGTGCCTTTGATCAATGCTTATTAAATAAGTTATATTCCTAAGCTTATATGTTATTTTTAATTTTAGGTGTTTGTATTTATTATTTAGTACATGTATTCATGTATACATTTTTTTTTACATTTCAGAAGCTTTCAAACTAAGCTTAGTGTTGTGAACATAGTCACGTCTATTATCTTTATGAAGTTGGGCAAGTATAGCATAATAATACATTGGCTCTTATTTTAACAATGAAAGTGTAATTCCGTGTACTTATTTTGTTTTGTTTATTTATTTTTATTTTGTTAGTTTTCATGGTAGAGTTTAGAGAAAGCTAATCAAGTCTAAAAACTTAACTTTAACCCGGAACAATCTAATGTAATTTATTTAGGGCTGTTATCGATTAATTTAAATTTAATCGTTAACTTTTGAAAAATTATCGATTTATTAATCAATAATTTCGATTAAAGCCAAAAATAGAAATTTATGACATTAAACTGAACATTTCTCACGGACATTGAAAATTAAGAATATTTTGAACTAAATTTTATGACAATGTGTTGATACTTGATCGGATGTTTGTCCTGAAGGTGGTACGTCAGCGATGTATTTGATCCTTTAAAAGAGAATTGTTTATCGCAGTGAACACAGTAAACTTTTTCACCATCTTCGACTTTGCCATCCGCAGTTAGCTGAAAAACAAAATTTTTGTTCAACTTTCTAGTTATATGTTTAAATATAAATGCGCTGATGCTGTCAGCCATTTTTTAGTTGACGTCTGCCGGCAGAGGCTGCGTTAGGTACACGCGAGGCCTGGTGCAACAATGACCCCGCGCCCCCCCCCCTAGGTTAGATCAATTCTGGCGCAAACTCAGTAGTGCAATATCTGCCGGCTCTTTTGTTACTAAAATATAGTCTCAAGTCTGAAACGCGATTGCCCCAGCTGCCACCCCCAAAGGCCGCTCCGTGTCTGCCACATAAAGTAATAAAAATAAATTATAATATTACGCGGGAGAAGTTTGTACGTAAAAAAATATATAAAAATTATTATTAATAATTAATTATTTATTAATAAAAACATTTCAAAATATTATAAATATTTTCTTTAATTTTAATTGAATTTTTATCGATTAAAATAATTTTAATCGATAAAAAATTTTAACGATTAATCGCAGCCCTAAATTTATTTAATTATCTATGGAAGTAAAGTTAAATTCATCATCATGCTAAAAATAAAACTAAGATCCTCTACAAATTACACTTGAAATCCTATTACAGATAATGCACAACTAGCAATCAGCTTCCTGAAAAGATTTTTCACGCCACTCTTCCTCGGGCTATTTGTGATTCGTCTGTATAGTATTTTATTTATTGTGAAAAAAGTCACAAGAAATTTCTTTCAAGGAGAGGTAAGAATTAAATAAATTTAGATCCTAAATTTCAAATAAATTATAAATACTGAATAAGGTACTGATACAGGTCACCCTGATTTTGTGTTTTCCAAATGGTATAAATACAGAAAGAAATCACATTTTTACAACCCCTCCTCCCGTGTTGCATTGCACCCAGACTTTTTTCCCTACCATGAGCTTTTGACTCAAACACCCCCCCCCCAATGTTCTCTCTAAGGGGCCGTCCATAAAGTACGTCACGCTATTTTTGACCCCCCTCCCCCGTCACAAATCTCTGGACCCCCCCCCCACACTTTCGATAATTTTTTTTACTTAACACCTAATTAAAATATTTAATTTAATACTTAAATTAAACTTCACCATTAAACTGTATTAAAATATAAACTTTCCAATTAAAAGTAGGGATGTACCAGATTAAAATTTTGAAATCCGACCGGAGTTGAATTCGGCCGGAAATCCGGCTGGCGCCGAAATCAGATTTCTTAAAATGGCCGGATTCCTGATTAGCCGGAGCCATTATGAATATATATATAAATTAGGAATCTACCGGCCAGCCGGATTTATAAAGTGAAACCTGCCGGAGTCGAAGCCAGAGCCGGATTTTTTTTTAAATAGCCGGATTCCGGATTTGCCGAAGCTGGAGCCGAAATCCGTACACCCCCACTTAAAAGAACTATCATATTATTAAAATGACTTTAATAGTAGAATAGTTAATTGGCAACAGTTTTCACAGTTATTCAATGAAATAGTAACTCAATCTAGATCAAAATTTGAAAAGAAAAATTGCAAAAATTACACTTGACAATTGTATAATACACATAATTTCTCTGCTAACTTTTCATTTACAATGAGTGAGGTTAAGTTTTAGATAATCTTCCGATTATGCAATCTATTGACACAGGATAATAAGTAGATTAGCGAAACTTGACCTCACCCAGAGATTAAATAATACAAAGAAAACAAAACAATTTGACTTTAAAAAAAAAGACTAGATTGACAAATTATGTGACCAACTCTTGTGCTATATTGAATCTGTTTATTATGGTCCTATGAATTATGTTTCATTCAAAAATATTCACTGTGCATCATCTTACAACGGTGAAATGAAGTTTTCATCCATAGTTACGACTGACATCATTCTTTCACCATCATCGTTTCCTGGAAGGATAATTGCAGACAGATCAACTCGTCCTCATCTAGCCACTCAACAGCCTCTGTATGTGCATTTTCTCTTCTGGCAATAACTGCCATATGTTCTCTTTGCCTTCTAGAAGTGATTCTCAAAGGATGGATGCTTTTTATCTGAGTTGATCTGGAACAGTTTGGGTGGGCACATTCTCCTGAGCTCTGTGTTGTCCTGTATGTTTCTTCAAAATTGTTTGTGAGGCTAAATATAAGTGACCTAATTTGCAAAGTAGATCAAATAAGCTGGTAATCATATGGTTGTACTTTGAAAACTCCTGTTGATTTTGGCATAATGTCATCAAATTTGAGAGTTTGTGCTACAATCAAGGATGGACATTTATGAGAATCTGCATCTTTCTGAAGCTTTGAGTCCATCAACTATTTGGTTGATTGGGATTGGAGGAGGGGAAGAATCTTGAAGGTAAAACGTTGAAATATGAGCTTCGTGCTTTGTCGCAACATATCATGTCCTGATATTTAACAATTTGAGTGAAGTATTGGCTGGTGCGAACATGATTGTCAAACCATACCTGATCCTTATATTTGTAATATTAGTCCTGCTGCATCCAATTCAGATTTATGAAGAACACATTCAGGATATACGCATTTCATGCTATTTTGACATAAAAGCTAATTCTAATTTTTCAAAAAAAAATTGAAAATTATTTTTAAAGCTATTTAAATTCTACTAAAAAATATAAATAAATTAGAAAAAAAATAATTAAAAAAATAAATGTGTGACATCACACATGGCCTGACCGTCACAAAGTGTCACACTTTCTTAGACCCCCCTCGGAGTGTGACGTACTTTATGGACGGCCCCTAAGGTTGGTATGCAAAGTGAAAAAACTTGTGTGCAAAGTTGCACAGTATCCATATTTTGTGCAATATTTTACAAAATTTGCTGCCCGGTTATTCTAAACTGCTGCGCGGCGTCTTTCAGCTTAAAGGGAACATTGCCCCCCCCCCATGTTAAGGATCGTCTTGTGATGTTATCTAGGGTGTCAATGTTCTATGCACCTTTTCTTATACTTACGCCTTCAGAATTAGGCTTTTGTTATGTCCTTACCTGTAAATATTTTTCTAAGACTAGTGTTTACAAAGATCTTGATCTACACTTTCTGTGCATTGCTGTTTCACCAGATTTCAGCTTCCTATAGAACTTTTTCAGAATTTGTGTTGAAGATTCTACCTTTTGTTTGCTGAATGATTTTTACTCCCATATTTTCATTTGTATAAAATATAATAAATGCTGACCTAACTTTATGTAGTCCAACTTAGACATCAGTTCCAGTTCCACTATGGTTCTTCTTAAGCAGGTGTCCACTTCCTCAAGTGCATATTTTGCTCTTGGCTGGTTGCATGTATTGCTCGAGGTCGTAACTATCAAAATATGTACTGGTATTCAAAGGTGCATGACTAATTCAACATTTATCATTCAAACTAGTAACATAATTGATCTCTGGGTGATAAATTTTTTAAAACAGAATCATTTCCATATCTGCACCTTTATACCTTGAAAGCCAATAAGCTCCCTTGACTGGTAATAATAGTAGTGTACTTCTATGCCAAATATCCTAACCCAGCCATTCCTACCCACTCAACTCATTTATAATAATTGATATATTGTAAATATAATTTAAAGATGGCCCTCGTGGTGTTTATTTTCACTATACCAGCACAATATAGGATTGTTGATGATCATTCAACTATTATTAAACTTTTAGTGTAATGTTGTAATTTAAACCAACTTATAATGACACCCATGAACGATTACTTTTGTAATGTAAAACTTCAACCATTTAGTCTTAGCTCTATTGTTATTAGAGCTGATAAATAAATACAAGTAGTCTTTTTTTTTCAAGCACCGAGTTCAATTCACTTATCTAGTTCTTTTTTTATCATTATCTGGTTATTAAAAGAAAAGCTAGTTATTTATAGTATAGTGATTATGTTATATCAAATCAATATTATTATAGTATAAAATTAAATGTATTGTTTGGCAACCCACTATTGCCATTTTACTTTTACCAATAAACAGTGATTAATTACATATTAATTCATGTTAGGAACTGAATTTCACTTTACATTTTACTGTAACAAATGCTGGTTTTATTTTTTTTACAATGCTGATCAAAAGTAAATAACGAGAGTTTTGGTGGATCACTGAAATAATGTATCTTCTATTGGATCATTTATATTATCTGTGTTGATTAAATTTATTGTTTTTAATCTTAGGATGAGGATGACACAGTCCAGATTTTTGAAGAGGACACTGACAGTTCTCCATGGAAATCACCAATTTTGTTAAAAATCTCAATAATCTTTATGCTAACACAGTTTACAGGACATTTTCTGGAAGATTGGAGTGGTCAAACAGTTTCTCTTACTGGAATCATATGGCCATCACAGTTACTAATCAGCAGACTTTGTCAAATAATGGCAGTCAATATTTTCTACATGTGGAGGCTTTATAGAGCGGATGATTGGACATGGAATAATTTGGCTTACTCCATGAAGTATACAGTATTAATAACAAATGATAATGATTTTTTTTTCATTTAAATTTTCAGTGCAACATAAGATTCCTTTGGAAGATAAGATGACTAAGTCCAGTGTTGCAAGAGTCTGAAAACTTTGTCTATGCTAGTATTCATTTTCAGTCTACTCTTTTTTAATTACAGATACTAAAAATGGAAGTTTTAATCCAGACCAAAGGTTAAGATGTTGAATCTAATCTAATGACTATGGTACCTCTGAAAAAAACAGCCTTTATCCAGTGAAATATAAATATATTTTTAAAAATACATTTTTGACACAAACACTCCAACTGAAGAATATTGCAATTTTATAAACCAGCTTAGTGCTACACAAATAAAATTATTTATATGTGAATCATTGACAATGTTTGAAAAAATATTCTAATAATCTTTTTACTATTATTTGATATGTATGTTAATGTGCTGTCTACAAAACCTTTGTTATTTCTCTTTTTGAGAGAAAAAAAAACCCAGCTAAATAAGCATTGTTATTTTTTTTTCATGTTTGGAATTATTTAATTGACAGAAGAAAATTGGGCTAAAATATTATAAACTCTCTGTTCTCCATTGAGCATTTAGGAAATATAATGTCCTTAAAAATGTGTATAAAACTTTTTACTTTCAATTTGGATTACATATAATGTATCAGTATCAGGTAAAATTGATACAATTGAACTTTTAAAAATCCGAGTTAAAATTATTCATTAAAACTCTGAATGGACTGCAAGTCAGCATGAGCTGCTGATGATTTTTAAACTACATTTAAACAATACTTTTACTTTAGACGTCTCTGCATACTAGAGTATTCAAAAATAATCCTTACTAGGCCAAAGACTGAACTTTAAAGTGGGTCTTTTCTACCTTGCTCCGCTTTACATTTACTACAATTTATTCACACGTGCACACAAAAACAAAGAATATAGACAAGTATTCTTTCGAATAATTTATTACAATAAAACAAACTTATTAGATGATGCCAATCTGAAACGAAAAAAAATGTATCATGTTAAATTCCAGGCGGTAATAATACATTGAATAAGCTACAAATGATGGAAGAAATGCACTCAACCAATATTGCTTAATGACGCAACTCATTCGCTATTCGCTACTAATGCGACTTAATCACTCTTAATGTGCCCAAATGCGACATGCTATCTAGCAGCGCGCATATAATAAAATGATCCCGTGAGAAGCACTGTTAACGTGCGGATAGCTCTCGGCTTTTTAAAAAGTAGAAACATCGCCGATTTAAAAAAATATAATTTTTTAAACTGATGTTTATGCCATTTACGGTTCAAAAGCTGTTTGGCTTAGAAGTCTGACTATATGAAATTTGAATGTGTGGCTTCTGAATATTCTTATGGCCTTTCATTTTCTTGACTCTTCAATTGCTGCTTCAACATCTAATTATGCAGCAGTTAATAATTCAAACAATGAGGAATCCGATGTTGAACTTAGGCTGTGAACTGAGTGCATTCGTTTTCCTCTCCGCTTCGTGATGGTCCCAGCTTGACCTTTGCTCTCAGTTGGCGAATCACCGGAAGAGTCTCATATTTCAATCTTTATCTAGGCAACGGAGTGCACCCCTCTCGCGGTCCTCTCCTTTTTTTGCCGCTCCCATTTGCCGAATCGAAACTGAACGTTTTAACTCGCAACTAAAATTTCTCCCAATTTTACTCTCAGCAAGTGATTAGACCAGCCGCAAAAATGGTCATTCTCAAATACATGAGACAATCTGCATAGGTGACAGGCACCAGCCAGCATACCAACACAAGTCAGTCTGTCCAGGGATGTGACTTCGAGCATTACCGTTATCAATATCAAACATACGACTCTGACAATCATCCCATGTGATGTTTCAATACATTATTTGGCACCCTTTACACTTGTTTTGCTTTAAATTTATAGTGTCAATCTATCATCCATCTTTCAACCCACCCGTCTGCCCTAAACTATGTTTTTGTCATTAGTCATCTTCAATGTGCCACTTACAGTTATCACAAGCCTTTCTCTTGAAAACAGAGATCTCAAAATTTTACCACAGATAGAGCTTGGATGACAATGCATTGTATCAAAATTTCAGATCGATCGAATGTACCCGTTATTAAATTATTGAACTTTTTTTAGTTTATCTTTATATAGAGTAAGAAAATGAGTGAATTGAATTAGTTAGCCTGAGAAACGCCCGCCACGTCTTTAGTCATATTACATGTTTTAAGTTTTTTAAATTTTATTTTCTTCTTTTTAGTCCGCTTATAAAACGTGGTTTTTAAAAATCTTTTTTTAACTTCTATTTATCTTCATCTCTTAAAACGTTTGAGGGCGCATCCGAATATAGGAAACACATTTTTCTTCATCTTTTAAAACTTCATCCAGAAGATGATGATATTCTCCAAAATCACCTCTTCGTAAAAAAAATTATGTGTGTCCAGTAACATTTTGGGGTTCGACGTTTCCTTTTCATCCAAAACAGTAAGAGCAATTTCAAAGCCTCCATTATTGTTCCACCTAGTTGAACCAAACTGAGAAAAATGGTCGCCAGTGACGATACAAAAATGTAACCCATTCGTTTCTCTTCCGTTTTCTTGCCGATCGTCGAAATGGAGACAAACGAAAAAGGAGAGCAAAACGAATGCACTCAGTTCACGGCCTTAGTGATACTGATTAGAGTGATGAAGGGGACACAGTCACTGAATCTTGGTCAGACAATTTGACCAGTGTTACAGAAAAGCTATTTTTAATGAAATTATAGGAGAAATCACTTTCTCCCTATTGACAGCAGTCTCATAGACTACTTCAAGCCTTTCATGAACTCTGCCATGATAGAGTTGTTTGTTGCTGAAACAAATGGAATCAGGTACGCTGAACCGCAGCAAACAGCGAAGGGTAAGAAAGACACCCAGTGGAAGGTTACTAATGAGGACATATATAAATTCCTCTACATCACCTTAAGACTCAAGGAACCAATTACAAAATTGTCAGTGGATAAGATGTTTCTTAAAGTTTCATGAGACAATAAAATAAAAAGTGACAAACAACGGGGATGGACACACAAAAACACTTATGTAAACTATCAAAAAACACTTTTCCAGATTTATTCAAAATATATTTACTTGTGAATTAAAGTGCATGAACCTATACATTTTTTAAAAGCTCATCCAATTTTCTGTTTTTTGGTGTGTTTTATTTTTATAAATTTTCACTGAGGTGTTTAAAAATATTTTTAATTAACATGGCGGTGCAAGTTTGAGAGTGATCTTTATTTGCTTAGTACTCCAGGGGGTGTTTTGGTTTTTGTGCTTAGTAGCGAGTGAGTTAACTCATTCCCGACGGATGCGACTAAATGCGTCCTCCGGGGGTTCCGCCGGATGCGTCTTAATGCGTCTGGTCACACCCCCCTACTTTTCCTTTCAGTCTAGAAACGAAATCACGCATCCCGAGAATTTGAATGATAACCTCGCGGTAGAGAGATTTCAATAAAAAAAAACTGAAGTTTTTATCTTGTCGCTTTCATTTTCAAAGCGTGTCTCAAGCGAGTCCGGTTGAAGTGAAATGTTTGTGAATTTTTTTGTGACTTTGCAATTGTGGCGTTCCAATTTCTTCAGTCCCTTATCGATGGAAATGAACAATTATTAGATGAAGAGGGCTCAGATATTGATGTTAATGAACTGTGTTCAGAATTTAGTGATTCTGACAATGATTCCGACATTGATGGTCCGTCTACGTCTACAAAACATACCGGTACTGGCATGGAATGGTCCGATCAGCTGTCCAATGTTACAGAAAAAATGGGCGCATTTACAGAATATGAAGGGGGTCTTCATGATCTACCCATAGATAGTCTACCATTAGACTATTTTAAATTATTTGTTACAGACAAATGCATAGAGGATTTTGTCATACAAACTAATTTGTATGCGGAGCAGCAGCTGACCAACTAGTCTGGGTCTAGGACCTCTGCCATAAAATGGTCTCCAGTGAATGCAGATGAAATAAACAAATACATTTATATAAATATTATGTTTGTTGGCCTCCATCAAGTTCCAGATGGACGACTTTACTGGTCTTCAGACAATATGTGGAGGGTCCCGGCAGTAGCTGACGTCATGAGTCGTGACAGATACGACATGATTCACCGTTTCTTTCATGTTAATGACAGCTCGCTTCAACCCACAAGGGACAGCAAAAATTACGATCCCCTTTTCAAAGTTAGACCCTTTCTGGACCATGTGAGACATAACTGTCTGTCTTTATACAAGCCTCAACGACAGCTGAGTGTAGATGAAGCCATGGTCGGCTTTAGGGGGAGACTCGGCTTCAAGCAGTACATGAAGGATAAGCCAACTGCTTGGGGCTTGAAGATTTGGTGTCGTGCTGAGTCAAAGACTGGGTACATTTTAAATTTTACACCGGCAAGAGAAAAGTAAGCTCCAACAATGGATTGGGCTATGATGTGGTCATGGCTATGACCGAGCCCTTTCTAGACAAGCGACATGAGATTTATTTTGACAATTATTTTTCATCACCAAGGCTTGCAGAGGACCTACTGGCCCGTGACACGTACTGTTGTGCCACAATTAGGCCCAACCGCAAAGGCTGGCCTATGAAAAAAATCGACGCAGAAGAAAGGCGAATTCAAGATGCAGCAAAAGGGTTTACTTGTTGCCTGCCAGTGGACAGATAAGCGTCAGGTAAATATGCTGTCCACAAATTCTAACCCTGAGATGACGCTGGTTCAAAGAAGGTCCAAAGACGGCATCATTCAAGTTGAAATCCCCTGCAGTGTTGATTCATACAATTCACACATGTTTGGGGTTGATTTAGGGGATCAGCACCGTTCATATTACCCAGTGGGAAGACCAAGCCATAAGTGGTGGAGATATCTGTTCTGGTATCTGATCCAGATTTCGATAATAAATGGCTATCTTCTCATGAAGCAGGTGAACCCTAATTCACCTCTAACACAGAGCCACCTCAAGTTTAGGGCAAAAACTGGCACAACAACTGCTGGCTCTGAAAGCTGTTCCCACATCAAGTAGGGCTTGCCATAATAGGCCCAGTGTTGCGGGGATTGCTCGGTCATTCAGCCCCCAACATATGCTGTCTACGATGCCGGGCAGAAAACGAAGATGTTACCAGTGTGCCATGGTGGGAGCAAAAATGCGCAGTGGCAGAACTAAAGAAACAACCAAGGGATGCCATCTATGCCAAGTTTATTTGCATGCTGGACAGTGCTATAGCACATATCATGACAGTCTCAAATAAAAACATAAGGCATAAGGTCGCAAACATCGATCAAACTTGGATTAAATTTTTTTTAAAGGTATAAAATTGCAAATTTTTCTTTATTTTGTGGTGAAGTTTGTACTTGTTGTACCTGTAATGTTATATTTTTCTGAAAGTTTATCCATTTCCGAGTTCATTGGTATTTTTTAAATTGAAATTGGTTAATGTTTAGGTACTAGTAACAATTTTTTAAAAATACATTGTTATGAAAATCGGAGTAACTTCCCTTTGTTCAGGAAAATTTTTATAAACAGGAAGTGAGGTTGTCAGGGTATGAGAATCACTGCGAATGATTGTTGCGAATGATTGTTGTGAGATTGTTGTGAGCCAGTGTTGGAGTCGGGTCAAGGCGTTGTTTACGGGTATGAACTCCTATCACGGGAATAATGTCTAGGATGGCTGAGTGAACTTCTGGTCACACGGGATATGTCAGGGACGACCAGAGGACACGCCAGGGGTCAGTTGAGACCAGTTGGGGAGGTATATAAGAGAGTAGTCGAGATGAGTGCGGGGTGTGGCAGAAAGCTGTGTAGTTCGCATAGTGTTGTGCGGTCAGACCGGTCAGGATAGACCGGGGAGTTGCAGGGTTGCAGTAACACAGAGAGCTGAGGTTTAATGTCGCCCAGAAGCGGTCAGGCTAGGACCGAGGGGACTTAAACGCTTTGTGTATTTACGTAGATCTGAAGAGGACTTGAGCATGGGCCCAGGATGGTCGAGTCGGACCGAGGGCATGCTTGAGCATACAGCCAGTTATATATAGATGTATTTGATGTCAAGGCAAGACAGCCAGTTGTACAGTTGTACATAGCAGAATAAACATTGCATTGTTATACCGACTTGTGTCATCTCTTGAGTGTTGTGTGTAGCGGAGAGCAAACAATAATCCACCAACGAATGAGACCTTAACAGAGGTCTCAGGGGGGAATGAGTTAACAAGCTAATAAAAGCATTATCATCTATATCATTATTATCTATATTGGGTTTGGCTTTAATTCTATGTTGAAAATACCTACCTTGTTAGCAACATCCAATGCATCGTAGTCAGAGGCTAGGTGGACGTAGGCTTTTTTCTCACAATCAGGCCTGTTAAAAATATTTTGCATAATTTAAACAGACCTAGGTATCATGATGTATATTAATTAGAAAGGCCAAGGAAACAGACACTTTAATCTCATTCATCAGTAGTATTGGAGAGATAATTTCATCTTCAGAAATGATCCAATGTTCTAGTTTAACTCATTAGCTCCTGATGCGACTAAATGCGTCTGTTCGCCTAGCGACGCACTCTCGCATTTTCTGTTAAAAATAGCACAGAAATCTCGATTTCCTCGAGACCTCCGACTATCATGTGATTCAACGAGATTTCAATAAAAGTTACTGGATGTTTTTATCTTGTTTCACTTGTGATCCATGTGTAAATTAGTTTGACGCGTCTATCGAGTCTGTATTCACCCGAGGTGCCAAAAATCGCACTATCAATGTTTAATTGTCATTATTTTGCAGTGCATGTTTTATTATTATTAAACTTAATTCATTTCCTGATGCATTAATCATTTTATTTTTAAGATCAAATAATATCTTTAGAAAAGAAAAGCATTTTCCTAATGGAATCGAGGTTGATTCCCTTTTGTCCGGAATATGAAGCAAATACGGAAGTAGCCCTTCAGGATCTATTGAGCTAATTAACTCATTAGCTCCTGAAGGGCTACTTCCGAATCTATTTCATATTCCGGACAAAAGGGAAGCAACTTCGTTAAGCTTTTGATTCCATTAGAGAAATGCTTTTATTTTCTAAAGATATTCATTTATCTTAAAAAATAAAATGTGTAATGCATCAAGAAATGAATTAAGTTTAATAATAATATAACATGCACTGCGAAATAATGAGGATTGAAGTCTGATAACGCGATTTTCGGCACCTCGGCTGAATACATACGCCATATAGACGCGTCAAACTAATTCACACATGGATCGAAAGTGAAAGAAGATAAAAACATCCGGTAATGTTTATTGAAATCTCATAGAATCACGCATTAGCCGGAAGTCTCGAGGAAAGCGAGATTTCGTGCTATTTTTAAACTAAAAATACGATAGTGCGTCGCTAGACGAAAAGACGCATTTGGGCGCATCCGTACGGACCCCTATAAGGACGCATTTAGTCGCATCAGGGGCTAATGAGTTAAAGCTCAAGCATTTAAATTCTTATATTACCATGTTCCAATTTTGTTATAACTTACATTTATTTGTGATGGCAGTGGGATGTGAGAAAATTCAAAAATGTTAAATATTAATTTTAAAATAAACAAACAAATGAAATTTGATAAATATCTCTATAAATATTTCTATATTTCCTGTATGATCTCAAATACATATAAGCCCAAAAAACAAACCTAATTAGTGTGTTGACTTTTGACACATCAATGTCATAAAGTTTCTTGACAGCCATCTTGATCATTGGTTTATTAGCACGCTTGTCAACAATAAAGACCAGAGTGTTGTTGTCTTCTATTTTCTTCATGGCTGACTCAGTGGTTAGTGGGTACTTAATCAAAGCATACTGGTCTAGTCTGAAACATAAATGAAATAGTGCTTGTAAGTAATGTAAGTAGGAGCCTATAATTACATGTGAAAGTCATTCATGCAATGACAGGGTTAATTATGATAAAATAAATGGAAATCAAAATATTTTTTTTAAAAATCAAAAGCAAATAAAATGTAAATTACGTTAATTATTACAATGACTCACTGTCTTTAGCTAACATATTTTGACGTTGACATTTTATAATACATAGTACAAGTATTACTGAGTTAGAGAACCTGTTGATGTTTGATGACCTTCCCCAAACATTATCAGTGAGTAACACTCTAAAAATAATTATCCGTCTTTCAGCCACAGAATGGCTGCTTAGCCCAAATATTTTTGTGCGAAATATACTTGCAGACACAATATATATTGCCAGGGTCTGCCAATCACAGTATATGGTTGGCAAGCTAGGGTGGTGGGCAGGTAGCAACAATGGGGCCACCAAAGCTCACTCGCGTTTTGATTTCTTCGTGCTGTCGTTTGTGTCCGTTCTTTTCCCCCTTTCTTTGCACTATCCATGAGCAAGTCTGTGACGTATGCTACGCAGTGGGGCGTATCAAGTACTTATTTAAGCTAATACCAACTTAGTATTTAAGTATTTACTTAATTAACGTTTAATGACCCAAAGCGCAGTAATGTGCGCCTTGTCTCTAATGCCAAAGCGCGCCTCGATAGCACTCTCTTTAGTAATGAAATTGTAGAAAGCAGAAATTCTTCATTTAGCGAGAGAAGCTTCCGTCGACTTCCGGTAATGGCGGCCGCCAACCTCGCTGGTGTTATCGCTCGATTCGTGAAGTCTTTGATCGTTTTTAGAATTTTTTTTCTCGAAAATGTGATTTTGCTATGTTATCGTAAAAATAATAGTACTATTTCTTGGCTATTTCAATACCCGTATTGGGGTCGATATATTAATTTGTTGAGATATTGTAAATCTAAATGAACGTTTTTTTTTGTGGTCAAAATGGCACTTATGAAATATCGGCGACGTCAATATCGGGACCTTTACATGCTACTGATATACCAGCCGTTATATCGGTAGATCCCTACTCAAGACTTGAACGTGTCAGGACAGGCGCAAACTATTATTACACTACCACGAGTTAGGTAGGAACGATCTGTTTTTTAAAAAAATAATTTCACCCCCCCCCCAACCAAGTGTCCTCCAAGGGACAGTATGGTTCAATCTGGGAATCACTTCTATGAATGACGCTAACTTCAAATCTGTGTAATAAACATCATGCCCCATTTTTTTAAATATTGACGGGAAGCGCGCAAGAGAGGAAAAAAAACGTGTCACCAACTGAGGCGACGAGCTAGAGTAGCTGAATTCTTAATTAATGTACTAGCTAGGAACCGGTCCTCAAAAACATGCAGTCTTACAACCTTAGTTTTTAAAGAGTTATTCCCAAAATAATTTTTTTTTAAAAATACAAATGCACATAATATTCTTTAGAGATGATCTAAAATAATTTTGGTCTCAAAGTATCAATGAATTGCAGCTTTTCAGACCTTATCTAGCCAATTAGCTCTTTAAGCTATAGCTTTATTTTTAAAAATTGTTCTCAGTAGCCCACCTATATTGTGGAAAATTAAAGGCTAACGCCATCCAATAAAATTTGAACCACATGTGCCATAGCCAATTTCCCATTTAAATTTTCTTGATTACTTAGTCATCTATTTAAAGTCAATATCGTGAACTTACTTATTAGTTTTGTTGACACTTTTGCGAGGGTATTTAGGCGCCCTTTGCAGGTTCAAGGTCTTTGGCCTACGAAAATGAACAGATGTTCTTATTTTACGACTCTTTTTGTCATGTTTGCCACGGACTACTGCCTTTTTAGCTTTCAATGCCTTTTCTTTAGCCTTGACCACACCAGCAACAACTTTAGGGGGTGCTGCAGACTTCTTGACTTCAGGTTTCTTTGGTGCTGGTTTTTTGCTAACCTCTTTAGCTGCAGGCTTCTTTTCTTCTTTAGCTGCAGGTTTCTTTTCCTCTTTTGCTGCAGGCTCTGCAATGGGTAACAAATATCCAAATCAATGAAAAATTTAGATTCATAATGTAAAACCTGAAAAAGTGTTAAAAATTATGTGATATCTTTCTCCATAACAAGACTTGAGATCAAAGCTGATAATGGTGTTTTTT